>KE372651.1:378243-393769 GCA_000418225.1 Zizania latifolia
AGGTTACGGTGCAGAGCGGCATCACGCTGCGGGACCTCATCGCCGAGGTGGCCAAGGTCGGGCTGGCGCTGCCGTACGCGCCCTACTGGTGGGGGCTCACGGTGGGCGGCATGATCGGCACGGGCGCACACGGCAGCTCGCTGTGGGGGAAAGGCAGCGCCGTGCACGAGTACGTGGTCGGGATGCGGCTGGTCACGCCAGCCACCGCCGGCGAGGGGTACGCCAAGGTGCGGGTGCTCACCTCCGCCGACCCGGAGCTGGACGCCGCCAAGGTCTCTCTCGGCGTTCTCGGAGTCATCTCTCAGGTAAGCTATTGTCCATGGATGCATCATGCATCTTTTTGGTCCATATATACGTTAGAGTTTTGAAAATCGGTACGTTCTGGTTTTTTCAAGTGTTGTTCACTACAAGAAATGCATTTTTGCTCTGTTTTTTTTTCTAAAACCTATTGTCACAAAAGAATGGCATTTCTTTCCATAGCGATGTATTCATCACCATTGGTGTAGAAACAGTTACCTACTGTGTCGGTCCGGTTATCGGCCACGAGAGGACAGCCGGTAACCGCGGTTACCGTTGTAAAGCGGCCAAAATTTGAATTCCAAATTTTGAATTTGAAAATTTGAACAGCACGGTTTGGCTTGGGTATCGCTCGATTTGGAATGGTTACGTAACCACCAGTTTTAGCATCGTAAATCACCTAATATTTATAGATTTTTTTTTTCAGATTTTTTTCAGTTTTTAAATTTAAATTTAAATTTTGAACCGAACATATCAGTTTGCTCCTACCAGCCGGCGACCACGGTAACCGAGAAATACCGTTAACCCTGCTTGTTAGATAAAACAACAATTATCAATGGGCAATAGATCGATTGATAGTATTTCACTCTTTCATAGAAGTATAATTTGTGTTGCACAATTTTCTTTGTTGTTGTAATTTGTATATACTATTTAGAATTTTAGGTCATTAAATGAAATCAATAAATGAAATCAACTTAATTACTCCAGTTATTGTTATAAGTCACGTCATAATGAATTTTCCGTACCAATGGATCGGATGATGTTGTGATGTTTTAGATTAATCACACAATCCTCCTAATTTTCTTGATTCAAATATTAGGCATGCACTTCTTAATGAGCTTTTATCAGTTTTGTTCCGCATGTTATAACTACAGTTAATACATCAATATTCTCTCTCTCTATATATATAACATTGCGCGGTGGCATCTAGCTAGTGTTGTTTGGTAGAGTTTCTAACAGCTACATATACTTACAGAATCTGAAATTCTCTGAAACAATCTAGATTCTAACTCTAGATTGTAAAATTAAATAACTATAGAATATAGAAATAAACTGAAATTTAGAAACCAAAAAACAGATATTTCTCTATATTCTCACGGCTAGAAAGAGACCCATATTCTTTGTCATAAAAAATCACCTTAATATTATTTGGTTTTCTGATATTGAATCTTTTTCCCTCGTGGTTCAAACGCCAGGGAAAAACATGCCAATTGATGCGGCAGGAAATTAAACAAGTATCTCGTAGCACATGTTTATTCAGTTTAAGGCGAGATCTGGACAAGTCACAAGTGTTAGCAAACACTATTTTTTTGCTAAAACTTGGAATCTAAAAAGTTGATCGACCGCAAGTGTCACTGTTATTATTATAATATAAAGTGTGACTGATAGTCCCTTTTTCTTCTAACAAGTACTAGTACATACATGTTTTTTAATTAATCACATTGTTTCCTTTAAACAAGTACTGTACTAGTATATACTTGGAGTACAAAGCATGCATGATACTTACTTGTAGTACAAAAAAGTATGGAGTATTATCACAATCTTCCCACTATAGCTCTTTTGGATTTTTTTTGCTACTATGATCTTATTATTTTCATTTCTGCACATGCTGCCATGATGCGCGCGTAGTGTGTTTTAATTATGAACTATCAGGTTGCCCACTTACATTTAAATTTTATAGTATTTTATGGTATTAGGCTTTGTGTATAATCTTACCTCTTTTTTCTTCCGCATCTAATTAGACATCTTCTTATTTAAAGATTTTTAATGCTAAGGGTCAGTAAGAGTTGAAACTCAATTTTAGGTTTACCTTTATTTGAGCGGCTGAGTTTTCTATTAGCTCGACAATTCTATCGCAACCTTTTAAATGAAAGGATCCTCCATCCTTCTTTATCAAGGCCGTGCGTGCATGTGAGTGCTATGCTTTTGCATATGGCCGTGTGTGCTTGTGAGTGCTATGCTAGCGTTGAGTGCATTGCATGCATCCGATCATACTCTTAAAGAATTATTTTATATCATCACACGAAATTGTACTACAGTTTTTAAATCGATGATGATGTCCCACAATACGTTAAATTTTAAATAATTAATAAATATTATGATTTTATATATGAAAATGATATTAATAGATTTGTCACAAAAAAACTTCCGTGTTGTTATATTTTCATAAATTTTGAAATATATAAAATATCATAGAAATTTGTGCATTAGGTTGTATTGATGTTCAAAACGTCATCAATTAGCGCAGGTGACTCTGGCGCTGCAACCTCTGTTCAAGCGGTCGATCACGTTCACGGAGCGCGACGACGACGACCTCGCCGAGCTGGTGGCCAAGTTCGGTTACCAGCACGAGTTCGCCGACATCGCCTGGTACCCGGGGCAAGGGCGCGCGGTGTACCGCATGGACGACCGGCTGCCGATGAACGCGTCCGGCGATGGCGTCCTCGACTTCATCGGCTTCCGCGCCACCCCGGCCCTGCTCATCCGGGCCAACCGCCTCGCCGAGGAGCTGTTCGAGTGGGCCGGCAATGGCAGCGGCAAGTGCCTGACGTCGCGGGTGACACACGCGGCGCTCTCCACGGCGGGGTACGGTCTGAGGCGGCGGAGCGGCGGGCTATTCACCGGGTACCCCGTGATCGGCCCGCAGCACCGGATGCAGGCGTCGGGCGGCTGCATCACCGGGCCGGACGACGCACTCCTGACGGCGTGCCCGTGGGACCCGCGGGTGAGGGGCTCCAGCTTCTTCCACCAGACCACCTTCAGCCTGCCGGTGAGCCGCGCCGGGGCGTTCGTCGAGGAGGTCCGGCGGCTGCGCGACATGAACCCGAGTGCGTTCTGCGGCGTGGAGCTCTACGACGGCATCCTGATGCGCTACGTGAGGTCGTCCACGGCGCACCTCGGGAAGCCGGCGGTGCACGGCGAGTCGGCCGACATGGTGGACTTCGACATGACCTACTACCGCAGCCGCGACCCCGGGAGGGCTCGGCTGTTCGAGGACGTCCTGGAGGAGATCGAGCAGATGGGCGTGTTCAAGTACGGCGGCTTGCCGCACTGGGGCAAGAACCGCAACCTCGCCTTCGTTGGCGCCGACCGCAAGTACCCGCGGATGCGCCAGTTCCTCCGCGTCAAGGACGCCTATGACCCGGACGGCCTCTTCTCCAGCGACTGGAGCGACATGGTCCTCGGCGTCAGCGGCCGGCCGCCCACGAGGGACACGCCGGGGTGCGCGCTGGAGGGGATGTGCGTGTGCTCGCAGGACGCGCACTGCGCGCCGGAACAGGGCTACGTCTGTCGGCCGGGCAAGGTGTACAAGGATGCCAGGGTCTGCACCAAGGTGTAGGCTGTGGATCAGATCCATTGGCCTTACATTTCTTTACGACCATTACTACAGATATGCAGGAATCACATTTCAATCATGTTTCTCAACATTATAGAATCACCAAACCCTCCAAGAATAAAGTGATCAAAATGATGGCAATAGTAAAACCGCCTTACTTAAGAATGTGTTTGGTTGTAAAGCAAAGTGGGATAAATGATTCCATCCCAGTTTTTAATGATGGAATGACTTCATTCAAGGATTTTAAGTTCACTATCATTCTCACCTGCATTCCATCAATTTTTTAAGATGAACTCGTTCATTATCTAAGGGAATATTCTGACGTGAGAGTCACTACATCCAATTGCACTGCCCATGTCAAGACCACAAGAGGATGAGAATCTCCTAGTGAAAATGATGTAACAGGAAATATTTACTCATCAGGTGAGTTTGGTCACAGTTCAAACTAGGGCTTTTGATACTACATTCCCCTATGAAATTCTTGATCTTATGCTACCTGTGTTCTGCAGTTCATGTATGAAGCTGGCATTGGCACTATGCATGTAACTAGCTGATATAATTACTCAGTACATAGAGGAATTGATTCTTGAGTTTGTTATTGGATGATATACACAAGCCTATCGTATTCCAGAGCCTTTGTCACTATCACATTTTATGAAGAGTTTCTCAGATTGCTGAAGCTTTCATTAATACAATTTTAGGCAAAGATAGGCGATCCATAATTTTATCAGTCAAAATGTATGAGTGCTTTTGCTGATGCATGTACAATGTCAAAGGTACCAGGGTTCACCCTTTATTTCCTAGTGCAGAAATTCAAGAATTTCTTGAGTACCATCAGTTTTATATTTCTCTCAATTGTCATTGTCACAAATTATTCTATTATCTAAGGCAATCAATCATCATTTGAGAGTTGAGACACTAAATATATTGTTTTGGAGAAATAACATTTCATTGCGTATTTTTATACAAAGAATATACAGTATCACGAAAAAAAGGCAGATATGTTCTTATTTACAGGCACCCTTTATCTACACCCTTGTGTCAAGATGTCTCGTTGAAATAGTGAGTGGAGTATAAGTAATGATGTAAACTTCTAGTGGCACAGAATAAAACTGCTCTAAATACCAAGGGAGAATTATTATTATTGAAGCTTACGTGGGCCAAAAGATCAATTCAAGATTTCCTGTGTTCTATTCTCTATTTTTACAACCTTTATCTATTTTTACGACCTTTCATGTAGGAGAAATGATAAAAGTAACAGATTTCTCATGGAATTATCTCTGGGACAAATATTTGATCGATCTTGTTAGCACTAGATAAAAAAATAGCTGTTCACATATGTTGGGTTTTTTCAAAGAGATATACAAGATATTAGCTTGACTTGGAGAATGTATGTTCCTCCAAATTCATTGATTGTAATCAATGAATTACGGAAAATTCAAATGTATGGACCATCTGCAACTCATATCATGCATTTCCAATGAAGGGGAATGAAATCAACACTAATGATAGATGCACAGATAGACATAAGTCGAAAGCATCTGAAATAATATTATTAAAACTCAAACAAAAGCCCTCCTCTGCCAAGCTTTGTATGGAAAAACATTTACCTCAAGAATAATCTAGGTGAAGACTTCATAAAACTTCTCGACCACGAGCAAACCTGAGTCAATTGATTCAAGTGGGTCTTTCCGGAGCCGATGCCTCAAGCAGTTGGGAATAACAGTGCCAATGTCCTCCACAGTGACAGTGTCCCTTCCTTTGAGTGCTGCCAAGGCCTTGGCAGCCCTGTTAGTCACAATGTCCCCTCTTAATCCATCCACATTCAACTCTGCACACACCTTGGATATCTTAACACGAAGATCGTGGTCGATCTGCACAGCACCAAGGTTACTCCGGGCAGATGAAATCTGTTCTTGGAGCTTCTCTTGCTCCTCCACATAGGATACACGGAATGCTTTTGGATCTCTGTCGAATCGAGCCCTCTCTTCAACTATTTTCACCCTCAGCTCAGCATCCCTGACAGTGCCAACCTGTGCATGCATTCCAAAACGGTCCAGCAGCTGCGGCCGGAGCTCACCTTCCTCGGGGTTACCGGACCCAATGAGGATGAATCGAGCAGGGTGGGAGATAGAGATGCCCTCCCTCTCCACCGTGTTCCACCCTGAGGCAGCAGAATCCAGAAGCACATCCACCAGATGGTCATCCAGTAAATTGACCTCATCCACATACAGTATCCCCCTATTGGCCTTAGCAAGCAAACCAGGCTCAAATGCCTTGACACCGTCGGTGAGAGCCTTCTCAATATCAATCGTGCCACACACTCTGTCCTCAGTGGCACCGAGGGGAAGGTCGACCATGGTGATCTTGGCAGCGACCACAGGAAGGTTGTCACCCTGCAGCACGCGTTCCCGGACCTCAGGGCCCATGACCTCGGGGTCGTCGGGGTCGGAGTTGAAAGGGTCACCAACAACGACACGGATATCCGGGAGCAGGTCGACGAGGGAGCGGACGGTGGTGGACTTGCCGGTGCCGCGGTCCCCCATGATCATGACGCCGCCGATTTTGGGGTCGATGACGTTGAGCAATAGGCACAACTTCATCTCCTCTTGCCCCACGATCGCCGCGAATGGATACACCGGGCGCTGGCTCTCCTTCGCGCCCGACGCCTTCGCCTCCTAAGCATATAACACCATTAAGCTGCGCATAAACGAAACCGCCCATCCAATTCTCAAGGATTCGAGGGCGCGGGGCGGTTGGGTTACCTGCTCGGTGGCGGAGGGGGCGGCTACGTTGCAGACGCTGAAGCGGCCGCGACGGAACCATCTCCTGGACGGGATACGGGCTGCGCAGCACAGCAGAGCGCTCTCGAGTGTGAGCGAATTGCGAGTTCTTATGGGATTCGACGGCCGTGTTTCCCAAAACTAAACCGAGTGGAGAGAAGATGTTACCAGAGACGGCAGCCGCGGCGAGGGAGAGAGGCCCGGAAGCGGAGGCGGAGAACAGAGCCGGCGACGCGGCGGGCGCCGTGGCGGGGGAGAAGGGGAACGCCATTGGGGGGAGAGCGAGAGGGGAGGGGGGAATGGAGGGTGAGTGGTTTTGAGGGGATAAGAGAGGGGGATTGGGAGAGATTTCGTTGGGATAGGCCGACGAGGGAGATGCTGCGATTGGAGGCATGAAATCCCAAGCCCGCAACAGTATCTCGCCGAACGCAAGTTCCGAAGCCCGCTTGCCACCACGGAAACTTGGGCTATACTTGTTAATTCCATTTCCGAGTTTGGTTTTGAATAAAATATCTTAAATAAAAATATCATATAAAATAAATTTACATTATTTTATTAAATCCTAAAACAGTATATCGTTACTCTTTGACAATCCCGTCTGATGCACAATTTATGTGGGCTGAAAGAAGGGAGAATACCATTCGGGCTAACTAATATGGGCCTCGTGCTGTCAGCAATCCCGAATCCCTATCATAGAGACGCCGTCAAATTAATTGTATCAGGTCTGTCATAAAAATAAGCCACGCTGATCCTCAAAGCCACACAAAAATACATATATACTTGCCACAGCGCTGGAAAACTTGTTTGAATAGACACCCCCTTGAGGCCTTGACACATTACATACAGGAGACTTGATCATCACACTCCAGTTGTTAACTCGTGGAAACGATACGGTGAACCCATATTGGAGAGCAAAAATAAATTTACATTCTCACCAGCAATTTCTACAAAATGGTTAACATGGGCGTAAAAGAATTACTACCAAGAATATACAATCATGGAACTGAATGAACAACCTATCTCGGACTGTTCCAAGGAGAGGGCGGCTTGTATGGAAAACCTTGAGCAGCAGCAGATCCATGCCCCAAATCAAGGCTATGGAGTTGTTCCATCAGTTGTGACCTCCTCTCTTTGAAGAAGTCTAGCCTAGTTGTCAGTTCTACCAATGTGGAGGATGCCACCATTGTTTGCCTCCCATATTCAACACCCTTGTCATACAAAAAAAAACATGAATGATCTTTCTTTGCAGGGTATTTGTAGTAATAGATAACTGTGGTTCCCCTAACCTCAGTAAACTTTGGGGCATTGGTAGCTATAGAAGTGTTCTCTGCTGACATGCTTATGGATGCCTCCATGCCTCTTGAATCACTTGAAGACGCATCCAAAGAAAGCTTGCGGGTGAGTGGCCTTGAAGAACCGTAAGGAAGCACATGCTGCTTGATATTTCTCCATTGTGATGTGTCCACCGAGCTCTCCTGCCATGCCAAAATGATCCAATGTCAGTATGGGATGCTGTGCCAACAACAGATTAAAATGATGGGTTTGTTTTCCATCAGTCCTGATGTAACCTCTTAACAATACAATCATGCGGAATAGCAATTGTTTAGGTACCACAAGTCAAAACAGAGCAATCAGTTCTTGCTTACGAGACATAATAAACATCAGCAATGTTCATTTCTAAAACTGAAAATTTGTAAAATTAATAAAAAACTAACAAAGCGGTGCGTTATGCCGATGTGGACAGGGACAAGTTGTTGAAATTCGAATTCAACAGATCACAATGTTGTTATTCAGATCAGGAAGTATATAATTAAAAGTTCTTAACAAACCTCATTTCTCTGCTTCTCTTGGTTGCAAAATGCAAGGTTCATGTCGAATCCTGGCTGAACCAAGTTCCTGGTACCAATAAACTAGTCAAAATATGATAAATAAATATGCAGAGTCAAGCACAACAAATTATATGCCCAGATGCATTGAACTATTAATTATGACTGCAAAAAAATCCAGTAAAATGTAATTCCTACGATCAAATTTCAAGTAACCACCAGTAACAGCATAACTCTGTGACTACATCCACTGCTTACAGAAATGGGCCCACTTGGATGAAACAGAGCAATAGATCACTTGCGAAAATCAAAAGGTGCCAGAACCACAGACCCAACAACATCATCAATATACACTGCAAAAAATATCATCAATGTAAACAGTCACGACTTCTTACTGCTGTGCAAAATGGCCAGGAATACGGTGATAACGATCATTTGCATCTGCCATAGGGCCATACTGGTGTTGGCGCTGTTGGTTGAGTTGGAGATGAAGTTCTGCAACCTTCTGTTTTAACCTTGCAACATCAGCTTCAGTAAGGGCAATCTCCTCAAGCTCTGCTCTTGTCTAAAGAAAAACGAGGGTAATGAGAATCGATAAAATGCAGAAAGTAGAGCATTCATTAAAGATACCTTTGTCTCCATAGAACGCAAACTTGAAAACTGCCTGGAAGACATGCTCAGCCCAACCTCCAATGCAGCTCTATGATCCCTCTCTGCCTGTAGCTGTTCTTGCAACCTGGACACCTATCAATTCATAATTGTGAAAATTACTCACAGAACAATTTAGTCACCACCAAATATATAGAGCAGTTCAGCCAAAATAAATGTAAGGGAAGTATCATTTCCATTACTTGGTTTTTGGGCTATGAGTAAAGGTGACTTTTGTGCAGGCACCACCTTATTTTAGTCCCTCAACTTTGGGGTGTTTCCACAGTTCCATGAATAAATTAACCAAGCCAATCTAGCTTCTGAGTCAGGGATCAAGAAACTGCCAGTAACCAGTCAAGAGCCAGGGGCCATTTAGGGGGTGGGTACCAGCCAAATGGGCATGAATTTAAATTAGAATTTTTCCGGGTGGTTGCCACCTTTCTTGTTGAAAATTCAAATTTTTGGATGTGAATTTTTTGTCCGGTGACTAGCCTGCTACTCGATGTCACCGAGGATCAGTAATTCCTGGAACACCAGTATTCAACACCATGCTCTGAGTTAATGACAAGCAAGGCCCACCTATCAGTTCAATTGTTGGGAGGGGTTAAGTCCCTGACAGAGCCAGAGACCTGATTCTGCAAATTGCTGGACATCCTGGCAAGAACTGGGATTTCTTTGTTTTGTATATAAACTAATGCGCAGTGAGGTTTGTGAGTGCTATTTTCAAGGAATATAGATAACGATGACGATTCACTATGTAGGAGTAGAAGACACGAACTTAAAGAAAACACAAATAAAAGGCAAGTGAAAATAAAGGTAGCTGGACAATGCCAAGAAAACTAGCCGCTTTCAAATAAACCAGTGGGGAGCCAGATTTGAAATTATTCTGAGATATGGAACCTGCCTGTGTGTAACCTGATCCCAGAGTTAAATCTAAGTAATGAAGGGCCATGTCCCTGGAGTTGAGGGACAAAAAAGGTATTTGTTTTGTCCCTCAACTCCATTCCCTATAGATTATAGTAAAACATATCACATATGCCCTTGATACCAAGCAAAATTGATAAGGGAAAGCTGCATACATCCTGTTCCAGGGCCAAACGGCGTTCATGGAGTGCTTGTTTTCTTCTTTCCAGACTCGCCTGTAGAATTGCATTACCCCTAGCCTGGGAGCCACTCTTTATTAGATTGCAGACAGACAATACAACACTCTAATTGATGATGACTATATGTGCATTTTCTTCACGTACCTCCTTGGTAATTCTGTTCTGCAGATCATTCTTTGCGATTTCAAGCCTTTGAATAGCAAGCCTGGAAGTTCATTTGCATAGCAAAATTACCGTCAAATGATGTCTGGTATGCATATTCAAGAACATAACAGCAAGATATAAAACGAGTGTGTTACAGTCATGGTAGCAATTGTCAGCAGCCACGAAGCATCCTTGGCCAGAGGAATTAAGGGATTTCGTTAGGCTTGGTTAGCTGCGAGTTATTGTGAAGATAGATCTATCTATTATAAGGAAAGTTAGTGCATTCAAAGATATTCCATGATGTTGAATATTAAGACTTCCGTTTCTGTCCACATTGGAAGCAATGTTAAGCCCTGAGTTGTTAGGGGCATCATTTAATTTTTCAGCAGGCAAGAAATGAAAATAAGGTCTCTTGACTCTCCCTCTCAACCAGGCCTCAGTGCCTTGGCAGAAGCAATGGACAGTTGATGAAGGGCGAGTGCTCCATTGGTCCTTGGACCAGTACTCTCCCAGGCGTTGGTGAACATTTCCACAGTCAGGAAGCTAAATGATATAAACAATGGCCTACTGCAATACGACTTTTCACAAAGTTACAACTATCAATGTTATCGCCAATGAAACTGCACTGCGAATACAAATGACTGATCAGTGGCTTAGTGGCAAAGTGCTTACTCTTCTTCACCAGATGAGTCAACTGATTCTGAGTGTTGGCTCTTTCTTGCCTGCATAAATCATTCAAATAAATCAGAACAGAAAATGGTTATCTAGTAATTAGTTAATTACACAAACCACTTCAGGAACAATATGGAGATAAATGAAACATATTCAATGGGTTAGGAAGGTGAAACAGCAATGCATTATTATTGATACTCAGTAGCTCCAAAAAAAGGCAGAAAAGAAAGAAACAACAGTTTTGCTTACATTATTCCTCCCACAAAAGTTACTGTTTTTCACATGCGAGTGAGATCCATTAATTTTGGCTGGTTGTCTGCTTTCTACAGAATATTCACCACAGTGATTTGGTAAAGATATTCCAGGATCCATGGAAGAAAGAATTTCTCCCATAGACAATGGAGTCTCATGACCAGGCATTGGGTTAGAAAGATTCTTTTCACTCAGTAATGTTTCCATATAAGCTGAACCATTTTCAGTTGAATGACTTTTTGGACCTTTGCTTAAATCAATCTTTGCTTCCAATGCCTTAGCATCTACAGAGCGTTCAGCATCTGAATCATCACCATGAACAACCTGTTCAATCAGATAAAGATAAGCAAAAAAGCATTAAGATTGGGACACTGAAATGTATACAGCAGTATAATTAAGAATTGCCTCCAAAGTTCCAACACAGACAGAATTGAAACTGGAAAGGGAATCACACAAATAAGATGCTCAAACATAGAAATATATATAAGTTGAAGCTTTTAACAGATGATAGCCTTCAGGGTGCTATTACCATCAATGCCACATAATTCTATAAGCACAATGGATCCATATTGCATGCTCTAATCAGTACAATACATCGAACCAGAAATTTACAAGTATAACCCAGCCTGGCATGATTAAATAATACTGCAAGATGGCAAAAACAAGTAGAGGACTCATTGGCTGAGTGAATCGAACGGTTTTGAGATTTGAGAAACCATTTTTTGTTGGGAGCTAACAACACGGATTTCACCCAACTCTTTCATGTCTATTAATACACCTACATATTCACAGTTTGCAGGTTAAAATGTGCAGATATCTCAAAACACTAGTTACGCACACAGAAGTAAAACACGAACTGCTCATAACACTCCATTAGTTTTTATCTTAAAACCAGATAAAATATACCTGCACAGTTTACTACTCCATCCATCCCATAATATTGCAACCTAGGACCGGATTTGACATTTTACACTGTACAGATTCGTTGTGCTATGAAATATCAAATCCGGTACTAAGTTACAATATTATGGGACAGGGGGAGTAATAAATAACAGAACTAATAATAACCAAATAAAAGTTGGAAGCATATCAAAACCTTGTAGTCATAGAGGTCGCTGCCAGCATATCCACTGCTCTCACTCAATTTTCCACTAAGCATTCGTTCTGCACCATTGTCATCATCCATTTCCTGATCTACATCATTTTCTACATCATGAAATCCATTGCCCTTGACATCCATATTTACATCATCTATCGATGCCTCGCTACCGCTATCTTCAATTTGAGACTCTGGTGACAGGGAGCACCTGAGATGGTTTTCACCCTAAGGAGATAGTAAATATGAATTATCATTAGAATAGTGATGTACACTTTCTAGTTCACATGTGCAAAATCTGTTAACCACAGAAAAGGGAAAAGTGTAGCTTCCAGCAGACAGATTAAAATGAGAAAGAGTCGATGGTACTACTGTTCATAGTGAAGTTTTTTGTTAGCTTTTCAATGGATAATGATAAAATCAACAGATTGTTCACAAAAAAGGTTAAGTCACCCAAGGAGCTGAGAATCTTACATCAAATATACTCTCGTATTCCTCTAAGAGAGTTGTGACAATGCCTTGAGCACTGTTAGCAGCATTTGCAGCAGCAAGAAGCTGTGTGGAATCATCGCCATCCATATCAAATACCTCGTCCATCTCACATTCACCAGCTAGAAGTGGACGCAACAACAGAGGAGCCATACAGGCAGCAACTGCTGATGCTGTCATTCGATTCTCAGAAGTATAAGAAGCGACAGTGTACATCATTTTCAAAATTCTGCAAATAAAATCTCCATAAGGAAAAGAGCTTTCGACGTATAATTAAGATGGCAGGTCAAGAGAAGCCCAGTGAGAGCAATAAAACTTCCCAGAATGTTTATATGTTATCCAATATTCAATAAGACATAAAAAAAACTTACTAGTTACTACGAGGAAACCATGAAACTAACCTCTGTAGCAACCGCCGATTAGGCTCTGGAAACGTCTCAGATATAGCTGAGCGCATAGCATTTATCCGAGTGTCCTTAGTCTCTAGCCCTAGGCAAGTAAAGCGGAATAGACTTAGTCAAATAAAAAGGCAGCAAATGAAAGATGAGTAATCATGTAAAATCTTAGCTAGAATCATAGCAATTGTTTTAAGCTTTTCCAAAGGTTGACCAAAAAAACTAATGAGAAATCTCTATGTCAACTAGCATCTTAGAGTTTGGCTAGATCAACCGAGGAATACATAGGGTTAGAAGAGCATGCTAGGAAACTATATAGAGAGATAATCATTGGCCATACAAGTTAACATGCGACGCACAAAATAGAAGCCTACAGAATCTTGGAGCAAAATAACTATAAAATTCACAATATAAGGGCATGTTTGGTTTGTTTCCATTTGTAACCCTACCAAATTTTGGCATAACCAAAATTTAGCAAGACAACAAACCAAACATCCTCCAAACATTATAACCCTACAAAAAATTGCCAACTCTGGAAACTTCTACTGTCATGGGCATAGGCCTAGAAGCCAAGACCCACAACCTAGCCCAATATAGGGTGTGAACAGACGGAACAGTACCGTGTGAACAGTGCTCATGCAGTATTGTAGCAGCAGGTTAGGAATTGTTAGTTTAGAGATAAGATTAGGTTTCTTATTTTAGAGATAGGATTAGATTGACTTGTAATATATTTCCTAGATTTTAGAGATTAGCTTCTTGAAAGTCAAGTCATGCCATCTATATAAGGATGGATTGTATCTCTATTTCATTAAGCAATGAATAATTAGTCTAATCTCTCCCCAATGTTCATCATTCTAGTCCTCCTCTCATCCCTAGCACCCGATGCCACCCAGCTATCCTCCTGACGGTGCTTATCCCATCATAAATTTGATAGTGCTTATCCCATCATGAATTTGGTTCATGACATCTACTCTCACCAACTCTACCAAAATTTGGTAAGGCTTCAAACCAGCCAATATCTCTACCATAGTTGTTATGGCGTCGCCATATAGTCGTGGCAGAAATTTGCTATTCGCCACAAGCCGCCATAGCGTCGGAGGGTCTGTGGCGGGCACCACAGGAGCGTGGCGCCGCTGTGGCGTCGTGTGGCGCCCGCATATGGGAGGGAGAGGGCGTGGGGCGGCATCGCGGCGAGGGCGCGACGCGGCGTCACAGCGAGGGCGCGGCATCATAGACTCGCAGCTAGGGCGTGGCACGGGGCGGCGTCGCAGCTCAGAAGAGGCAGCGTCAGCCAAGGTTGGCTAGAGAAGAAGAGCTCAGAAGAGGAAAAGAACTAGAGAAGGAAAGAGGAAGAGAAGAAGGAAAGAGATAAAAAGGAAAGAGAAGAGGAAGAGAAGGAAAGAGATAAAAAGGAAAGAGAAGAGGAAGAGAAGGAAAGAGAAAAAGAAGGAAAGAGAAAAAAGGAAAGTTACTTTTTATAATTTGAATTAAATGATTTTTAATATATGGGAAAAAGAAGGAAAGTCACTCTTCGGAATTTACTTTAAATGACTTTTAATAAATGAGGAATTCAAAGCTTTTAGAGATAAAGATAGTTTTATGTCTTTTATGCTATATTTGCATTGCTATTTTAATGTAATAAATCATAGACTATGACTATTGTGCTACATTTAAGTCTCTTTTGTACTACATTTGTATTGCTATCAACTTTGCATTTACATGTCCTAGTGATCCTAATATATTTGATTGCTTGCCACGCCGATGTGTCTATGGCGACACCACGCCGCGCGCCATAAGCGTTGTAATGTTGTGAATGTGGTAGGTCGTCGCGCTTCGCCGCATCGCCATAACAACTATGATCTCTACATACTTCACCTTACCAAAATTTGGTAGGTCACGGACCCCATCGATCGGCATCAACATTGGTGAAGTCCACCGACAGCAGTGAAGACCATCGATGACAACAAAGACCATCAATGGCAGTGAAGACTGTTGATGATGATGTCCATTAGCATTGCCGAAGACCATGTTAGGGATGGCAATGGGTACCCGATACCCGTTTAGTCGTGGGTAATTGTTCTATCAGGGCACGGGTATGGATAAAAATTAGTACCCGTGGGTATACAAATAGGTAAAAAGTTATACCCGTCGGGTAAACGGGTATAGGTATGGGACTGTGGTACCCATACCCATTTACCCATATACCCGATTATTTTTAATGGGCCAAAACAAAAAAACCCACCAAAGCCCAACAGTCCAAAAGAAAGAAAGAAACCCTAGCCTAAAACACCCCGTCTCTCTCTCCCCATCTTCCAGATTCCCTCCCACCCGCAGCCTCCAAGTCCAATCTCCTCCCAGGTTCCCACCCACAACCTCCAAGGTCTACTGCATCATTCCTTCCTGCATTTTCTTCCCATATTTCCTCCTCCCTCCTCACCTAGAATGCTGCCGCCTCCCTCACCAAGACTATCGCCGTCGTGTGTC
>KE372651.1:409161-432643 GCA_000418225.1 Zizania latifolia
TTTTTCTATATTGTTCGCCACGCCGATGTGTCTATGGCGACGCCATGCCGCATGCCATAAGCGCTGTAAAGTTGTGAAGGTGGTAGGTCGCCACGCTTCGCCGCGTCGCCGTAACAACTATGAAAAAAACTAAGAAGCAGATGCAAGGATGTTCTGGAAAAGGGGTAGCAGATCAAATACGCATCATGAGATAAAAGGGGTTAATTCTATTTTCTTTTTCTGGGATTGAGAGAAACTGAATTTCATATATCATCATAAAGATGTTAAAACTGCCATAACATTTTATTTTTCAAAACAGGTCGTATAGAAATAAACAGTTTAGCATTTTTTGTGTGTTGCTACTAGGAACTGGTTCCCTGTGTGGGACTTGAGGAATGAAACTTGTTGTTTTAGGAGTAGAGTCGACAACTGATACCGAATTAAAGAGGGATGCATGCCATCAGAATGCATGAAGTACCAATGATTAATACAAAGCATACCTATATGTCAGACTTTTTGAAAGATCTTTTCCTGCATTAAGAAATAGCTCAAGTGCTTTGATGGCCTCCTTTGTGGAATACCATAGATGTGGATGTGGTAGGCTTCCAGAGACCTCACTTAAGACCAACCTCCTATGTTTCCTCACCTTCAAAATAGCCCTTATTTTCGAAAGATCAGAGCTAAGTGAACTTGGACTAATGTCTGGAAATCCAACTATGTAGTCCCTATTATGATCCTGCAATCAACATATGAATGAACATATGGATCTGTCAATAAGCATAGCACAGTTGCAAAGCAGGAGCATATGTATGATATCAAACCGCAATTCCATCTGTGCAATTGTATATTGTATGATACAAAATCCCCCAAGCTTTCTCCATTTCAACATTTGATTGGCCATACCGCCTACGGGAGTATGTTTTTAACCAATCCTGGGAGATAAGAAAAATTAGATGGCAATTAACAAATTGAAGGAAACCATGCAACAGCTTCAATAAATGAGAAACATGAACAGGGAATAATACTGATTACTGAGAAAAGCCATGGCAAGCTGGTCACAAAGAAAAGGAGATGAGACACTGGCACAGTGATTTGTATGAGAAAGAACACATAAGAGTAAACTATAGTTAATAATGCCAGGTATATGTTTGTGGTATATACCTCAACTTTAACTTTTTGACTGTGGAATGCCATTTCAGACATAAGCTCGTAAACAACTGGATTATGCTCTATTCCCTCCATGCACATGCCAACACCAACCTAAAGGAGGGTAAGGAACAAGTGTAAGTACACTATTAATAGGAAGCACTAAAAATGTGCTACTCCTGAATCATCCATTAGTTATAATCTGCAGTGCCAGACCGATTGTAAAGAACTTAGAAGTCCAGAAAGAAAGTAAATTAAGAGAGAGATTCACCTCAAGTCCTGTGCAACAAAAAAGGGAAAATCACATCCTATATAAACTCTAAATTATATTAACATAAGAGAAAGTAAAAGGTACCATTGTTGAGTTGCGGCTTGTACGTGCATCAATGGGGCCAGATGAAATTGAGTCAAGTACGCCATACATTTCAATATTGCCTCCAAAGTTGTGTAACATGCACCTAGTTTAAGAAAATGCTATATTAGTTAACTCGGTTTACAAAAATGAGAACCAACAGGCATATTTTTAATATTGATACAGTAAAAGTGATATCTATGAAGCATGTGAAGATTTGAAAAATTATGGGAAGTGAAATACATAGTTACATACCAGACGTATGGCACGCCATAAAATTGAGAGGACATTTGCCATACGGGCTTCACGTCAGCAAATAAATCAAGGACAATCATCTTACCAATTGGAACAGAATGCAGTAGTGCCTGAAAGTCAAAGGGAGCGATGGTTTTCTGCATCTATAAAGATAGGCAGCAACTTCACATGCCAAAGAAAAACAGATATGTGCTTTCGCTACCTATTTGCAAATAGGTGTTCGTATGAATACACATAATATTTTGCTTCTGTTACGACTTTATTGTAAACTATAAACTTTGCTTCTGTTAAAAAACATAAGGTATGAAGTAACCTTTTCAACAATCCATTGTACACATAAACTCACGGTAAAGTTTGAGTGAAAAGGTAAGCATCAGAATTGTTCACAAATAATCCAGAAAGCCTGCCCTTACCTCACATCCCATGAGCTAGCCTTTTCCGCTCTAGAATTCATGATGTACTCCACTACATGCTCTAGACGACTAGGCCAACCAGTAGTACTAGAATATAGAGCAGGTAAGAGAGTTCTCAATAGGCATGATTTAGAAGAAGCAAGAAGGACAAAGGCACAAAAGAAGGAAACGATTAGATTTGGAAGGAAACAGATTGTTCAGGCCTTTCTCATTTTTGCTTTTCTTAACGATCTCAATTAAGTCCATGTCCCTATGCAGATGGACCCACAAACAACGGTAGCATAAACACTGGTACAGAACTATATTAGTTTTCTCCATAAATCACAACATCAAGGATTCGAGGTTTCTCTTGGACTGTTGCATTACAATGCTACTACAGTGCATAAGTACCAAACAGTTATTTCCACCACCCTACACATTCTAAATGTTAACTCTACACCAGGATCAAACACTCAAGGGCACATGCACCAGAATACTTCTCATCTATAATCTATTGCACATGGAAAAGACTTGTTTACATAAAAGGGTACATGTCCTTATATAGGACTTTACAAACTGACTGAACACAAACCGGCATACTCGAATATTTTTTGTTTAGTCCTAACACAACTAGACTACAACTAAGCACTAGTTAATTCTATAGCTATCCGGTGCATGTCGACTTGTACAGCTAAACACAAGATGTTGCTAGTAAACTCAATTCTATAGCTCATGCACAGCTTTACAGTGAAACAAAACTAGTCGGTAACAATGCGGTCATGCATGCATTGCCGACATGCATAAAGCAAATTAACATTTGACTCCTTTCACTGGCAAAGTAACACTCTAGAATGAACTATAAACCAACTACTAAGCAGTTAAGTTTTCCTTTTGCTTTTTACTGCTGACATGGCTTAGTAACCGACCCAAATTAGCAGCTCATATTCTGTACGTGCATTTCTTGCCACCAGTCAAACTCAATTTGACATCTTTCCCAAGAAAACAAATTAATTTCCAACACTAAAAAGATGGCACCTTAGATTGTGCAAACTTAAATATCTATTAACTTCAGATGCTATTTGCCTATTTCTCTATTAAAGTTGAGTGCAAGAAATAAGATATAAGAAAAGATTGCATCAACACATTCTTTCTCTACGGTCGAATTCCAGAATGGTGAAACAGATATCCATAAAGAGAATATCCATCGGTGCAGGCTCAACTCTAGTTTCCAGGAGTGCTCAGAAAAAACACAAGAGCTTACTTTCATTTGAGGCTCCTTCCAGAAAGCTGCATCTGCGTAGAATAACCAACCCTAAATCAAGAAAGAAGGTTCAGAGATAGTAAATGTTCAACAAATGCCAGGTGTGTAAAATGTGTTCATGAAAAGTGTGCCTGTTAACATCGTGGCCAAGCAAATGACTTTTGACTGGCCATACTATGTCACGGTAAGGCATCATTTTTATGTACAAATTGGGATGAAAGCAGCACTATTGGAAAGTGTGGAAATTATTTTTTCGCGAAGGACATGAAATGTCATTAAATATAATATTTTACACATCAAAGGTCAAGAGGGCAAGCAAACCTGCATCAGCCACACAGCATCCTTGTTACCTCTTGACATTGCTTCATAAATAGCAGAACCAAGTGATGAAATATATGCTGGTTCATTTGTGGGTGGTGTATTTTCATTGAATGTGTCACTGAAAGCAAACAATCTTGGTCATACAGTATGAAAACTCTACATGCTGTATAGACTACAAAGTAATTAAGCATGTGGACAAGGAACATAAATAAGCAGAAAAACAAACTAATACACCAACAATAAATGCAGAAACTTGTTTTATCAACAAACAGTATGTTAATGTTAATTATCTGGGTATTATGTCATAATTCTGAAAAGTATGAGGAACACAATCATCTACCCTGGATAGCACGAACCAAGTGAGGAGAAAAGAAAGGACTCGACATTTTAAAAAATCAGATTTAATTGCTTGCCACATAACTATATCAGTACCAAGTACCTTATATGTTCAAATAATTTTGCATTCAACATTTCCTGCACCATAGCTCATCATAGTTTTTTAATTGACAATCAGTGGTTCATCTCCATGAATAACAAGGAAAACAAATCATTTTGCGCTAGACTATAGTATGTGGTGTTCTGAGTCCAGGTAACATGCAAGAAACAAAGCATTCATGCAAACTTCTAATTAAATAATCCAAGAAGCAGATCAGTAAGAAATTACCAATTATAGATGTTGGTGATGTCACCATATTCTGCATAAATACAAAAAACGATGACAAAAGTAAAAAACTCCATATGCAGGTTAAGAAAGAATACATCAAAAGTGCATCTTTATTAACTCATGCAGCAACTTCGTGAATCTATTGACGGAACAACAGACAAAAGGAATTTGAAGTTTGGAACAAATGAAGTCGAACATCTTTTCATGAAAAGATTCTGACCTTTCATTTGTTGCTTGATAAAAGCCTGCCCCACATCAATAAACAATGCATCAGAAGGATCAAGAAGATAAGTGCAGCACCACCTAGGATCACCATCAACAGTGTTCCTGAAGCAGAGAAAACTGTAAATAATAGCATTTATGGGCTAAAGCGGAATCAATCCAGGAGCTTGTTAGGCAGAAGGTGATTAATGAAATGCCAGTCAACCGATACTTTATTTACGAAAATCAGACAGACAGACACCAATATTGACAGTATACACTGCTTCGGTAGTTCTAGACCTTCACACTATATTGTGAATAAACCGAATCTGAAATTCTTCTTCATTCCCAACAATTAAATATTTAGGTCATAGAAAACATATTATCTGTTGCACAATTATTTTTAAATTCTGAAAGTTATTTTGCAAAGAGATGTCATGAATATATCAACACAAAATTTTAGGTTCAGGCTCCAATGCTCCGTACTAACAATGGTTATAAAAATAGATACCTTGAAATTTTGGTTACACCTGAGTTAGCATAAAATGTCAGACAATATTAATGGAGATGACACATGAGACTACATTACCAGTCACCAAGTCTGGTTATGTTGGCAGACGGAAATAATGTTTTAAACACGGATGGTACATTTCCCGAGAACATTGGTAGAACTGAAAAACAGTGATGTATTGTCAGTTAAGTATATAACCAGAAAAAATACTTAGTGTATTATGAGTAGCATATCGCTAGACTAGTAGAAGTAACATTGATATGTTAACTGAAGCTCTATATTGCATGATTCGAAGGCACATTGAGAGAAGAGCAAATGTGACAAAACATTAAAGATGGCAGGAAGAAAGGAAATATCTGATGGAATATGTCCAAAGCTTGTCTCACATAAATAGAAAAACAGTTACTAACAAAGTAAGAGCTGAAATGCTAGATGTGAAAATACCTGGGACCATTCCAAGATCAATCATACGAGAGAGTATTTTCTTCTGCATTGCCAATTGTTGATCCAGCCAATTTTGTGATAATGGTCCACCCCATCTAAGATAAAAAAATGTATATATAAATGCACTGCTTTTTGACACCATAATATATAAATCAAAGGATCCTATGAAAAAATAATCATATTTAGCATAGAGCGTGTTACTACAAAAATATTAATTCGATGTTTTGGGCAGTGCTATGTACTGGCTATATGGGCCCTGATAATGGAGACCAGGATTAACCTTTTAAGGACAAAGGTCAGAAAGAACAATTCTGTCACTTGGGAATACTTCTTCAGAAAAAAATATTTGAGCTGGAAGGAAAACCTGTAGTATGTTTGATCTAATTTAGCATCATGAAGAGAATTTCCTGACTAAAAACTCCAACTGTCAACTGTGAACTCCTCAACAGGATATGTATTTCAGAAGGGTGATAAGTTTGTAAAGGCCTCTTTTGTTACACATAAATCAATCCACTATGATCTGTGAACTAATCACCTAAAAGACAGACACAAGATATCTTTATTTCTTATTTAATTATTGTACTATTTATCTCATAATTATTTTTAAATCAAATAATTCATAATAATTTTGTGCTAAGCTTACCCATGCAAGTTACCCATTCTAGCCCAAGCAAGGAAAGCTGGTCCACCAAAGAAACCATCTAGATCTCTGTCGGTAACATTAAAACTCTGAAATATAACTCAATCATCAGCAAGGGCTTGAATACAGCCAAAAGAAGGTTAAAAATAAACTAAAAATTGCCTCATGATTCTACAATGACATTGATGGGAAAACAAAACGAGTGGCAATATCTAACTGAAGATAACTTCTGGATCTGTAATGTTTCAAGATGCCAAATTAGTTAATAACAGCAATAGTACATATCGTAGTTGCAGTTAATGTAAGTTGTTTATTGTATGGGGCAATGGTTGATATAAAAGTGTAGAAGGCAGAAAAAAGGCTGGCACTTATCAAAGACAATACATTATTTCCTGAAAAGAGTGACAGACACAGAGCTCATTAGAGTATTTGATTCTAGCCTTCTAGGATATAAAGTTCCTTTAAATAAGCAAAAGAAAAAAGGCACTGTGTCCTATTGGACTGAGCCAGAGCAAGTAACCTATTGACTTATTGAGTATTGGACTGAGCCAGCTTCTGCTAATCTATACATGCAGCCCATCATAAAAAGAAAAAAGCTCCTACAGCCCCTAAACTTTGGATGACCTTTTGCAGTAGTAGAGCCTAAACAGTGGTTGCAATATGTTAACAGAATTAGGCTCCAAAAAGTTCAAAGCGGGTTTCAGAGTTGAAATTGTCTTGTCACACTACCTTAAAAACCTTCTGCCAGATAGCTTCCTGTCCAGT
This sequence comes from Zizania latifolia, assembly GCA_000418225.1. Classification (NCBI taxonomy): domain Eukaryota; kingdom Viridiplantae; phylum Streptophyta; class Magnoliopsida; order Poales; family Poaceae; genus Zizania; species Zizania latifolia. The sequence continues at coordinate 416,093 of KE372651.1, forward strand.
AAATGCTAAAGGCAAATTAATTCCTTGAAGTGCCATCCAGTCAATTTCTTTCTCCCATCTTTTCCAATCCCACCAGGCAAATGAGTCTATAGAGATGCTACATTAATTTCGTCGGAGAGAAAAAAGTTGGAAACCATGTAAAAAGGAATAAAAGTAGACGGGTTGGGAGATATTTCATTCCAAATAAAAATATACGTTTTAAATCTAAAAAAGAATAAAAGGTAAAGCTTTGAAACAAGCGCAGTGCCAGAGTCAACAAATAAAGAATTCTTTGGACAGAGTTTAGCAGGACTGGAATGCACTAGAACAAATAAAAGAACTTCAATTTGACATGTGCATAGCAAATAATATATTTATATTGCATCAATACAAAAAAGAACCATGATAGTATTTTAGAAATCCACCAAGCATTTGTTTGCCGTAGACCTAGATGACCCATGACCCATAACTCCATAACTCAACAAAAAAGGGAAATCATTTTTAGAATGAACAGAATATTATCACCAAATCGACATAAGGGGTCTGGGTATAATGAAGGATTTGGAGCTGGAGGTTGGAGGCTGAGTAGCTACAGAGAAGAATAAACGTTATAACAACAGGGAAACCACAGAACAACTCACAGCTAGAGGTGACAACATTCTGATAGTAATTCCATGGAACAGGACGCTCGATCTTCACTCCTGTCCCTTTTACTTGCGGCAGAGACCCAGGCAAAGGAACTGATGCCAATTGTGTCCCACCAGTCTTGTCCCAAGAAATGTGTGCACCACACCAGTATTTGAGATACCAGTGGAGACCAGACGCAAGCTCAACAGCTGTGGTACCCTGGATCCTGTACACCATGAAGAGGTGATTGAATTCACTTTTGCGATGGAACCATAGCATTTTTTTCTGTTCTGATAGCCATATATTAACGAATTGTTCTCCATGTGTTCTCCTATGCTCAGCTGAATACAGTGTTTTGACTTTTGAAAAATGCAACGTGCGTAAAAAGGCCATAAATGAACAGTCGTAGAAATGGATACTTTGCACTGGAATTTTAATTGCGTCAATCTAATGAGCATGTTTTAGTAGTAAGGCAAGTGCTATAGCATCAACCTAGTTGAAGGTCCTAAAAACCCACTCCTATTTAAACCCAAGCCTACAATGTCTGAGAGACTACTACTCAATAATTGCAGTTTTCTAATTGAACCTGGAAGCAGGATAGAATTCTCAGTTCTGTTCAAAAAAAAAGTTGGGGGAAACAAAGAGAGGGAAGCGTACAGAATTTCTGCTCCAGTTTTGTCCAAACCATCGGCATTACTTATCCTGAAGCAGCTCGACTCGCCGCAGACGCCACCCTGGAGCGATCGGATCAAACTGTCACTATACCATCCAATTAAGCCCTGACCTCAATTCCGAGATTTTTCAGCCTCCGAGTTGGGCATGGGTTGCGCACCGACCTTGGACTCGATCTGGAAGCGGAAGCTACGTGCGTGGGAGGGGAGGAGCCGGTGGAGCAACGCGGCGGTGGCCGCCTCCTGAGCCGCCGGCGACGCCACCCTGCGGCGGCCCGCCCCGCTGGTCGCCTCCCACGCGGCGGGAGCGGCCGACGCCACAGGCGGCGACGGGAGGAGCACTAGGAGAAGCAGGAAGGGAAGAGGCAGCGGCCCCCTCATGGTAGCGACTCGACTTCGGCCGGTGGCCTCGCCGTGGAGACCTATGGAGTTGGCCTTGGCCCTGCCGCCGCCGCCTCGAACGGCCAGCCCGACAGCCCCGACTGCCCGAGGAATATGCGGAATGATTGTTTGGAGGTTTGGATAATGCGGCGGAGTTATTTGGATCTTGTGCTGGATGCAGTTGAGCTAGAATTTCTCTTTCTTTTCCCGCGACAATTGGACAGGCTGTAATCTGTAACATTTTTTTAATGGAAAATGCTTCATCTAATGTGTCTCTGAAAAATAAAAAATCTAACGGTGTTTCAACATCAAACGAAAAATATTTTATCACTTAATAAAAAATATTTTAAAGAGATGTAATATACGGCTATGTTGTATCAAAAACTATTATATGCAACACCCTTATTTTTATATTTTAGTAGTTAAAACTTAATATTTTATATGTGTGAGCAAAATGTTTTAACTTAGATTTGATTTTATTTATTTTATTGAAATATTTTTTATCACATGATAAAATATTTTTCACCGAGTGCTAAAATATCGTCTGACATTTTGCAATTCATAGGTCCAACCTTAGCCTAGATTTTTTTGCCTTCCCGTATGTACAATGGCTCAGATTAGGACGTTTAGTGCACCGATTCTTGGAGGAATAACTAATAATTCAAATTAGTCAAGGGCCTCCGCGTAGGGGTGGCAATACACTTGACGGGGCCAGGGACCCGTCCCTATGGGTCCAGATCTAATTTTTTACCCACGGATCCGTCGGGTCAGGCCCCGCATTATAGTGGGTTCGGGTTCAGGTCTATCATTTGACCTACGAGTCTCCATGAGTCTTCGGCCCAATACATAAAGCTTAGCTTAGCCCGAGTAGGTCCCTAGCTCTTTCCTTCGTGCCAGCTCCTTTCTTCTGCATGCATGCCCCAAACCTAGGACCCAGGCAGCCAGACTGCAGGCGTCCTGCTCAGCTGCCCTCGTGCCCACCGGTCGCTACCTGCCCCTGTGCCCTGCCCCCAGTGCGGATGTGCCCGTCGACTGTCGCCTGGCCATGCCAACCGATCGGTCACCTGCCTCATCTCCAACCAGATCTGCCACCGCCCCTTCTCCACCGCCACTAGATATGCTCGGGCACCGCCGGTCACGATCTATCACCGCGGCCCCTCGCCACCATCGGCCAAATTTGGCGCAACCAGTGTTAGAAAAATTGGTGATCGGTAGCTGATCGGTCAACCACCGAGTAGAGATTAATCGGTTAATCGAGGATTAATAAATTAATCGATCGACTAAATATTTAAATAATATATTATAGTGTTCATGTTTAATATTTATATGAGAAATGGTCACTTGGAATATGTAGAAGTGAGAACGGTCACTAGGCAGTTGGCACCTGTCTCTAATTCTCTCTCCTCGTCTTTTCTTTATTTTTCACCACAACACCCTAATCACAGGCACAGCATGTCGTGTATCCCTTTTTTTCCTTTTTCACCACAATGCGGCATCCCTCTGCGTCTCTCTCAAACCCGCTTCTTCTCTCTTTCCTCGCTGAAGAAGGCAGGTGCCGACGCATCTAGAGGCACGGCTCCTGCAACGGCGTCTGGAGGATTGCTTCGGCAATGCAAGGCTAGCGCAGGCACTCGGCACATATCCGGTGTGAGCCCGACGCGGCCGCACGGTACAGATCTAGGCGTCGATGGCATGGACCAGGCATCGGCGGCGTGGACCAGGCTTCGGCGGCACGGATCCAAGTATCGGATCTAGCGTCGGCAGCGCAGATCTAGACGTTGACGGGGCGGACCAGGCGTCGGTGACATGAATCAGGCCGGGCGACGCAAGCCGATTAATCGGGCTGACCACCAATTAATCGGTTTGACCAACTGATTAATCGACCAGCCGATTAATGACCCGATTTTAGGCTAAATTAACTGTAGTGCTGCCGATCAAAAGTTAATCGGCTAATCGGCCGATTTTTTCATCACTGGGTGCAACAGTCCCGATCTGCCACTGTAACCCTCTTCACCACAGCAGTCCTGATCTGTAGTCTCCAATCTATCACGGCCCCTCTCCGCCGCAGCCCGATCGGTCCTAGCTGCATCAGGTCATCCCCCTCCCCCGGTCGCCCTGGCTATTGCCATGCCATCGGGTCTACGGGGACTGCTGGATTTGTGGGGACACGGTGGATTTGGGTTCGGGTTAAGATTTGAACCCACGTGAACACGTGAGTCAAGTGTAAACTAAGATGAGTTTAGGTTCAGTATTGATTAATTCGGATCCGACCTAACATGTTGCCACCCCTACCTCCGTGGCAAAAATATCCTCCCTCTGAACCTCTCAGCCTCAATCGGACGGCAAATTGGCACACTCTATCGAGTCGAAAAGAATAGGGTCCTCTACTGACGCAGGGCAGTTCTCCCATGGTTTCGCAGGCGCAGCTGTCGGCGAGCTCCGCCTCCTCGGCGCCGGCGCCGGCCATCTCCCACCTCGTCTCGATTTGATCCTCATCACCAGCGTGCCCGATAATCTAGACTCTGTCCCATGATACTGGACTCGATCCGACGAGAGATAGCTTAGCCAGACTTCACCTCCGGCCGCTGGAGAGGTGGGCGACGGGGCAAGTACCCCTCGATCTTCAAGTCCATGGGATGCTGAACTCCAAGCTGATGGAGCTTGATGTATCTATCCATCTATCTGCGGCACACACATAGTACATATTGAACTAGTAGAACTCCAGATGATTAAACAATTATAATTGGTTCATCGATCAGCCGTACGTACATGCAAGCATGATACATCGATCTGGCCATTCTGCCTAGTTCGCTTAATCGCTTGCTGTAAAGCGACGGCCGGCAGCACCCTCGCAAAGGGGTAATCGATCGATCGACATGTGTAGCTAGCGAGTACAGGATTAATTAATGCCGCTTCCGATAACACATGGACTTGGGCCCCGCAACAGCGGTGCATGCGATGCAAGTTTAACTAGCTAGCTGCGAGGTGCCCGGCCGGCCCCGCCGAGGATCCTCTCGATTCCTCGCGTTAAAGCTAGCTAGCCGTGACGGTTTTCAAAATCAGTACCGGGGAACGCGTGCGTGTGGGTGGCGGCGGCGGCGCTCCTCCTCGCTCGCATAGCTCGCCGGCGGAGGCTGCCTGGTGCTCTACCTCGCATTGCTGCGCGGCCGAGGTGCCGCATTGGTTGCCCATAGTCCCAGGCTAGCTCGCGCTCGTTGCTTCCCGTGGGCGTTCTGGATCGCGATGTGCGCCAGAGATAACAGGGGAGGAGAGGAGAGCCATGTCAGCACGCCACGTCAGCCCAGAACGGGATTACAAACATGCCACGTCAGCAAAACAAGATTAAAAGATGAATAGTAAACTGTTTAGACAAATGGAGGGATTAAGTAACAAAATTTATATAGAGGTTATCCGAGCCGATAACCACGATAGAGCTTACTACAAGTCTCTACTTAAGTATTCCAATGAGATAGTTGGCCTGACATAAATTAGAGTTTTTAATTTACATATTGTACTCACTACATGTGTGTGTGTATATATATATATATATTTGTGTATAGTATATATATATATATGTATGTGTGTGTATATATAAAAACTATTATTTGATCCTGAGCCTCAGCCTATTAAAAAAACTTTGTCTTTGTGTGTACAAGAATTTATAAATCCTTACTTTTACACGAGGTTATTCGTGGTTAAGAACAACATAGTATCTTCTAAAAATACTTTTGAGATAAAAATCATCTTTTATAAATATTAAGTTGCTATATTTGGAACAATTTTTGCACTCTAAAACTTATATTAGTATGGAGGAAGTATTTTGCTAGTGTAAGACGAGTGACACAATTTTCCACAATGGCATAAAAATGATTAAGAATCTAACACACATGCAAGTCTGTTTGCCGGCTTCGTAATCATATCCACAACAATTAGCTAGGGATCTTGTTTTCGATCCGAATATCAAATGAAACACAACAATGAGTTTTAAAACAATGCTTCGGCAATACGAGTGTGTGGCATGTGTTTATCTAGTTAGGTGGAGGCACGAGAATACCAAACGTGACTAGACCTTCTACTGGCATACCAGTTGTCTCATGCTATTCCGCGCTTTCCAAAGGTTCTGAAGGCTACCGTACCTCCGGATACATACATACATATATATATATAATACATGATACATCATTTTAAAAAAAACTACAATACGACGATAAATAAATATAAATTAACTGATACTTATTCACTAGATAATTAAGTAGTAAATATAAAACATTTTCAAGTGTTCAACTATCAATATACCATAAAGTTATAAACTAGTAACAAACAATAACAATTCAAGTGTTTTGCTGAATTCGTTCTTATGGCTCCGTAACATTAGTGTGTAGTTAACACACCAAAATCCTCTAATAGTTTCTCTAAGTACGGCTCATGCGAAGAGAGTTGAGTATGTTAAAGAAAATCAACACCACTATTAAGTATCAGAAAAATTGTGTAAGTATATGATGAGGTATTGAGGAAGTATCTGATTTATTTTATTTTTTGAATATTCGTAAAATAGAGGGTACATCACTTTAATACCGATATGCCGGTTTTTGACCGTGTCCCTGCTTAATATTCTAAAGACTTTATTTTCTAGTTGTAATTAGATTTGTCAATAGCACAGATAAATACAAGTAAAAGAAGATACAGCTAATCCAAATTTAGACCGCTCCCATCTAGTAATCCCCGTTTCATTAAAATGTAAAACTCCCGTAACATTTCATCCCATTAAAAAAATGGCTTAACGTTCACACTTGAAAGTGAAACCTAGAGAACGTTAACGATCCCTTCCCGTTAATCTGGCACCGACGCACGGGATCGTTTTGTCTGGCCATCGTAGCCGTCCAAATATCCTCAAGGAAAACGGTCGCCCGCGGCTACCACTTCTTCCCCGGCTCGACCTCGACGCCGCTAAAACAGGAGGGACGCGAGCGGGGCGCTGCCAGATCTACCCATCCCGTTCGGAACGGGCAGGGCAGAGAGACGCAGCAGAGCGGAAGGGAGCGAGCAATCATAGCGCCCCGCTTCCTTTATTAGGCCGCGTCACCCTCCGCTTTTCCGCCGGCCACCTCGATCGCCGCCTCACACCCCCTCCCCTCCCCTCCGCCGTCTCCGATCTCGGATCCGTCCGCCCGTCCTGCCCTCCTCGCAGGTACCCGTACCCTCTCGATCGACTCGCCTCTGCAGGTCGTGCGTGTGCTCCTCCTCTTCGGGAAGGTCGGTTTGGCTTGGTTTGCTTTTTTTTTTGTTCGACGATCCGCGCCCGCGTCCGCGGGCGCGGCGCGGTCGGAGTGCGGCGGTGTTCCGGGGGCTGTTGGTGCCTGCCATTGTGGGGACTCTGTTCGTGAGGGGAGGGGGCGCGTGGCGTTCCGTGTGAGTGAGGAATGGTGTCGGTCCGCTCGAGTCTCTGGCGATCCGGGGCCGCCGCCCGCCTGTGTGGGCGGTCTAACCGATCGGTGAGACCAGAGGTGAAAATGTGAATGAGGGGTGAATTAATTCCCAAGACACCATTGGATCGCGTTTTTCACATTTCTCTTGGGGTGATCACTGATCAGTGACCCACCCAGTGAGGTTTTGTTGCCGCTGCCCGCTAATCAGCTTTCCAATCTGGTTGGTGGCTGAGGTGGGCACCGGCTTGTGCAGGTAATTTGACGGGGTAATCAATAGATGATTAATACGCCTCTTCCAAATCGGGCGTCTTGGTGGGTTGGCGATGAGATCTGCGTATGAGGTGTTTGGCTTGATTGATCTCGTAATTTAGTCGGTGGTTGCTATCTCCTCTCCTTCACGAGAATACGGGCGATTGCTTCATGGACATGAGGTTGGTGCTGTTGTGCAGCCACAGACTCTGTTGTGAGATCAATCAGATAGACGTATTTTAGTTTATGTACTATGACGAGTACATCTTCATTTGCAAACATAGTGGTACTCTTTTTTTCAGTCTCTTCCAAAATCTCGACGAAGTTCAGGAAGATAACCACGTGTACATTGTGTATGGTTTGTTCTGTTTTACATGTTTCCATCTGATCTACTGGTTTGTTTAGGGGTGAAATTTTGCAACTCCGATGACTTGTTATTACTGGGCTGCATGCAATTGATATGCTATCCTTTAGTATATGCTCCCGTTGCAGATGCACTATTGTGCTCTGTTCATTCCTATTTCCCAGCAGCTTACTTGTGCAGTTGTTGTGTTACTTCTAGTTGATTGTTTCCTTGAACATCATTGCTATCTTTTAACATCCAGTCTTCCAATCCATGTATGGAGTCAAATTAGCTGGACTAGTTTTTCGTTCTAATGTTATTGACAGTTATTTAGTTTTTTCTCCCCTTTTCAGTGTACAAGTTCCTAGTATTCTGTGGTGGAGCCACCTGACACTCCCTTGTCTTCAACTAAACCTTTGTAAGGTTGCTGCTCAATGTCAAGTGCAAAATCAGTTCTTGATCCTGCATTTCAAGGAGCTGGCCAAAAACCGTATCCTTTTTTAGATGTCTTGAAGCAAGCTGTTGGTTTGTTTTAGCTGCGATCTTTTAGAAATCTTTATGCGCAAGGCTCTCTCTCTCTCTTTTTGCTGTACGCCCCTTAATATAAATATAGTGGCACAGAAATATGGAGGATTGAAGATTTTAAGCCAGTTCCTTTGCCAAAACCAGATTATGGTAAATTTTACTGTGGAGATTCATATATAGTTCTCCAGGTGATTTTTTATTCTATTCACCCTTTAGACGCATCTTGCAATTATTTTCACAAATGATTAACTTTTCAATGATCTGCTTATTTTTTGTAGACAACTTGCAGCAAAAGTGGTGGTGCCTATGTTTTTGACATCCACTTTTGGATTGGGAAAGATTCTAGTCAAGTACATTTTCTATAACACCTCAAGTTGCTGTACTGAGAAACGGCATTTCCAGCCCACTTATTGATGATGTGTTTTCATGCAGGATGAATCTGGGACTGCAGCAATTAAGACAGTTGAACTTGACACCATGCTTGGAGGTCGTGCAGTCCAGCATAGGGAACTCCAAGGTTATGAGTCTGATAAGTTCCTATCATACTTTAAACCATGCATTATACCCTTAGAGGGAGGTTTTGCCTCTGGATTTAAAAAGCCTGAAGAAGAAAAATTTGAAACACGGCTATATATTTGCAAAGGGAAGAGAGCTATCAGAGTTAAAGAGGTGTGTAATATTTCACCTCCTTTTTTTGGCTCTATCTCCATGTTATATACACTAAGACTAAATATCCTACTTATTCAGGTTCCCTTTGCTCGTTCGTCATTGAACCATGATGATGTATTTATTCTGGATACTGAAAATAAAATATACCAATTCAATGGTGCAAACTCCAATATTCAAGAAAGAGCAAAAGCTTTGGAAGCGATTCAACATCTAAAGGAGAAATACCATAATGGAGTGTGTGATGTTGCAATTGTTGGTATGAGTAACAACTGAATCTTAATTAATGTAACTTACTGCAGCAAATCTACACATTTTTCTTACAATGTTTCCATGATAGATGATGGAAAATTGCAAGCAGAATCAGATTCAGGTGAATTCTGGGTCCTTTTTGGAGGTTTTGCACCAATAGGGAAGAAAGCTGTAAGTGACGATGATGTTGTTCTTGAAACCACAGCCCCCAAGCTCTACAGGTACTTTTTTTTGTTAGTGCATGTAGAACTGTGAATTTAATTAAGTAGGACATTTTTGTATTTTGTATCAGTTGCTCCAAGGGACTGCACAAACTTCCCTTCTATTTATGGTACATGCTTCATAGTTATTTCAGTGTGCGTTCATTAAAGAATGATAATGTTAATTTTGTGTCAAAAGTTGCTTAAAGCATGATACAACATGGGCTGGATGATTAATTAATGGATAAACTGTAAGTCACCTAACTTTCTCCTGGATCACACAGGATGGCTTATTAGCACTTCTACATAAAAAATCGAACCAAGAGTTGTGTGCAAGGTCTATAGTTATTTATTTTTAAGATATCTTTTTTAAAAAAAAACTGGATTGTTTGTCTGTAGGTAGAAGTTGATTTTTAATCACGTACTTTCATTCTTTAGGATTTTTGACATTTTCAACTTTCTTGCTTTTGGATTTCCCACAGTGCATTAAGCTACTTCTCACACAATTTCAACATGTGCCCACTGCCCAGTATGAAGATACATCATTTTTAACTGTATGAATTGGCAGTTTAGTGTTACTGTAAATGGCTTCTGTTTAGATGATTACGTTTTTGCCAATATATTGATTTGTCTTTTCTAGCTGCAGAAGGGATATATACATCTTCAAAAGCTTCTTATAAATTCTAGCTTGCAGTTTCCTAGTGTTTTATATAGGTTTTCTCAGGTTTCTGTGGTGTTGTATTGTAACTGAATGGGTACCACACTTTTAGTTGGTCAATTAAGATTATTATATCCTTAAGATCTAAGACTATATATCTATATTGCTATACTTGTCTTGCTGTTTTTCAGTGGCTTAACTTAATCTTTATATCTTATGTTTTTCCCATGCCACCAACTCTTACATTTTCAGCATCAATAATGGTCGATTAAAGTTAGAAGACACTGTTCTGACAAAATCAATTCTTGAGAACAACAAGTGCTTTTTGCTTGACTGTGGGGCTGATTTATTTGTATGGGTTGGTCGAGTAACACAAGTGGAGGACAGGAAAGCTGTAACTGCAGCAGTTGAGGTAAACTCTAAACTCTCGAGCCATTGTTCTCATTTTTTTCTTGTTCAAATAAGTTGTATCTAAATTTGCCTCTGTAGGAATTCATTGCTACTCAAAATAGGCCAAAGACAACACGAGTAACTAGAGTGATTCAAGGTTATGAGAATCATACATTCAAGTCAAAGTTTGAGTCATGGCCAGTAAATAGTGCAGCAGGAAATGTCAATGTTGAGGAAGGTCGACGGAAAGTTGCAAGTATTATATTTGTTCATGTTCATTGAGATAAGATAATTGTTGCTTATTCTTGATAATATTTGCTTTTTCTTTAGCTCTGTTGAAGCAACAAGGAGTTGATGTCAAGGGAGCCTCAAAAAGCAGCGCTCCAGTAGAGGAGGAAGTTCCTCCTTTGCTAGAAGGCGATGGAAAACTTGAAGTATATGTTATATATTTTTATAACTCCAACAGAAAAAGGAAAATGTGATAATCGAAATATAACCATAGGGATCTTGTGCATATTTCAGGTTTGGTGTGTTAATGGCAGTGCAAAGACTGCTCTTCCAAAAGAGGAGCTTGGAAAGTTCTACAGTGGAGATTGCTATATTGTTCTCTATACATATCATTCTGGTGACAAGAGAGAAGAATTCTATTTAACTTATTGGATTGGCAAGGACAGTGTATTGGTAATTTCTCTTTCAGCATTCCCAAGCTTTAGAATGTAGTGTGATATAGTATTTATTTCTTGTTACTTCGTGTGTGACCAACACAATGCCCTACCAATGCCATGTTATGTGTGTTTTTGTGAATTTCATCAAGACCTGCTTCTTGACTTTTATCAGTTTATGTCAAACAATCACCAGTTCTTCTCAGGTGCAATTAAATATTGTTAGGCTTCTCAGGTGCAAATAAACATTATTTCATAAGTAACTACATGAGTATTTATGAGTATTCATACAACTATGCTGGGATTTGTGAATTTACTCTTTGGTTGATTTCACACAGGAAGATCAAGAGATGGCTTTCCAAATAGCTAATACAATTTGGAATTCATTGAAAGGAAGGCCTGTTCTGGTACTGTATTTGTACCGTGACAATGTGGACATATTTTCTTGGAAGGAGTTTGATGTATTATATCTGGTGTTGTAGGGTCGTATTTATCAAGGGAAAGAACCACCACAATTTATTGCCCTTTTCCAGCCCATGGTTATCCTAAAGGTATTGTACTTAGTCCTTGCAATATTTATGTTGTATAGAATCAGTTGGTAATAATGGGTGTTGTTCCATAAGGAATTTGGTGTGCATCCATCTATATAGCTGAACTGTAATTTCTTGTAAGTTCAAAAAAATATCAGCAGAATATTTGGTATATTTGCAGGGTGGAATCAGCTCTGGATACCAGAAATTTGTAGAAGAGAAGGGCTTGAAGGATGAAACATATTCTGGTGATGGCATTGCTCTTGTTCGAATTTCTGGAACATCAATTCATAACAATAAAGCAATTCAAGTTGATGCGGTAATGTTTACTCTCTTGTGAGGCTGCACTTATGAAGATTTAACATGATAAATAATCTTTTTTTTAATTGCAGTATGGACATATATCTGATGATTTTTATGCAATGGTCCTTCATAATAGCAAACTACTCTGAAATTCTATGTACTCAGAAATAGAACCATGACTAAGTACACTTTTATAGCATAATGGATGGTCTTAGTGAGATCACAGAGTATAAAATATACGGGAACAATGAGAGCTCAAATTATATTAAATTAATAATTAACAACGCCCTTAAGGTGCAACTGGTATGATGCTCTGTTTCAGTGAAATAAGAAAGTCTAGATCGTGATTTGTATCCACTGAATGATGTTAAATTTCCTGGTCCATTAATATGCTCACCAGTTCATGCAATTAGAAGAGAAAACCTGCTGTGTATAGTTTTTGTTGGTATTTTTTCATAGATAGACAAAAGAGTTAGCTTAGATGAAATACATTGATTGGTTTTTTTCTGAGTTATTGCATTTAAAATATTGAGTGGTATTGTGGTAGCTCCTGATGCCTTTTGTTATCTAAATTGGGCTGCTGATATTGCAATTTTATTGCAGCCACTTTGTTCTTGTCCTTTGCAATGACCTACTTTTCTCAGTAGAATAATTTAAAATCACAGGTGTCCAGTGTCTCTGAATTTTAAATCGTTGCTTCCATTAACTTATCAGCAACACATTTTGTAGGTTTCATCAAATTTGAGTCCCACGGATTGTTTTGTCTTGCAATCTGGAAATTCAATGTTTACATGGATTGGCAATGCCAGTTCTTATGAACAGCAACAGTGGGCTGCAAAAGTTGCTGAATTCCTGAAGGTATGAAATAATGGAACCACATTTGATATTCCTCTCCACGTGGTTATTGCATACGTTTCTGTTCATTGTTGAAAAAAATGCTTCATCTGATCACTTGAGAATTAACTGAAATTGAAAGCTCAAGAATATAATTTCAGATTTTGTTGCATTTTTTGTTATTTTCTTGTAATATCACCGCATTACTAATTATCATCACTGAGATATCCAAAGTGACTAGGGGTGGGCATAAAATCACCGAAAACTAAAAACCGAACCGAACTGAAAAACAGTCAATTTCGTTTTTTTTAAAAAAATTGGTTTTTATTCTGAATAACTTCAGTGTTCGGTTTGCGGTTCGGTTTTTACCTGGGAAAAACCGAGAAAACCGAACCCCCGAAGAGTTTTAAGCCCAGAACCGGCCTGCCCCTGCGGCCTGCTCGTGAGGCCTGCCAGCGGCCTGCTTCTCAGGCCTGCCAATGGCCTGGGCCTGCCCCGTGCGGTCTGAAAGACTGAAGTGCTTGAACTAGGGCTCGCACAGTCGCACTGCAATAGCAAGGACGCACTAGGCAGTACCGATGTAGCTGCCTCCGCCAGCACGTTCGCCTAACGTCGCCGCCAGCCCATCCGTCCTGTTCGTCGTTTGCCGTCGCCGCCGCCAGCCCGCCTGTCCGTCCTTCCCCATCGCCACCACCGCCCGACTGCCCGCCGTGGCATTGGCACAGCGGCCGCCGCCGCCGGCCTGCTCCACGCCTCCACCCCACACTGAGGCGCTAGCTGATCCGTTCGCTCCGCCCCGGCTTGAGAGTTATTCGATAAAAACCGAAAACCGAAAAAACCGAACCGAAAAATTCGGTTCGGTTTTGTTAAATTTATTAAGTTATTCGGTTTCTGATATCTAAAACCGAACTTTTTAAAAACCAAAAAAACCGAACCGATTAAACCGATAAAACCGACTGCCCACCCCTAAAAGTGACCAATAGAAATTTTATGGGCTTTAAAACAACTATATATTCTGTTGTTGGAAACTTTGACAAACTTTTAAAGTGAACCTTTAGGGAGGAAAGAGGTTTGTATTTTGATTTGGAAGAAAGCTGCCGACAGCATGATCATTAAGATAAAGTTAATCATGCTAGCAATAAGTACTAACACCAGTTGTATTGTCACCTGGTAGAAGCAGGTAGCGGGAACTCTTTATTCCTTCTGCTTGATTAATCTAATACAATCTGCTACTATTTATAGAACTAATTCTTCTACTTTATCTCTAACAATGGAATCCTATCTTGACTCTTTTGGAATCCTAACAGCAGATCTAACTCTGTTTTATCTCTAATAACAGAATCTTATTCTATCTCTTAACTTGCTAATCTTATGCTAATCAAACTCTACGAATCCTGCTGCTTAAGGACTCTTTGCTGACCATAACATCTCTCCCTCCCTCGGAAAACAGCTCGTCCTCGAGCTGGAAATCCGGATAACCATACCAATTTTTCTTTCGAATACCCATAGAGCATTCGTAGAGTGGAGCACATCTTGAGCTGCTCAAGCCACATGAAAGAAGAGTCTGGTTGGCCAAGTCTGCAAACCACAGTGCTGTGTTGACCACTCGATGGTTGTGCTCATCATCAAACTGCGCCTTCTTCTTCCCCTTGGCGACACGCAGAGAATAACTGTGGGAGAGGGTGAGCCATACAGGAGGCGCATCCGCAACGGCACCCCAGGGCAGCGACACGGTAGGGGGGAGCAACCGCCAGCCCCGGAGGATAGGGATGCCGGAGGCGGAGATGCTACTGCTGTGCGCGGGGCGTGGCTTCCACTCGAGGGGGTCGAAAATCTGAGCCGGTGGCGCCTTCGAAGCACTTTCCTTAATTCAGATCGACAAAGTTAATGTTAGTTCAGATCGACAGAGTTACAATATACTGACGGTACTTTTTTGGCAACTGTATATGCAAGGCATAATTTTTTAGATGTTTGCAAGGCATACTCTGCCACACTTTTGTTGATTAGGTTCTGAAGCACCTTTGCCATGTTATGTGATTGACCAATAAATGGAAAGGACTACACACAAATATAAACTTTCCTGCTTGAGGTTTCTAACTGCTGTAAAGTTGTTTTTTCTGTCTCAGAACTAGCTTGGTTATTATTCTCCAGAATGCTTTGATCTGAATAAACTGAAAACATATATTGTTTCCTTCAATTCCAGCAATTTGTAGCTCAATACTATTATCTGATGTTTTCAAACCTTGCAGCCTGGGGTTGCTGTTAAACATTGCAAGGAGGGAACTGAGAGCTCTGCCTTTTGGTTTGCTCTTGGTGGAAAGCAGAATTACACAAGCAGAAATGTTACGCGGGATGTTGTTGTTAGAGAACCTCATTTGTATACATTCTCATTGAGGAATGGTCAGTTGTACTTAAAACTTTATTCCCAAATTGTCCAATTGTTATTTCTCTGTAGGTTATTTTTATATTCTAACGGTGCCCTAATCTTTCTATTGTCTTTTGGTTTTATTTGTGATACCATGGTCACCTTTTACCAGGGAGGCTGGAGGTTTGTCGTCTTATTCTTTGAATCCTATAATTGTCATGCTTCACCAGTTTGTAACTATTAATTTCTTTAAATCTTTTCTATTTGCAGGTTACTGAAGTTTTCAATTTTTCGCAAGATGATTTGTTGACTGAAGACATAATGATTCTTGACACACATGGGGAAGTCTTTGTTTGGATGGGTCAGTGTGTGGACACAAAAGAGAAGCAGAAGGCATTTGAGATAGGCCAGGTATGGCATGAAGATCTACTCTTGGTAACTTAGTTGTCATCATTTTTGTTCAACTCATAGCAATACTTGCTTCCCCCCAGAAATACGTAGAACATGTGGTGACATTTGAAGGTCTCTCTCCTGATGTGCCTCTGTATAAAGTCATTGAAGGGAATGAACCATGCTTCTTCAGAGCATACTTCTCCTGGGATAACACAAGATCTGTGGTATGTTATCGGATATTCACCACTATATCTTAGTTTTTCCCATTCTGCTTCTAGCCTTCTGGTTCTGTTCTATCATTCATTTGTACAGGGGTATGTATTTGAGAGGTTTTACCATTGAAGCAACACTGACTTCGTATAAGAAATAATTCCTATGTTTGTACTTCATGTTTCCTAATGCTCAGCTCTAAATTCAGTAATCCACCAGTATTTCAGTAGATATGAATGTTGCTTCACTGAGCTCCTTCAGTTTGTTGCTATCTGTTTCATTCCACTAGTTTCTTGGACTGAACTAACAAAATGCGAACGTATATAATTCTCATCAGAGCAGCTATTGTGTATGGGGTAGTTTTGTGGTGCACAGGCTTAGATTGTTGTGTGTTGAGCATATGGTGTTAGAGTCCACAGGACTTAGAGAGTCCTAAGAAATAAAGAAGGTTTGTTTTTGCCTTTTCTTTAGACTGCTGTTAGTGCTCAATAGAAATAAAAAGGGGCCTGGGGAGATAGCATCATATCCAATTGAGATTTTAAAATAATTTAAGTTAATCAAAAGGACTGGTGAAGAAAGATGTCTTTGTCCATGTGAAATAAAACTGTGCACAGTAGCTATCATGCTTTCTTCGATTATTTGTTCATCATTTCTGCAAGATATTCCTCTTCTATTAACTAATGTGTGCAAATGTTTATCTCAGGGAGCTGTATTCTTCTATTTTTGTGGTACTAATTTGCTCTTTATTTTCTATGAACTTTACTTTAGATAAAATGATCATAATATTAAAGCAACATGCACCCATTCTATTGCTTTCTAGGAGCATTGTGTTGTCAGAATTGTGTTAATCTTTTCATCTTGAAAAACTAATATATCTTTAGAATATA
>KE372651.1:440326-460648 GCA_000418225.1 Zizania latifolia
TTGATAGATAGACATGACAGGAAGCTTTGCCTTGGCTGGCTTAAGCAGGAGGTAGAAGAATAGACAACTTTATTATTTGACTTGGCTAAAATACCAGTACTTAATATATATACACCTCTTAGAGATATAACTCACAATCTGAAATCTACTAAGAACTCCTATCACAATACGACAAGGATTCCTATTCTAATCTGCTAAGGACTCTTCCTGATTACCTAACAGAAACCTGGACTCTTCATGATTACCTAACAGAAACTTGGACTCTACTTTAGGCGCCCGGACTAATGTCCATAACATCTCTCCCCCTCGATAAGTAGCTCGTCCTCGAGCTGATGCAAATTTGGCCATGAGATTGTCGAGCTGCAGCACGTTGTCAGAAGGCATGGTGGATGCCGTTGCCGCAGAATCACCGAGCTTTGATACCAAGATGTTATGTCCGGGGTCTTAGGATCCTGAACTTCGTAACCAATAGCGATGGGTAGCCACGGCTCGAGGATGTTCCCCTCTTGCCGCACGACTCGACGTTGTTCCCTCTCGTCGCTTGATAGATAGACACGGCAGGAAGCTTTGTCTTGGTCGGCTTGAGCAGAAGGTAGAAGAATAGACAAATTTATTACTTGGTTTGGCTAAAACGCCAACCCTTAATATATATACACGGATACACCTCTTAGAGATATAATTCCTAATCTAAAATCTACTAAGGACTCCTAACACAATATGACAATGATTCCTATTCTAATCTGCTAAGGACTCTTCCTAATTACCTAACAGAAACCTGGACTCTTTATGAGTACCTAACAAAAACCTGGACTCTACTTTAGGCGACTGGACTAATGTCCATAACACAGGTGTACCAATTAATTAGATGTGCACAAATATTTTAAAAAGTAGATCAAATGACTTTGTTTCCCTCCATTATACGTCATGGAAAAGATGAATCATTTATTATTCATGAGAGTGATAGCGCTTGTTTAGCAAGGGCCAGGAAGGAGAGAAAATGACTAGAAAATCTAGGATGACTTATATCTAAGAAATTGTTTGAGAAGGTTAGGATGGCTTATATTTGGAATTGGAGGGAGTATCTCAGTAATTTTTTCTGGATTAACATTAAAAAGAATAGTTGCATCCAATTGTCCTACATTCGAACTTCATAGAGTATAGTGCACCGATTGCAAATTATAGTTCTTTTTTCTATAGTACACCTTTTGAGCAAAAGTGTTCGTAATAGGAATCTATGCTTAAGCATGTGTTTATCCTCCTAAACACATCAGAAAGAATTACATTTCTTTGTAGTTTGTACACAATAGAATGCACTAGATCCCCAAATGAGAGACTTGATATCCTAGCCATCATGCTTCTCTACTAAAGAGGTTATGACCACTTGTGCGGCTGGTTACTGGCGATTTATGACAGATGAAAATCTTCAAGGCATTATCTAGAAATAGATATTCTTCTATTTAGGAAAGACTCGAGCCAGAAATCCCTAATGTATAATGGATGTAGTATCTCCTAATTGAGGTATAGCTAATGCCTTGAACAACCCAGTTGCTTTAGGACATCTTGGCACTAAAAAGAGCCTTTTCCACTATTTCCATGATGGCAAAATTTCTACAATATCATTGCCACAAGATATTTACCTTGTTTGTTAAAATTAGTTTTTTAATCTATGAAAAAAAGGTAGATACTTAATAAGTAATGCCACATTTTGTCTTCTAGTGTTAATGATATCTAATGCAAAACAACACTATCTAATGATGTTTAAAATTTTGTTGGAATCCCATATTGCCGACAAGCATTACATAGCCATACCAACTAGTAAGTAGTTTCTTTCCCCCAAAAAAATCTGTTTTTTAGAATCAGCTGGTTGTTTTTCAAAGTTTGGATCTGCTGTAGGTGCGCGTAAATGGCCCAGACGCTGCACCAGTTTACAAGTTCCTCAAAGCTAGCAAACCTGGCTTGTTTGGATCTAGAATCAAGTGGAACTTTACCAAATTTCTTGTTGATAAGAATGGTAAAGTCATTGACAGATACGGGACTGCGACCGCTCCATTGTCAATTGAGGTCTCTTTCTCTTCCTTTCTTGCTCGCCTTCTATGCACACACATTTCTTATAACATCTGTTTAAAATGTACAGAAGGACATCCAGAAGGCGCTGGAGGATTAGATCTCATACCCTCCCCCATCCCTCTGCGTTTCTCTGTTGTGAAGTCATGAAATATTTTCCCTCTTGTGTATTTTATTTGTGACCTTCATCAATATAATATAAGTAGAGATTGGGTAGGCACTGTTGGCTTAAAAAAGTTGTTGAGAAACCTGAGACATAGCAGCATGTAATATTGACAAACTAAAATCATATGTAGTGTAAGGTACTAAGGTTTGTGTTTGAGCTTAATTTGTTCCGAGTTGTGGTTGTTCTAAGGCTGGTATTGTTTTGGCAGAAATTACAAGGGACCACACAAACTGACAAGTTCTGGGTTCCGACAATTGAATTCTCTGTCTCTCAGACACCCAAAAGAACTTTTCTATGCTTAGAATAGTAATGAGTTTTTTTTAAAAAAAATATCAAACCTTTTTCATATAGATTTTACAAAATAACGCTCCTTAAACTTATTTTATAAAACAGAACCTTTTGCCACCTAGATGTGGCAACAGTAATTTGCACGCCACCGTAAGTGGTGCAACAACAGTTTTTTACAAGTGCGATAATATTTTCAATGATAATGAAGTCGGTGTGATCTAGAGGTTCAGATTTGTAAATAAGAATTGAGTGTACTGCTTATATAAAAATAAGCTAGATTATTATAATCTCAAGCTAAAACACTAGATGTCGGACCACAAGCTAAAACACTAGATGTCGGACCACATGACACATTTAGAAAACTTCTAACACGGTTGCATTTTATGGCAGAAAACACTTGAAAGTATTACTCCTTCAGTCTCACAAAAGATTTTACTTTTAAAATAAACTTTTAAGATAGAATTGATAAATTAGTAGCGAGAATAAAAAAACAGAGTATTCCTTATTAATAAGAAAGTAGTATTATAAAGTAATCTATAAGCAATAAGAAATGGGTAATTAAGAAATAAAACTACTAAATTTACAAACCGATGTTATATAGAGAGATAGAAATGAAATATTTTGAACAAAGTTGAAAGGTAGAAGTAAATTCTTTTTGCACGGGGGGAGTACATTTCTAGCGAAAAAAATGATGGCACTGAGAAGTCTTAGAGGCCAGAAGTTAGAACTGAAGAGAAGGAACATTCCCACAAAGCTATTCTATAGACAGACCAAAAGATAAGAAACAAAATCCTGTAAAATTTCTTTTTACCAAGAAAGTAAAGAAATGTGACACTGCACTCTACTCATGCATGTGAACCACTGAATCTGTCCACAATCTCTCTGCGAATCACGGCCGCCCGCCCGGTTGACTAGAGAGCCAGTGAGGCTGATGAGAGAGTGAACAAACAAGACTCAAGACATACGCCGTGATTCTCCAACCCTAGAAGAATCTCCTGACAGCATGATGCTTCTCCAGCTGCGAATCCACCAAACGCAGAAGAGGGCTCAGACTTTATCCGAGGCATCGTCCTCCTGCTGCTGTTGAGAGTTCCTGACTGCGGCCAGCTTTTCAGCCAACCTTTGCTCAAGTGCCCTTTGACCCCTTTCTCTGCAGTGAACCAACACCAGTCAAACAGAAGCCGGCAGGTCATATGAGACTGGGCATTGTAGCCATGCTTGCAAGTTGCAATTTACCAAACTACTCAGCTAATATTGAAAATGCAATTGGGTGAGATGTTATGATCCTTATTTCTCTTTTCCTCTCATCCGTTTTAGAAGGTATTTTGGAGTGCAAAAAAAGAGCTGCCTGCGATGGGAGCTCCACGTTTAGCTACTCAGAGCAAGCAAAAGCAATGCCTAGGAGAAGTGCAGGATGTGTATGCATGTATACAGTTTGGATGCAACATCATATGGTCTAGATGGTTCCCGCACATGGATTAGATAGGATAAATAGGGATAGGGAAGCCACACCTTCTCCGGTTTGCCTGACTGGAGTCTGGACCAGGTAACAGTCCATCCAATGTTTGATCGTCGGCTTCAAATCTTTTGGATCGTCCACAAACAAGTGTATAGAACACAGATGCTATTGGGTCCAAAACTGGCCTGCATGTTTTGATAGATCACTTCAGAAAGAATATATCTAATGATGTAGCCCATAAGTATAGCTGGGTTTTCCACAAGAACTAAAGTATATCATTTTGAAAGTACAGCTGGCCTTTCCCGCAGAAACAAAGTAAGCGCCTATGATTGATTAGAACAATATTTACAAGTTCAATCAATAAACAAGTTTATTTTAAGGGGCGTCCTAAAATGTACAAATTGTTTGATTGGCATGTTAAGTCCTAAAAGTGAAAACATAAATTTTAGAGGATCAGATCTTGCGAAATGTACAGAGTTCAATTTAACATGTAGATGGTTTAGAGACACTGCACAATTTCGCAAGACCCCTTGGGAAAATCATTACCTCAAAAATTCAGGGAAGAAGCTTGAGAATGAGAATTCATCACTTGGGTCCCCTTTTAATCCTGCTTCTAGCCTCTTTTGGAAGTAACGCAGGTAAATCCAACTCACGTAGATGCCAAATAATATGATTGGAATGTACGGCACTGATTCCTTCATGAAGAAGCTTACGGAAACTGAGATAAATGCAATAAGAGATGGCATCCACTGAGTAAACAGAAAATTGAGGTATCAGATAACCCTTGTGGAGAAAATTGAATGCCAAATTGGATTAATCTAATAGTAGATGTGAACAAACACCTTTGCCTTAATATTCATCACAAAAAGATTAAGCTCCTGATCAGGTAAAATTTGTTTGATGCCCACCAGAAATCCTGAAAGAACTCCATAGAACCCAGAAAGAGGGGTGTAACTGCATAATCAAATATTTGCAATGTCAAGACTCTAGGGTAAAGAACAAGTTAAAAAGTTATTCATTCATGAAGATCTAATGTTCAAAATTATCAGAAAAATGATGTTGATGCTGAATAAGCTAGATAACCCTGGTTCTATTATATCAGTTACTGATCCTATCAGATGGAAAAAATGGGAGGTAGGGCCAACATTTAGAATTATCAAGTGAGCTAGACTCACTTCAAATAACTCAAGCATGGAGGAGCAGAAGAATCACATATTTATTGGTTTGATCTGAATGTTAAATCCTAAAAGTGAAAACAGAGATTGTAAAGCACTTGAAGAGCCTGATTTGCTACCACCCAATTTTACCAGCAAGCCATAGCGTAAATGTGTACTTACAGGTAGATCTCCTGTTGTGTTATGTAGTAGAAAACAATAGCAGTTACAAAGACACACACTGAAGTTGAGAGATTGACAATAAAAATGAACTTCAGTAACTCTTTAGCCCCCCATAAAGGCTCCAACACTTTCCCCAAAAGAAGAAGACCAGCTATGCTGACAATTACCTGTAAGCGCACCAACCATACCAGGTAAGGTTGCAGTTGCACTAAAGCAATAGGTAAAGTGTATTCATTGAATTTTCACACGATATGGTGTACATGATTAACAAGGGCAACAGAACTTGGGAAACAGAGCCTTCCTAGAATTGAAGATCAACACACAAACACCATGACATGGTATTAATATCACATAAACATAAAGAAATATATGAGTATCATAGTTCAAAGCCCTAAAGGATAAAAAAACCATGGACAATGAATTATAATATAATAGTCCATTCGTCCCAAAATGTAGCAACCTTTAGCCTTAAGCACATGTATTAAGAAGATGTGCAAAAAGATCATAATACTTTCCTTAAGGTGGGTAAGTGTGGGCCTAAGAATGGTTAGGTGGAGTAATGGGTAATAAAATCTAAGGATAGTATAGATATTTTAGAGGTAAATGTGATCTTTTACAAGTACTAGACTACTACATAATGATTCAGAAGATTTAGCTTCATAAGTTCATAGGGAGAAATTAGGACAAAAGTGGAGAAATATGTTTGAAGAATAAATTAACAAGTCAGAATGCATGCGATGGATACATGACAATGACAAAAACTTACCCCAGAAATTGTTTGCTCGATATAACCAGCAGTTACAAGGTTCCAAGCAAATGGGATTGTCCTGTAGAAACATGCGTTTAATTAATTATCTGATAATGATCATCAAATCGTTTACGTTTATTTAAAAATGGTACAATAAAGATCTTGATAAGCTATATACCATATATCGATATGGTTCTATTTGTCATTTGTCTTTGCAAGTTTGCAATAACTGAATAACAGAGGTGAAGAGCCACAGTTGTGTGTCATAAATGAGCCTTCTAATCTATTAATTATAATTAGAGGGCCAAAAGGAGCCAAAGTATATACTCTGTAGATCTGAAATAACCACATTAATCAGAGAAAGAGAGTTATGCACCGTCGTGGTGGATTCAGATTATAATAGCATAGATTGATCAATACAGTTGTACGGAAAATATAACTGTATTTATGGAGTCCTAAACAATAAGTGTATACATAATTTAATTCTACTTCTAAAATCTAGCTTCACGCAAAATTGCACGGGAAAAATAGTTTACTGCCTTAGACATTTCATTGCCTTGAGCACGTACGGAATGTCTCCAAATGCATCAGTGCAGAAGCAGAACCCAACTTGAGTTAACGTGCATAAGTCTAGTTCCCTTAAATTCCGGAAGAAAACATTAATCTTGTGGGGTTTAGGATTACGGTTGGCACCTGGAGGGAATAAGCGCGAGATAGGTGAGAGCTGAAGGGAACAGTTGAATCGCAATGTGACCAAGGAACAAGGCGACGGCGAGGCCCTTGCACAGCTTGGTGAACCCAGTGAAGGATTTCCCAACCTGCATCATCGAATCGGGGCAGATAGTTTAACTACACAATTAAGTCCAGTACAGATGAAGAAATGTTATGAAATGTTTATCATCCCACCGGCACTGCCCACAGTTAGTAATAAACTGATCATTTTAGATAGAACGCGAGAGAGGCGAGTAATTCGGATGGCGACGATACAGGGCGCGCTTCCGATCGGAAGCTTCTAGAAGCACGCGGGGGTGGCCGATGGATCATCGCACGAGGGAGGCAGGGCAAGCGGGCGCATCGGCAGACCGGATTCAGTCGCGCGCGCGCGCGACGCCTCCGACACATACAGAAAAAAGAGGCGGCGGGATCGTGGTGGCGATGAGGCGGTGCGGATGCGGCGACCTACCGCTGGCGGAGGCGACGCGGAAGAGGGGGCGGAGGGGCTCATCCTCGCGCTCCCCGCGGTGGCCCTGCTTCACCCAGACGACGAGGGCCGCGCGCGGGGGGGAAGGGCCGGTGCACCGTTGCGCCCCGGGCGGCAACGACCGGAGGCCGGAGAGAGGCGGAGGAGCGCGAGGCGCGAACGAATGGAGTGGCGCAGGGGAGGAGGTTCTGAGGTGGTATGGTGGGTTTTATGATGGGTTTGGTTTGGTTGCAGTGGCCAGTGAGTAGTGGAGCGAGACCTGACGGCGTGGCGTGTGGTCCGCTGGGAATTTGGGTTTGGTCCATCTCCATCCAACACACGCGTAACGGCGCAAGGCCTAACGCTGCGGATTACTGCGCTGTCTGCCGTTCACTCTGACTTCTATCTCCGTTTATCGTTTTGCTGTTTCGAGGAGGCAATGGGTTACCACAAATCAACAGCAAAAAGGAATATATAATTGTTGTCGCAAGAATTCAAACCCAAAAATAAATTATAAACAGTTTTGAAAGTTGAGAAAGAGAAACAAATAATAATCAGTTTCAAAGTTGAACGAAAATCAAACAAGGTATAGTCGAGGGACTAGACTTTTCACTAAAACAACAACCTATATTACTAGTGTTCCAGCGTGATTGAAACCGTCTACATGTCTTTGCCTTAGCTCTACAAAATTTCTAGTTCACTCCACTACCACCAAAAATACACTCACTTTAGCTATTCACGGCTAAAACATCTTCGTATTCTTTAATACCCATCGAATTTTGCTGTAAACCCAATGTCGCGAATCACCAAAACTAGAACAGCGTAATGTCAGAACAAAAAATGGTCATTCCGTAGTAAAATTCACAGCTACAAGAAACACCATATTTGCAAGAAATAAAGAGCCTGCCAATCCACCAAAAGCAATAACGTAGTGATGAGAGATGCTTGATACACAATCAATGGGATCACTACCATCCTAGTTGTATATATACACCACTTGTACAGTATTTCCTCCCCTATTCATTTTACACGTAAAACCAATCAAGCTGGACATGTGCGGCCAGAGGCAGCTCTAATGCTATATTAACACACAATAAGACATATTGTTATCGTTAACGGCATCATATCATGTATCTTGCTTGTATCAGTCATTGTTCTTGAAAAAGGAACCCCATTTGTGTGTCAGTCCATCTATCAGGCTGCCAGTCCGGCTCTTTTGTACCACCAGCGTTGCCCTCGTGCCATCCTCTCCATTGTGTGCTGGTTTCTGGGATTCTGATGACCCAGATTTTCCATTGGACTCTGATGAACCAGAAGCGTTCACAGAAGCAGCATTGTTAGTCGTGTGGTTGTCTGCAGTTTCTACTTCAGCTGCCTTGGCTTCGCTGCTGCTGACCATTACGTCCTTGCCAGGAACATCCGCGGAACTGGTACACACAGAGATGGAGGATGCATTTGGCTGCAATACTGTCACAGTTGCACCACTGCAACCATTTTCTTTATTTTCTTTGGATGCAACAGATTGCACAGCTTTTGTATTTGCCTGCTCAAAATCCTTCAAGGATTCCATGATTGCTTGCATTAGCATCTGCATTTCAGCACAGCAAAAAAGAGATTAACAGCTGATAAGCATGGAAACATCACCAGGTAATTGTGATCCATATTTTACATTTGGGCAAACATTTACACCAATGAGATCCTTCTGTATTTTCATATATTGAAGATTTAGAGAGATGTCCATATTAACAGGTTAAGCTTTGGCTGAAGAAAATTGGTTAAAATTGATTGTAAGTGGAAACCAATCTTATTGTAAGCCATCAATAGTTGAATACTGTTTCTAATCAGCCCCAGACCTCCAAAAAAACAACCATTCTCCAACCTGACAAGTGGAGCATCGACTTCTATCTTAAGACCTAGGAACTCAGCTCTAGACCTCTTTTTCTGTGACACGTTTTGCAATATTTAATGTGCATTGAACTCTATATAAGGGCCTTGGAAACAGCCAAGGGCAGTGCAACATGAGGACATCATGAAAAATCTGAAAGATGTTAAGGTATAACTTACTCTATCCTCATCTTCCTCAGTGTAGGGCATATCTGATAGACTATCAAATGAGTACTCCACATACTCGCCATCATCAGTGGTTGGAGTCAGCAGCCTTCCATTATGTCCATTAGGAGGAGTTGCAGTAGATACACTAGATGAGGAAGGACCATTATCACTGTCCATTACCTGCTAAAACAGCAACAGAATATGGATCTCAGTGCTGATTCTCTGGGTGTAATATTCCGAAAACTCGTAAAAGATCAGTATCTCGTCCATACAGTTTTAAAGAATTCCCTGTGATATTCACCATTCATATATAATATTGAAAGAACATTGATTAGTGTTGTAATAATGATGCATTTACTCCAGCCATAATCCCAATACCAGCAAAGATTATTGTATTTGAACCAGATGTTTTGGTATATCTCCTCCGATCCAATGGGCTCACAGTCCAATATGATTACAACTCCAAACTGACAAATCTTAACAAATAACACCTAAATTCATATGCATAGTTTAAATTTCGTATCAACATATCCATTATGAGATTCAATTTTCGTAATGAAAAATGAATACTTCTGCTCATCACCCTCTTCAGTAGATACACTAGACTACTAGAGTACATGGTTCACTGGAATTATATCAACTTCAGTGTTGATCAACAAAGAATACTTAGAACAGAAACTGATGGAGGATATTACGAAGAACACAGTATTTTGGTATGGTTAAGACGGGTGATATATTAGGAACAAGTAACAAGTAACAACTCCTACTGGTGAACTTGGAATGTGGAGATACTTGTGTAATACTGTAATACCACCAAACAGAGTCCTAAGCAGTAGAATATATAATTAGCTATGGTGCTGAGTGCTGACCCCTTCTAATACTTCTGTTCAACATCCTCTTCAATACGTATCACCTAAACCCCATCATCATCTCCCACAACCATCATCATCTCCCACAACCCACCATCGACCCTTTTCACTTGACACTGACAGCACTAGCACTAACCCCTCCTGACATGCCATTGCCATATTCACCTACTCTTGCCATGCTGAAACAACCACATATGGACCTACCTCACATCTTCTCCATAAAACCTAATTATCTTTGTTGTGGTTATTCCAAAAGTGTATAGTGTAGGTGCCAAAGTAATTTGAAGTCATTATATGCCTTAAACCAGATAGTTGTGGTAAATCGGTCTGAGCTAGTCTGGCAATTATTGGTGCATCTTGCTCATTTGTTTCTTTTTTTCTTTTCAAAACCACAGTGGCTGTGGGAAATTCACAATCTAGTAGCGGCTGATCAGTTTGAACTCTTCAAAGTTACCGAAGAATATGATCCTAAAGTATTGAAAAATAGCGCAAAATGATACCTCATTTCTGTCAACCCTGCCTTCTGCAGTGGCACCAGATGGGACCTGGAGAACAATCAAAAGAAACCAAGACTAAGTCCTCTGTAACTTTGTTCATGAAAGAGATAGCACTGCTGCCTTGAATAATTAAACTTATTTGACAATATTTCATCAGTAATATAATAGTTATTCTAGCAGTTGAGCTTCCATTGCTAACAGGTAGAAATGACTTTAGTTAACTGCAAGACCATGGAACTAAGATACAGCAGAATCTTAGCATTATTCAGAATGACGACTGACTAAACACACCCACCTCCATTCTACTCATGAGCCTTCTAGAACGCAACTGCGCGATGGCATCTTCCGTGGTAGTTGCACGGGCTGTCCCATAATAAATCATACACAAGTTCATACCATTATTTGGTGTACCAAACATAATTACAGATCAAAGTTTGCAAACCATACCTGTTGGTGATTGAGCAAACCTATACTCTATGTCATGTTCTGTATCCCAATGACCCTGTCAGCAGGACATCTGGTAAGATATGTTGAACATATTTCAATCAACTACAAACAAATATCAATTTGTAGTACCTGACCAAGGCTTCCATGTGGTGACAGGAAATAATGACCATCAGGGACATCAGGAGGGTTTAGCACGTTGTGGAAAAATATTGTTATGGAGTCAAAGTAAAATTGTGGACGGGGTGAATTGTGGTCTCCGTCAA
This sequence comes from Zizania latifolia, assembly GCA_000418225.1. Classification (NCBI taxonomy): domain Eukaryota; kingdom Viridiplantae; phylum Streptophyta; class Magnoliopsida; order Poales; family Poaceae; genus Zizania; species Zizania latifolia. The sequence goes on from KE372651.1 coordinate 451,697, forward strand.
ATTTTATAATGTTTTTGTCTCCCTACAGATGCATTTAAAACAACCTTATATTACTACCTTCTCACACAAAGGAATCAATTGTCCACATTGAAGGGAAAGATAGAAGCTTACAACATATGATTCATAGATCTTGTCTGAATGATGGGGCAGTATAAAATCATCATCAGTCGCATGTCCAAACAAAGCAGGAACAAAACATCGCTTTGCTACCTGAAAAAATAAATTTCAGCTATGGTAAAAGTTGTCACAAATAAGTGGTCCAGAGATGTTCTACAGCATTCTCTTCTATATAAATGAACCTAGCGGTGGTGGGAGTTGGGTATGCCATCCCAACACAAACCACTTGTTGGTGGTATCTTCTGTCGATAATAAGGCTATTCGTGAGCTGATGTTTTGCTGCAAGCTATATATGTTTTTCCAAGAAATATATATTTATGTTTCCTTTTAAATTTAGAAGTTAGGATATATTTATTTGAAATCCATGGAATGCATGGGTATTGACTATTCGAATAAAATTGCAATGTAGTTCACAGTTGGAAAAGAAAACACATGCAAATCCTATGAGAATAAGCTTGTGTTCCTCTGTTTCTTTTTCAGCATTCTGCTCTTGTTTACTCAGGGGAACAAGGGGGCAATGAGAGAAAGAATTGCATATGAAAGCCAACCTAGCAGTTTGGGACTGCATATGAGTGTATGAAGATTGGAACAGAACAAAGAGGCTGGCAACATCTCCTAGAAGCTCATAGAAACTAATATCACACTGAACAAGAAAAGGAAAGAATGTAGAACTCAAAATTAAAGATGATTCAAATGAAAAAGTACACCACAACAAACTGACACAAATAAAGAGGTCAAAGATATGCATATATCATAATCATAGATGACATTGATAAAGTGAAGGCAAGTAAATTCATCTCTCGTGAGGACAACACACGTAGAACCATGAGAAGCAAATCACGACATCAGGCCAAAAACACAGAGCAATCACAATATTTATTGTATTTAACATTAAGATGATAGCACACCTGAATGGTATCAAGGTCCATGATGTCAAAGTTGGCTTTTCTCTTGACAACCTTTCGCATGTGTTGTATTGCTAGTTTGACCTAAAAAACAAACAGAAATAACAAAGTAAATAATATGGAAGTATGCATAAATGCTAAGCATATCTACGATCAAATAAACTTAATAGAAGTTAGCAAATATTGAAGTATACTTGTAAATACCAAAAACCAGATGTCACAAAATCTTCTTCTGCAAAATTGCACAGAAGCCTGGGTAGCAACAACTTATTCACCACTGGAACTAATTATAGTTGACACTTGCCATGGGTCTAAGTCAGTGGATCAGCCAATGACATGAGGTTGCTTTCTATAAGAGTTTGTTTGTTTAGCAAACAGATATGGACTGCTAGACAAGGATGCAATAATTAAGAAATCCCTCCCTCATTACCTCTCCCTCAATGGTACTAACAGCACAGAAAAAGTTTAAAATGCATATCAACTACAATAGTCCACGAGCCAAAAATTTCATCACTAACAGATAACGAGTCCATGTCATCAACTGATACTCACCGTGAATTTTGGCAGGGGATATTTGTATGTATCCACTAGTTCCATCATCAGGTCAACCAAGTTAGAGAATGGACTATCAAGAACCATTCCAGCAATTGATGGATCCTCTGCTCCATACATCAGACTGAAAATTAAAGATAGCAGTTTTCATAAACACAGAAAGCCTAAAATTACATGGAATAATGATGTACAGAATTTATGTAATATTGGACAGGCATTGTGAATGTGCGGAGATTGGTGTGTGTGTTTCCGTGCTACAGGGTGCTATATGTTGACCGATGACATTTTACATGTTAAAGGATGATAATTGTCAACACTATATTTTAATTGGCAAATCAAGTTTTGGGATAACATGTATCGTACAAGAATACTAAAGCTGAGCGTTAGCATAATTTTCTCATTAAAAGAAGATACCTTGTGACTGCACCCATTGAGCGGCCCCACAAACCAATACAAGATATGTTCCCATCTGTCCGCAAATAATTGACAACAGCTTTCAGATCTTCTCTCTGTCAAACAAAATAGATATCATCTACCATTGTGCTCTTCAAATAGTGTCAAAGAAATTGCATTAGCCTCAAGGAAATCTATGCATGTTTACTTGGTGACAATATACCATTACTAAGACAAGTTGATCCAGAATTGAGGAAGCAACATGCCAATATGTCTTCTATGCAAAGATTGACATTTCAGTCACTAACCCTCCATTCAACAGTTATGAACCTTTTCCAGATTATTTCTTTCTGAACAAGAAAATAGACAAATATCAAGTATTCTATATCATTTATTCCTTGCTTAATCACATTTCAACTAGCTTTTCACATTTCAACTAGCTTTGCATACACAAAGTATACAGGCAAACCGAAGGTTTGGAGAAGAATATGTATCATCTTAATCTTCTATAAGTGCAAGAACAACTCACTTCATTCCAGCCTAAGGTGACATGTTCTCCTTCAGAGAGCCCAGACCCTGAAAAGTCCAGTGTAAAGACCGTAATATTTGATGGTAGAAGAATAATTGCGGCTTCACTAGCATCAGCTCTGCATCCACTGGAAAATAAATAATGCAGATCAATTAATGCCTAGCAAATAGAAAGAATATAATATGTTAGCAAATATATGTAAGGAGTATATATATTTTTAATCTCATTATCAACTACATAGGTGTAAAGGTATTTTGCTCAAACTGAAAAACAACTTATATTAAGCAATATGATGATATGTTCATTTAATATGTAATGTATTGCATATCCATACCTGTTTCCATGACAGTATATAACGCAAGGAAGAGCTTTTCCTTCGGGGATCACAACAGGCATGTAGTGGCTACACTGCAATTTCTTGCCCTGGCCATTTACAACCTGAAAAAAGAAATCACACATATCTGAGCACCATGAAAAACCAAAGGAGAAACCTAAGTTCAACCCAGTTAGCTTGAGGCTCTTTGTTCATTAAGGCACAACTACCAATGCAACCTGGTTGGTCGAGGCACCAAATGAAGAGGAAAAAAACTGATGTCATTTTTTGCATGAATCAATGGTATTCACCATAGAGGCAAGATTTATAGTCCAATTTTAAAGCAGAGGATAAGACAAATATGGTGGTATTAAAATTTTCAGATAACGAGTGTGACAATATTCTAGATTTTATTACATGAATCTCAAAATATTACTACAAAGCAAACAGAAACAGATCAGAATCATCAAGTTCCTATTAATCTTTTAGCGGTATATTGAAGGGCATATCAAATGTATAACCTCCAAGTCCTTCCTCTGAAACCACCTTCCTTTCAACATAAATTCCTGCTCCAATAAATCATCATTTGGACTGTAGTCAGCTCTGCAATGTTCATATACAACAGATAGGTTAATGAACGCAATACCTAAGAACGAAATACTGGTAACGATAGGCATGGAAATGCCATATCTGTAAGTCCAAGAACACTATGCTGCAACATCAGTGAGCAGGCATGCATTCAGATTAATTTATAACCTAAGATTTGACAAGCATCTTGCAAAGTTGCAAGCTCAGTTGATTGGCAAGTAAGTATGTCAGCTCACACATTTGTTTTCCCCCGATAACTAACAGGAATCCGCCCAACTCAGCTAACAACTGCTAAGCTGAAATCAATAAAAAAGCACAAACATTCGCAGCAAAATCCTCAATGGAACAGCATCAGCGTCCCCAGGGGCTCCACCAAATCGAGCTGGAAACATCGTACGTACCACCAGGCACGAAATCCCACCAGAATTACGCGGGCGTGGCACCCAATCCACCAAAGCCAACACCTGGGCAGGACGCACACAAATCGGCCACGCGACCGCACGAACCGATCGGCGCAGCCCCCACCAGAAGGACGCCCAAACCACGCGAACCCACCGACCCAGATCCGACCGAATCGGGAGAGCGGGGAGAGAGTCTCACCTGGGCGGGCGGATGATGAAATTCACGAGCTGGTCCATCGGGCGCGCTTATTGAGAGAAAGAGAGAGCCGAATCTCCGTCCACGAACTCACGAAGAGGTTGACGGAGAGGACTGAGGAGGGGATTGGGATTGGGTGCACGAACCGAGAAAGCAACTGCGCGCGGCTCTCCCTCTACGAGATGGCGTCGTCTTCTTCCCCAATCCCACCACCTCCTCCTCCTCTTCCCTCTTTTTAATTGTTGCTTCGGTTGAGGTTTCCTTGCGTAGTTGCCTTCCTCTTTTCCGGGCTCGGCGGGCGACGGCGACGGCGACGGCGCAGGGCAGATGGGGGAATGCCGGCTTTTCGCCGTTTGGACCCTCTGTTCTTTTATTTTGCTACAATTGCACCCCCACACCTTTGTCTTTTGTCGATCGTCAGTTTGTCCGTGCTGAATGTGTTTTTGATAGTTTAAAATAATTAGAATCATAATAAAATCTTAATTGATGAATAATGATTATTAGTTATATCATTGATTATAATTATTATTTAGCTGTTTATAATTTTTCAGTTTTTCACGTAATCCACTACTACAAGCATAAGGTATCACTAAATTGGTACAAAGGAAACATTCTCATATCTCTGTAATATACCTATTCACCCCCCAAAAATGATGAATTTCTAGCTTTTTATTTCATACATATGCCATTCTCATATCCTTCTACTATGAATGGTGGTATGCTTGGAAATCTGTGACATGAGATGGCAGTTAACATTAATCTGCAAGCTATAAATAAGGAAAGAAAAGTTAGTTATTGTGCAGTATAGTTGTTAATATTTTAAACATCGACAATAAGGTAATAATCAAATAAAGGCTCCTATCGATCGATCATTAATTGATCAGAATCCTATCAACCGTTAGTTAATTGGTAGGACATCTATCGACCAATGATTAGTCGATAAAGATGTTGTTCTACAATTTTTCAAGAAACAAACCTAAAATTATAATTTGGAATAAAAATGATTATTGAAAAAATCCAAGGACCATTCCAGACACTTTTTTATGATATATGCATCTTTGACATTCTCTCCCGCTCGGCACGGACGCTTGTCACACCCAGCAGCACCCAAACACAAATATCAGAAACAGAGGGGCTCATCTGCAGAAACAACACCTGGGCATCTTCATTAAACAGAATCTTCTGGGCATGTTCAATAATACAATCTTCTGGCTACTAGGCCATGTTCAATAGCGTACTAGAGATAATATTAGAGATACTTAGTATAATAAATTAGCTATAAGATAACTCTTGAAACACTATGTCATCTCTTTCTCTTTCATCTCCATTTGATGTTTTTTTCTTTAAATCTTGTGCAAGCTGGTTCTTATATGTAAGGACATGTTCAATAATAGAGTATTCCATTAGCTATAAGCCATAATGGAGATAACATTAGAGATATTTAGCTATGGAGTGATAGATTAGCTACAAGATCGCTGTTAAAACACCATTTTTTATTTTTCTCTTTCATCTTCATTTAATATTTCTCTAGAGCAGCACTCTTTTCTTTTTTACATCTCCTTAATCTATGATATAAGCAGGCTAATAGCTTCCTCCCTTCGGTTCCAATATTCTCGACGTTGGAGGTTAAGTCTTCGGATTCAAATTATTGGCGTTTGGCTATTAAGAAGTTACTTTGGACTAAAATGTGAGGACGGTTGACTCCTCGGAGCTTCTCTTCTTTCTGGACTTCTGGGGCCTCGCTGCCTCTTGGTCAACGTGGGCGCGCGCGCCACCGTCCGAGCGGAGATCGATCGCCTAGATTCAAGCCACGTGATCCGATTCAGGCTGTGTTTGGTTTAACTTTTCTAACTAGCTTCTTGGCTAGAAAGCTGGAAGCTAAACTGAATAGATCCAAAGGTCAACCAGCTTTTTCGCAGTACAAACTGAAAACTAAAGACCTCAATTTCCACAGCTTCTCAGTTCAACTTTGAACAGAAATTACCCACCATGCCATTACACCATACCGGTTCATGTAAAATTTGAAAAGATACAATTTTAGTAAAATATATATATCATTTTAGTGTAATTCAAAAATACATAATTTTAATATAAACATTATAAATTTTCTTGATTACAATAATTTACATACAAAATTACATATTAATAATGTAACCAAACATCAGGGGCTACCAAAACAGAAATCCACGGCTATTTCAACCAAATAACTTTTTAACTTTTCCACATCTAACAGTAGCTTTTCAGAATCTACAGCCTGCAGCGTGACCATGGTGTGATAAATCTTTCAGCTAGCCCAATCTTTCATGACGAAAGTTGATTTTCATTTTGTTCCGGAACGTATTTCACAAAAACATCTCGATGTTGGATTCATCGCAACCGAATACCAAGTAGCATGCTAGATGGCTTTGCCGTTAAAGATAGATTCCCATAGTTAGAAGAGTGGTATAGATATAATTTCTGTTAAAGATAAAATCCTTGATGCATATGGTATATATAGTCAGTCCTATGGACTGCTGCATGCACCAGTGTGCTCTGAAAGTCTCAATTGATGGTGCAACTTGCATAAGCTTGCATGTGCCAAGGTGGATCTGAAAGGTTGATCGTAATCAATTTTGCAGGATGTATGTATGTTTAGTACCAAGTATGCTCGGTCCAATCTAATGAAATCACAGTTCAGTTGCTTCGTTTTTTTCCTTTCGAAACGTACTACGTGTGTGCTGTTTTATGACAGCTGCGTTCCTCACTTCCTCCTCCTGGACTCCGAAGGAACATTGCCACTAGTAACTGAATCTGGACGAGTTGGAGCAGAAACACCAATCTTCGCCAGCCAAATTAGGCTGTTTTCAGGCTGTGACAGTTGAGCAAGATGTAGCTACTGATCATATATTTAACAGATAGTATCAATATCATGCTAATTTGTTTGGGTGAAGACGGCTTAACCTCAGTATGCGATACGGCAATACTTTGATATATTATTTCTAAAAAAACCTGATGCATATACACATTATTTAAATATAGCGAGAGAAATTAACCAATGCTTGTACATGTAATAGTTAAGTATCAAATCTAAAACAAATTCAATTATTCAACAACCAATATAGCACAAAGTCACAGGCTAGCAACAAACAAGAATATTTCAAGTGTTTTGATGTATTGGCTCTGGTGGTTCCACAACATCAATATGTAAACTCCACGCATTAAAATTCTCTATTATTGTCTCTAGCTTGTTCATTTAAAGAGAGTTGAGCTTATTGAATAAAATCAATATCATCAAGATCAACATCATGGCTATCTCTCCAGCATTTTACATCGTTAACGATTTTTCGCTGGCACCCGGCACAGCTAGCCAACGAGCAAGAGCAACCACATCCAGGCAGAGTGCACTATTCAGGCAGGCAGAATGCGAATTTTTTGTTTTAATAATATATTTTTTATTCAAATTTTTAAAACTGGTACGTGGATTTCAGAAATTATAAAAATAGCCTTCTGTCGGGCTATAGATTGCCGATCTAGGACAGATCGACCTATATCTACAGATCATCTGCCAATCTGCCCTAGATCGACAGATCATATACCGATCTAGGCCTCGGCGGGCGCCAGGCTTCATCTACCCTAGATTGGTAGATGGTCTGGTCTGTCGATCTAGGCCTAGATCGGCTGACCATCTGCTGATCTAGGGCAGATCGGCTTAGATCGACAGTTCGTCGGCCGACAGAAGCCTATGCCTGCCGATCGCCGATCGGCACATGGTCTACCGATCTAGGCTGATCTGCCCTAGATCGGCAGATCATAGTTCGATATAAGGCTATTTTTATAATTTCTGAAATCCGTATACCAGATTTAAAATTTTGAATAAAAAATGTATTATTAATAAAAAAAAAACTCGGCAGAATGCAGGCAGCATCAGAATAAATTTCCTGCCTTGGCCGGTTGGCCGGTTGGCCCATGGGCCTCTCCACGCCCACGCGTCCATGCAAAAACAGGAAAAGGCTCGCCTGTGCGACTTGAATCTGATCGGCGATTGAAGCAGCCTGTAGCACCGGCGCCTGACGGCCACTTAGCGTGGCCGCTCGCTCCCCGTTAGTCGCCTTTCACTGCGTTTTATCGGATTTCGGTATCTCATATCTTCGGCTGGCACAATTAATTAGTGATATTTCATAATCTAGTTTCTCTTTTTAATTATAGTTTTGGTAGCAACTAATCATAAAAAGGTTAAGAACGATTAATAGTTTTATAAACGAGTTAGCTGCTCATATTCAATTTCTAGCTCTACCCTAGATAAAATCATCCAGAACTGTACGGAGGGATAAAATTATAAATTATTACAACATAAGTGCGGGAAGCAGACTACATATATAGAGAGAAGACGTGGCGAAATATATAGAATAATACGAATACTAATTAATTTTTTAAATATAATTAATCAAAAATACTAATTTAATTTGCTAAATCGACGGCTAAAATGTAAGATTAGACGAGAATCTACCTTTACAAGGAGTGGCAGGGAATATGATGCGATTAGCCGTCGGTTCATGTATGTTCTGGCTTTAGTTTGTGCTTGTGCGCTGGGCATCTGAACAAAAGAAAGGATACGAAATTAACTCGTTCTTTAATCTTTATGCGGTTCACTTCACCTGTGAGCCAAGATTTGGCTATATAATTCACGGACACTGCGACTTCATTCTCCACTTTGCTGCACTTGGCCGGGGTTTGTGCTTGCACAGGATATGCAGGCCGTGGACAGGAAGGAGCCGGCCGTCGCCGGCGGCAAGCCGCCGACCATCTGCGACAGGCTCCAGAAAGCTTTCCACTCCCGGCCGCTGTTCCGTCCTCTTCACCGCCTGCGCCATCAGGAGGACGGTGGCGCGCCCGGAGCAGACAAGACTGCAGGAGCAGTGCCGGGGAGCAACGCCGCGGCGACTCACGGCGGTCCACCGACGGCGCCGGCTCCGCCGGTG
>KE372651.1:489681-508849 GCA_000418225.1 Zizania latifolia
TTTAAAGTTTATTATATTTTGTTACGAAGGGCTTAGCTAGGCTGATGGAGTTGAACAATCATTATATATATTGCAGATGGGATAGGACGGCTGTTTCTATTCTGCCAGAATATCTACACGTATTTTATATCAAGCTGCTCAGCAGTTTTGACTAGTTCGAGGATAGCTTGGAACAACACGAGAAGTATCGCGTGTCTTACGCCAAATCTGGGGTAAAATCAAAATCTTTACGAAACTGCATGCGTGAATAGCTGAGGCGTAATGTACTCCAATTCATGCAGTCACATGACGCACATTTAATCACCTATCTATTTATCCATCCATCCATCTACATAACTATATATATATAGAGAGAGATACTGATTAGACAGTACTCTAAAATAAATGAATAAAACTATTCATCCATCTCGGCGTTAGAAAATTATAATGGTTCAGATTAAAAGGATTACATTTCAATATACAGCTTCCTAATATTAATTTTGAATGTCAAATTAAGAAAAGTGAAATTGGGGCTCCAAAAGTTCACAACCTGTTTGTATTAATCCTAGGTTAATTATTAAATCACCAAAAAGTTAAAAATTATCTTTTTCTTAAAGTAGAATAAATGAAGACAATAAAGTTATCTGAGTTGATTTATTAATTCTTTTGCATGATAAAAAAATAATGCATATTAAGGAATCAGATAGATTAATTAATGAGTAAATCACACAATCTTCACGTTGTTGTAGTGAAATTCTTTCACCTGTAGCATAATTTACACATAATAATCTCATGCGCATGCATAACAATTTTTTCAAGCAGTTGTCTGAATACTACCACCAGGAGGCCCAGTGGTCAAGCGACAAGTACATGCCGAGCTTCGCTGAGCACGTCGAACTGTCGGTCATGTCGTCAGCCTACCCGGCGCTAACCATGATGGCGCTGGTCGGCGTTCACGATGGGGCTGCGGCGACAGTGGAGGCGTTCGAGTGGCTTGCGTCCATGCCCGATTTGGTCCGTGCCAGCGGGGAGGTCGCTCGCTTCCTCAACGACAAGGTCAAGAGGAACGGGACGGACATCCCGAGCACGGTGGAGTGCTACATGGCGGAGCACGGTGTGGGCTCAGAGGCGGCCGTGGCGGCAGTGGCCACATTGGCGGAGCACGCGTGGAGGACGATCAACCAAGCGAGCATCGAGGTAAACCATGCCTGGCTGCTGGCGACGCGGCTGGTGGTGAACCTAACGTGGGTGCTAGAGGTGATTTACCACCATGGCCAGGACCTCTACACCTTCGGCACCGACAACAAGGCCGTTGTCACCAACCTCTTCCTCAACCCCGTCCCAGTGTAAATGACACGACAATCGACTAGCGACACTGCACTACATATTGTATACGCTACAGTACATAATGTATATGATGCACTACGTACTGTATAGGCTGCACTACACACTATATTGTTTATACGTTGCACTACGTACTGTATACGATGTACTACGTACTATATAGTGTAGACGCTGCACTACATACTGTAGACTTTGCCCTACGTATTGTATATGCCGCACTACGTACTGTGTAAGCTTTACTACATATTGTATAGTGTATATGCTGCACTATGTAATGTATACTGTGCACTACATATTGTATACGTTGCACTACATACTGTATAGCGTGTACTTGCAGTACGTATTGTTGTATATGTTGCACTATATAATGTATAGTGTATATGCTGCACTATGTGTTGTAGACGCTGCACTGCACACTATATAGTGTATATGCTGCACTACGTATTGTATACGTTGCACTACGTAATGTATAATGTATATGCTGCACTACTGCATGTATCATTTGCTACCTCCCTTCACATATATAGACTGTGTTATAAACATCTTGTCAAATTAATACATATATTTCTATATTACCTTCTCTATCTACATATCTATAAAATATGAAAAATATAATTGTGAAAGTATTCTTTCTAACAAATCTACTAACATTATTTTTATATATTAAATCTTAATATTTTTAATATAGTAATACGTCCCAAAATATAATATCTTTTATAGTTTAATTTTTTTCCAAAATATAGCAACCTAGTACTAATAAAAGATTATTTATATGTCTAAAATACACGTAATACTTTTAGACTTTATTACTTATAACTCTATGTAATTATTTCCACGTCCACACTACCTATCATAGGAGAATATTATGATCTTTTTACATATCGTCTTAATATATGTACATAAATTTAAAGGTTGCTAACTTTTAGGATGAATATTTAGATGTTTACCACTTTACCTACTTGTATTTTAGCACGTCTCCCCAGTCGAACTAGCGCAATGCTTAATTTCGCACGTCGGATGTGTTACGTGACACAAGGCAAATCTAAACTCTACATGGAAGAAGCATTAGTTTGGAAAGTTTCAGAACCAATTAAAGAAAGTTTTTTTAATCTCTGAATTGAAGTTTATTATTTGTAGATGGAAGTTTGTGAGTAAAGTTGTTTATTAGCCTCTACATTAAGGTCACGTCCTACCGATGATAGACAGTTGGATGGTAATTTCATGTATACTACATGTTAAACTATTTATATATAGATCCTACGAAGAGATTTATACATGGATGAGCTCCTTGCAAGATAGTAGTCATACATCATATTATGTGGTTGTATTGAATGTATAAGATTATTATTTGGAGAGAAGTCTGGCTTGGACGTCCAATCTAGGACAAAAAATCAGACGTTGCTTCCAGCCATTCGATTCTATGCGCTAAATCCTAGCCGTCTGATCAAACTTGCAACTGTTAGTGCTAAAATATGATGCGTTACCGAGTAAAACATTGTATATATATTATGTGAAACGTTGATCAGAACTGATTAAAACATTATATGTGAACACTTGAAACAAATTATGTTTCTAGTTGAAACATAGATTACATAATTTTTGGGGAACACTACTAATATATAGAGTAAAACATTGTTTAATAGATAAAATGAAACAATTATTTAATTATTTGAAACATTATGATATACTAGCTGAAACAATATGTGTAATTGTGTGAAACATTATTCATGATTGATTGAAACATTATATGTGAAAAATTAAAACAATTTGTGTTTCTAGTTAAACATGATTTACATATTTTTTAAACACTATTAATGTATAAAAGTGAAACATTATTTAATAAATAAAATAAAACAACTATTAAACTATTTAAAACATTATGATATAATAGTTGAAATAATATGTGTGATTGTAGTGAAACATTATTAGTAACTGATTGAAACATTAGATGTGCACATTTTTTGACAGGCGAAAAAGGCTTAATTGCTAGGCCAGGCCCAATAGCCTCGCGTCGCGCGCGTAGGCTTCCTGGGCCACACCGCGTAGCTACTGGCCCATGCCACGCAAGATCAGCTGCTGGACTAGACCGTCCAAAGCGGACGCCCGCTTATAAGCATTATCGTTATTATTTTTCTTTCACTACTACAGAAAACCCTATTAATGACGAGTAATAAGCTTTATTAGTGACGGACAAGTCTCTCGTTACTCTTATCACGTCAGTGATGTAACATCAATAGTTACGGGTAAACACCCGTCACTGAAGGATCAACCTTCAGTGACGGGCGACAGTATTCACCCGTCACTAAAGGGGGGCCATCGGCTCACCTGTTAGGGCTCTTTAGTGACGGGTCGTAATATCACCCATCACTAAAGATCCCTTTAGTGACGGGTTATTATTGTCACCCGTCACTAATATTATGATCATTTTGAAAAAAACAATAGTTTTTAGGCTGCATCCTGAATCAAAGCCAGGATTTGACAGCCAACATATCCAACATCCAAAGCACATCATAGACAATTCATCACAGAAGATTCACAATTCATCACAGAAGATTCATAACCAAATTAGTATCATATATATTAACTTCTAACTCGTTATCTCGAAGAACATGACTAAAACAAAGTTCCATAAGAACATTCTCTAACTTCTAACTTCTAGCTAACTTCTAGCGATATCAAGAGCTTGAATAGTGTCCTGTGGAGATTCTTCCTGTCTACCCACCATGAATTGCTTAAGGCTGTACATGTCTAGTTTCGCAGCCTCTTTTATGGTCACCCTGTACTCCTTCTCCCTGAAGAAAAAAGAATCAATACAGTATGTACAATGGCCATCAGTGCAAAAAGGAAGATGGATAGGAAGATATCGTACCCCAGGTTTACACCACATACATGACAGCCTCAATTGTATTATTGTTGATGCTAAAATGGAAGGCGCATACTGTGCCAACTTCTAACGCGTTATCTCGAAGAAATTAGCTAAATCCAGTAGTTAGGTAGCAGTGTCCATCCGTGGATTTATGCACCACAATTGGGACTGCCTCAGACCTTATTACTGTCACTTGAATCTCAGTGGTGGTCTGCTGGTATAGGTGATGTGCGATGTACTTCTCACAGTACTGCCTTGAAAAGTACTATAACAATAAAAATTAAACAAAGCTAGTTAGACAAAGTTATCTGCATAGATGATCTAGTTAACCACCGACATGTGCAAATAACTTACCACCAACTTCTTGTTGATGATCGCGTTATTTATTGTGCAGACATATAACCGAGTCTCAGAGGATAAACCTGCCGAGATATCTTGCAGGAGAGCCTTCCTTGCTAGAGTTACATCTGTTGGATTGCCAAAATAACAGAAGTGCTTCAATTGGTCCATTTGGTCGGTGTCGACCTCCCTGGCTATCCGCTTCCCCTTCCTCTCCGCAACATTGCTAGGACCCTCCCCTGACATTATAATGAAACTATGTTAAGCACATAAATAAAACATACATGTCTAGTAAGTAATGTTAGTTCTCTATATATACCATTATCGTTATCCTCCACTTTTATGGCTGTTGGGGTCTTCTCATCATCAAAGTTAGTATAAAATTTGGCCATAACTGTCAATGGGGCATGTCCCATTGTTATTACCACATAGTCCCCTTGTGTTAGGCCACCTCTTTGACTAAATTCGGGCCACCCTTTATGGAGGCATATCCTGCCTCCACAGCTCGCAACCTCAACCTCACTGGTGCATCCATCTCTTGTCAATATCTTAAGGGTGTCACCAGTATGAATGTTATTGATATCACCAAATCTTTTTGATAAAAACTACAACAGTAAAATAATGTCGCATCAGTTTGTTAGTTTTATTAGCATATAAACAATATATGCAATGTACAATGTATAAACCTGATGACGCCCTCCGTTGACTAGATGATTGATCTTTATGAGGCAACTGTCAGGAACATAAGTTGGTACAATAGGAACATAATTTGGGAGGCTTGCCATGTCCCTAATTCATGTTATATTTCACAACGATGAAAAAAGTACAATAATACTTACGAAATATTCACAAATTCACTAAGCAACAAACTTGCATGAATGTAACCTAATGTACGTTGAACATGATTGCTCTCAGATGTCGGGCTGCCAACTTAATGGCCTCCTCACCACTAGGCTACAATTTATTTCATAGGTGTGTGTGACAACTAATTTATTAAACAATAGTACTAAGTAATAATAATAGTAAGCGTGTAATGAAACTATGGAAGGCACATAATGAAAGAACATTACATGAATAAAATATAGGAATAATAATATTAGCACATAATAAGAGATCTATGCATGAACAAACTTGTGAACACAAAAAAATAAATCTAAATTGTCACACACATCCTCATACTAATAGCATCATCTTTATTGAACCTAAATTGTCACACACATCCTCATACTAATAGCATCATCTTCATTGAGTAAATATTTCACAAATTATCGACAAAGCAACATTTCCACAAATTATCCACAGCGCAACAAATTATCCATAGCCATGTCGGAGGAGGACCTTAGGAGGAGGAGGAGGATGCAACCGAGGTGAGGAGCACGATGAAGGCGACGACGGCTGTGAGAGGCTAGGGTTAGGGTTGCGCGAAATGAAAGTGTGCCGATTCACTTCGAGGCTCGCCTATTTATAAACATCATCAGTGATGGGTGGTAGTTTCTGCCCGTCACTAATGATTTAGCCATTAGTGACGGGCAGAAACTACCGCCCATCACTGGATCATTAGTACCGCCCGTCACGCCCATTAGTGATGGGTTATAATTCAACCCATCACTAATGGGTGTGCCCTCTCTTTAGTGACGGGCCTAACTACGACCCGTCACTAATAAAGCAATATCACTGACGCGTCCAAAACAGCCCATCACTAAAAGTGTATTAGTGATGCCTATCAATTATCTGTTAGTAAAGCTCCGTCACTAAAGACTGTTTTTGTGGTAGTGTTTAGTTCCAATATTTTTGACGTTCTAGACATGATCGATTAAATAGTTGTCTATTTCCTATTTTACTCGTATTAAATACAGTTGCATGACATTTTAATTAGTATTGGGCTCTCGTGGTTATAGTTGCTAGTTTCAGAGCTTGGAGTGCCCGGTGCTGAGTTCGAATCCCGCGCGTGTTGTGCTGCATGCTTCTCGGGCTTTGTAAGTATATAGGGGTATTTCAGTCGAAACTCCAAAGTGATAACCCTCAGACATGAAGAATAATGGAACTTCTAAACGAATCAAATAGGAGATTTCTAAAACAGATCTTACCTTCCTGTTGTTATGGGAGATAACCCCTAATCTAAATGAATAGTTTTCTTATTGAATCAAATGTCCGATATCTCCGATGGTATATTCGTTTAGGAAGTGGATATCCCATATTAGTATGCCAACATTTTCGTTCAGTTTTTGGTAGATTATCGGATTGGATTATCATGCGACATATATTTTGAACTTCTAAACGATGTAATTTCTTCAAAAACTTGGTCTATAAAAAATGTCTAAAAAAATCCTATAAATGCTAGATGATTTACGATGGTTTACGGTAAAATTTGTTTTAAAAAATAAACACTTTATTTTCATCAGTCTGAGATTCTGTGGTGCATGGCAAGTTTCATGTTTAGTTTTGCATGGGCCGGCCTAACATGCCTGTATTGGGCCATTGTATTCTGCTCGAAGGCCTTCGTCGCTTGTCAGAGGCTTTGCCCTTGCAGTGGGAGGGGGATAAGCGAGGGCCGGAGGAGGGGAGGATGCTGCTGCTGCGTGCCTCCAGGCCGTCGCCAGTGGCAATGATGGCCGCAGCCACTGTGGTCAGGAGTAAACCCACCTGGCTAGCCTCCATCGTAGGCTTCTCCTCGTCAGGTGGGAGGAGGAGGAAGGGCGGGCGGCGGGGCGAGGCCATGCCCCACCCCAGTCGCAGCAGCAGAAGGAGGTGAAGCACGTGGTGCGGTGGAAGTGCGTGACCGGGTGCGGCGCGTGCTGCAAGAAGGATAAGGACCCCGACTTCCCCACCCCCGAGGAGATCTTCGCCGACCACCCCGACGACCTCCAGGTTTGTAATGTAAATGATGTAAACAACTGAAGAATACTCGTTGCTTTGCAAATTGCAATACTGTTATGATTTATGAGTGATACAAACAATCAATGCTGATGAATGAATGAATGAATGATGATGCAGCTGTACAAGAGTATGATTGGCACTGATGGATGGTGCACCAAATATGACAAGTCCACACGCACCTGCACCATCTACCAAGGTGCGATGCACGCTTCACTTGACTCCGTTCTGGCTGACCTGTCGTGATTGTAGAGCGGCCTATCTTCTGCAGGGTGGAACCAAAGGTTTTCGAGGAGTATTTTGGTGTGCCAAGCAGACCCAGCACATTTGATAGGGAAGCTTGAAGGTTTGCTCCTGACCTGCTTGATGTATTTGCTTGTTAGTTTGTCAATATGGTGAAGTTCTTTGTTTACTTCTTGTTTGCAGTGCTTGTGTAGATACCATCAAGATGGTGTATGGTGAGGACTCTGCGGAGTTAACTAACTTTAAACATCTCATAAGGGAATAAAGTAAGGAGCACGAAGCATGCAAGAACCAAGATAAACTGTTGGATACGTATCTCCTGGTAAGAACTTGCAACATTTTGTGCATCTGTAAGTCTAGTTCTGCCATGGCCCATGAACATCGCTATTCTCTGATGTCCCTACTACGAAAGCTCATCCAATCTAATTCCACCTATCTGTCCGTAAGACTGACAGTCTTGTAACCATGCAACACTTAAAGTAAGTATTGCTAGACATTCACCATAGTTAGGCAAAAAGTTTCATTACAACAAGTAGTACCATCTCCTTATTAGATAAAAGAATAAAGTTGAAACTATATTCTTACTTATTTGCAGCCTGGCCTGCTTTCTAATCTTGGAAATGTTTGGGCTTGGTGCTATGGACTTAGTACGGTATTGCAGCAGTGCTATTAGGAAAGTGTTTACCTTCCACAATAATAATATGTGTTGCCTAAATAATAAGATAGGTTATTAGGATAGAGATATAGTTATTTTGGTATTACATCTATTAGTTAGGAATTTATTGGTTTTAGTTAGGAACTAGATATAGAGATTATATTGGTTTCGATAACAGTAGGGATTAGTTTCTTGTATGTCATGTTAGTTCTCCCTATATATAAAGTGATCTCATATAATTTATTATCAAGCAATCAATGAAGCTCTAAAATTAACCCTAAGCCTCAGATCAGCCTCTCTTAACTTGATAAGGGGCAGCCTTGCTGAAGCTACTAGGGGGTGAGTGCCCTATCCCCCAATCTTCGGACTCTTACCCTAGCGTGCCCATAACACTTGTTAAACCTGATCAAACTTGCCCTGACCTGGCCCTGTTTTTGTGGCTCTGGATTTAGCATTTTAGGGCTGTAGGCACAGTGGAAATTTAACTCAAAGTGACCAACAAATCCTAACTAAAAAATTTAATTTCTTCCTTGTTGGCATAGCTTGACGAAGATCTGGTCTAGCTGGTTTGACTAGGTTTTTAGTCCTATATCATGCATGGTAAGGGCAACATGTGTTCCTTTCAGAACATCTGTAGTTATATGAGATGCCTCACTACTGGTCACTACTGTCATATGGCAAAGGAGCTTAGAAGAGTGATGTAGGGAAGCTGTAAGGGATGGAATCACTTAGGTACAAGGATGTTTTAAGGTGCAACCATGACTTGTTGCTTCAATCATTGTCAGCATTAAAATATTTCATTGTTTTGTATGTGAGTATGTCCTTCACGTTACTTTTCTGGTAGTGGTATAGATTTTAGAATGTTTTGTTGGATTTCTTGCATGACCCTACAGTTGATAGTACTATGTATTTCTGCCCCTCTCCTTTTTCTTTAACTTGCGAAGTTGCACATGGGTCGATAGCAATGTATTGTCTTCTACCTTTTTAGTACCATTTTTCTCTTTCTCAAATATTAGTACCTTTCTTGATGACCAAAGTTGTAAGCTAATTGGCACAATGCAAGAGTTGGCATAGCAAATCTGTCAAGGAACTAATTATATCCCTGAGAGCAATGTAGTGGACAGGATCAAAAAGCTATCTAGTTACCTTCTTACCTCTGTAAAGTATTTTCTCAAATTTCTGGCGTTTCACTGAATCAGTATAATAATCTTTTGACGTCATGATACACTGATCCAGGTCTAAATATTCTGTTAGGTTCTTACTTTTCGACATAAGTTGTTGTATAGGCAAATTTGATAGTTTGATACTTCAGTTTGCCATGTAGCTGTAGAAACTAGAATACCAAACATGATGTGCATTTCATGCATAAAAGAACATGAGTTAATCAATCAGTTCCTATTTTCTGACAATCCTTAATCCTAACTCATGAATAGGGCTGGCAATTGAGCTCGGGCTTGGCGTGCCTGGCGTGTGGGGTTGAGGGGAAAGTGGCCATGTGTTGTTGCTGGTTTCGTTGCTGGGTTAGTGGCATGCAGCCAACAGCCGTGCAGGTTGAAGTCTTCCGCCTTAGGCGCACAAGCGACGAAGTCGGCGGCGTGGGCAGGCCCAGGCAAAGGGATAGGAGACTGTCGTGCCGCGGTGCAGGTCATCTAGCGAGCGGTGTGGGAGCTAGCCAATGAGGTGGAGGCGTGCTTAGTGACAAGACGGTCTCACTTGTCAGCCAAGCCAGTTCAGTATCCCGTGCCAGCGTGGAATGTTACGTAGACAAAACCATCGCCCCAAACTGTTCTAGAGGGTTATTTCTTCGGCATAGTATAGATGGGGAGTTAAGAATCTAGTTTTGTAGTTTAGGGATAAATATGTCTACGGGTATATAATTGGGGTTAAGTAAAAATACGGTTTAGATTTTAGAAAAGAAAAACAACTGCCAGCCACAAAAATGTGTGAAAAGGTTCCACCAAGCGAGATTATCGTAACGCGAGACAATAGACATGGCAGTGAAGATAATCATGTAGAGATTTCATGAGTCATGACTCGCCTTTTCTTATGAAAATATGAAAATAAATATCTTAAGTAGGATCACGAGAAACACGAGTTAATTAAGCATTCCAACAGGAGAATTATGTAGGATGGTTTTACTTTCAAATAAATTAGGTACATGTCTTATGTCTTAGGTAGGGCAGACGTATGGCCATCAAGCTAAGGTTTGAAATGATGCAGCACCTAAGTATCCCGTGCGACTAGCTCACCTATGGAAGGTGGTTTGCTTTGTTGTAATCCACAAAACCCATGGACCACCTAAGTATCCTGTTAAGTATCTAGTTTTAGTTTTTTTAGTTTAACCCGTGGTCCGATCTGGTTTTTTCTACTAAGCGAAGCAGTACCCTATGTACTTAGGATGGCGTGAATGGCACATATGCATGATTATCCTGTGCACATATGCGTGATTATCCTGTGCGACTAGCTCACCTGCAGAAGGCAGATTGCTTTGTTGTAATCTACAAAACATATGGACCCCTATACATGTGACGTTTTGCTGTCTTCTTAATTTGTAGTAATCTACAAAATCCATGGACCACTATACGTGTTTTGTTTTGCTGTCGGCTTTGTAGTAATCTACAAAACCCAAGGACTCCTATCCATGTGATGTTTTGCTGTGAGTTATTGCCATTTATCACCAACTGCTCGTCCTAAAATATAATAACATTTGAGTTTGGGTGTATATATTATTAAAATGTGCAAAAATACATAATATGGTCTTCGGGATGGGTAAGTGTAGGTTTAGGAATGATTGGGTGAAGTAATAAGTAATAAAGTCTAACGGTATTACGAGTACTTTAGAGGTAAAAGAAATATTTTACATGTACTTCCTTTGGTTCCATAATTATTGGTGTTTTAGTGTTCTTACATACCAAGAAGTAATTAATTATTGTATATGTTTTTTATTTTGCCTATATTAAATATAGTTGTGTTCTATTTATAGTTAATGAGTTTATATGTATGCATAGGCATATGAGTTTAAAGTAATCTCTTAATCATCAAAATGTCAACAGTTAGTATCCAAAAACTCAAACTCTAAAATGTCAAAATTATGAAACCGGAGAGAGTATAGGATGTTACATTTGAGATAAATTTTAAACTTTAAAAGATGTTATATTTTAGGACGGGTAGTAGATCACATGCTTGCGTGTTTCGCGGGCTTCCGGTTGCCAAATTTTTGAGAAAAATTGAGTTGTAGGCTAAAATCAGGTTTAATTGTCCAGTTTTAGTCTTAGATGTGAATAAGATGACATATAAGAGAAGAAAAGTTGTCAAATGGTATATTATACTGTTTCGTGGCATATTTGTACAATTAGTATGTCGTGTCAAACATACAATAGGATTTTTTAATCTAGTGTTGATAATCCCGTTAGACTGAAACGTTTTCTAATATTTTACTATTTGGTTATTCGATTTTATTATATATAACCAGCACAAACACCTTCTAAAACTAAGTTGGCTATCCGATTTACAAACAGCTTTTAAAATTACAGTTGTCAACTGATTTTGGGTGCATGCCTGCAACGACAGTTACCTTGTCGCCGCGATTTACTTGCAGTTTTGCATGGCTAGATGTTACCACTACTATATTTCACTTTTTTTTAGAGTTTTTGAATGATAATTATTGATGTTTTGATGATTAAGAGGTCATTTTAGGTCTATATACTATTTAATATAGACAAAATAGAAAATGTATACACTAATTATTTAATATAGGCATCAAGCTACGGTTGTTTGAATACCACACAGTAGTATAGTGCGTTGCTTGTTGCGACTATCTGGCTGCTTGTGCTAAGTGAGTATGTGCTCACTAGGGGAGGGGAGTGGAGGGGTGTGTGCTTGTTTATAAATACTAAATAGAGAGCAGAAGAGAGATGCCCATAAGTAGAACGTGGAAGGAGCAAAAAGTGGTTGTGGCTAGAGTTCTCGACATCGATAATATGTCTGGAGTTATTTGCACCATGCAGCTAGCTCCAGGTGCCACCACCAGGCACGCTGTTGCACCCTCCGTGTGGGGTGATTTCTTCATCACCTACAACCCTCCCAAGTCACACGTATACAAACAATACTCCCTGCTTAACTACGTTACCATTTGTACAGTACCAGTTTAGTATGTAATTTGACAAAACATGTCACATACTTTAGTTAGCTAGCTCTAAGATTTAATTATATATGTATGCTTGCATGCTAGCAGAGGTCGTCGGAGTGGATGAGGGAGCGGAAGGATCAGCTAAAGATGCAGGTGCGCCGCAAGCTGCAGCAGCTGACCACGAGCAGCGGTGTGGCTGACACGATGACTCTAGTGGACGCGCTCGAGCGCCTCGGCATAGACAACCACTTCCACGACGAGATCGCCATGGCGTTGCTCCATGTAGTACACTGCGATGAGCATGAGTGTGCGGCGGCTGCCTCGGGTGGCGATAATAGTGACCTCCACGTCACGTCCCTTCGGTTCCGTCTGCTACGCCAGCATGGCTTCAGGGTATCTGCAGGTACGATAGCCCTCCTATATAATTGATATCTCTCTACCAGAACGAACAAGTAAAATGGAATTTTTTTCGTCCTTATATGTTAATATGAATCCATCTTTAGAGTAGTGTTGCACTTACACGTATGATATATAATTATATATACGGGTTCTTTACACGTATTGTTATATCTTGGATGTTGATGCATATATATGCAGATGTATTCGACAAATTTAGAGACAACAGAGACAGTTTTAGAGAAAACCTAAGCAGTGACACGCGAGGGCTACTGAGCCTGTACAATGCGGCTCACTTGGCTATACCCGGAGAGGAGTCACTGGACGACGCCATAGCATTCTCGAGGCGCCACCTCCGGTCCATGGAAGGCAAGCTCATGTCGCCAATGGCTGAGCAGGTCGCCCGAGCCCTCGACATCCCTCTCCCACGGGCCCCTAAGCGGCTGGAGACGATGTGCTACATCGCTGAGTACTCGAAGGACCCGACAGCGTTTGATGGCGCGGTGCTGGAGCTTGCGAGACTAGACTTTGAACTTCTTAGGTTTCTTCACCTCAAGGAGCTCAAGGACCTCAGTTTGTAAGTCTCCACCCTTTTTACCACTTGTCTCAGCCCTCTAGCCTCTCCCTAATTAATCACTCTCCTGTCCAAAAAGAAATCACTTTCAACTATTTACTTTTGTTCCCAAAAGACTTCATTTCAACTTCTTGCCTATTATTAGTTTGCAAATTATTTATTTTATTTTTAATAACTCTTACTCATCAGTTCATAATGTTACTTTTTTTATTAATAAGAGGCATTTTGACCATTATTTTCACTACTGATTTGTCAACTTTATATTAAAAGTAAGTTTCTATGGGATTGAGGGAGTACATCAAAGTACTTTCTTCATACAAGAAGACTTTAATTCCAGCTCTCCAAACTTCTCATCAAAACACTTCATTTTGACCGCTTATATATCTTCGGTTCGTAAATTAAATTTTTTTGATTCCTCAATACCCCTTATCTACCTCTTACATATCAAGAGACATTTTATTCTTTTACTCTCGCCACTAATTTATCAACTTTATTATCTTTTCAAAAGTAGAAGCTTTGGCTGGACGGAGTGAGTACGTACAACTTAACTAAAGTCTTTGCCAGCTTATACCATTGACTTTAAATTTTGTTTGTCAACTGATTGGTACACATTAACAGATGGTGGAGAGAGGTCTACGATAGTGTAAAGCTAAGCTATGCTCGAGACCGCATGGTGGAGCTCTACTTCTGGGCGTGTCTTGCGTTCCACGAGGAGGAATACTCCCGCGCACGGATCATTCTCACCAAAGTGCTTACGTTCATATCTCTGATGGACGATACATACGATGTCCATGCAACCATAGAGGAGTGCCATAAGCTCAATGGAGCTATTCAGAGGTAAAAATTAATTAGTAATTAATGTCCTAGCTAATTAAGCTCCAAATTTATTAACTTGCTAAATTAAAAGAGCTATGCCCTTAGTGTCAAAATTTAGCGCCTTTTAAATTCAAAATTTCTCTCAAATTTAGCAACCTGGTACTAGTAAAAGTCCACTTTTATCTCTAAATTACTCATAGTACTCATGAACTGTACTATTTATTGCTCTAACAAATTACTTCTGGGTATATACTCACTCACCTAAGGAGAATATTATAGTTTTTCACACCTCTTTAATATGTATTCAAAAGTCTAAATGTTAATATATTTTGGTATGAAGGGAGTAGCTAGCTATGCCGATAGAGCTGACCAATCTTTATATATATATATGCAGATGGGATAAAGCAGCTGTTTCTATTCTGCCAGAATATCTACACGAATTTTATACCAAGCTGCTCAGCAGTTTTGACGAGATCGAGAATAGCTTGGAACCACACGAGAAGTATCGAGTGTCTTACGCCAAATCTGGGGTAAAATCTTTAATTATACAAAACTGCATGAATAGCTGAGTCATATAATGTACTCCAATTCATGCAGTCACATGACGTTCATTTAATCACCTATCTATTAATCCATCCATCTACATAACTATATACAGATACTGATTAAACAGTACTCTAAAAAAGTCATAATTGTTCAGATTAAAAGGATTACATTTCAATATACAGCTTCCTAATTATTAATTTTGAATGTCCAATTAAGAAAAGTGAATTGAAATTAAGACCCCAAAAGTTCACAGCCTGTTTTTATTAATCCCAAGTCAATTATTAAATCATCAAAAAAAGCTAAAGTTAAGACACCTAGCCAACCACACTTTTATATTTTTTAATTCAGAATATGTAATGAAGAATGGGCAACAATGTTCACATGTATTATGATCCATATGTAATTAATTAGAAGTCAAGTACATATTTATAACTACTAATTTGAACTTTTGAATAATAAATAAAATTACATTTGTATTTTGAACTTTAAAGTTATTAAATTACGTTATATATTTGTTGTGAGTACATAAATATTTGGAATTAGCGATTATTAAAAACATTGTTTGTTTTTTTGTATGTATACGGTATAAAAAGGAAAATTATTCAATACTAGTTGTTTAGAAATAATTTCCAACTCAAGTTGTATTAGTCGTGAAAAAAATAGTTCTAAATAGCTTAGGTGATGCCGTGATGCACTGCTTCATTGTGGGTAATAATTATTCTCTCCGATTCTTTGTACAAGTCATTTTAGTTTTATCAATTCTTTTCTAAATATAACTTGGTTTACAACTTTTATATGGTTTTCATATTTTCTTTTATATCTGTGTTTATAAAATAAATGATACCCCTTTTACAAATAAAAAAAATATGTTTTTTCAAAACAGAATAAATAAATACAACAAAGTCATTTGAGTTGATTTCTTAATTCTTTTATATGAGTACAAAATAATGTATATTAAGTAATTAGAGAGAGTAATTAATGAGTAAATCGAACAATCTTCATTTTGTTGTAGTGAAATTCTTGTACCTGTAGCATAATTTACACATGTTAATCTCATGCGCATGTACAGTACAAGCAGTTATCTGAATACTACCACCAGGAGGCCCAGTGGTCGAGCGACAAGTACATGCCGAGCTTTGTTGAGCATGTCGAAGTGTCGATCATGTCGTCGACCTACCCGTTGCTAGCCATGGTGGCGCTGGTCGGCGTTTACGACGGGGCCGCAGCGACCGCTGAGGTGTTCGAGTGGCTTGCCTCCATGCCCGATTTGGTCCGTGCCAGCGGGGAGCTCGGCCGCTTCCTCAACGACATCGTCTCCAACAAGGTCAGGAGGAATGAGAAGGATTTCCCAAGCACGGTGGAGTGCTACATGGAGGAACACGGTGTGGGCTGGGAGGCAGCCATGGCGGCTGTGGCCACGCTGGTGGAGCACGCGTGGAGGACAGTCAACCAGGCGAGCATCGAGGTGGACCCTGCTCAACTGCCGGCGGCGCGGCTGGTGGTGAACCTGACGCGGGTGTTGGAGTTGATGTACCACTGTGGCCAAGACCGCTACACCTTCGCCGCTAACCTCAAGGGCATCGTCGCCAACCTCTTCCTCGACCCCATCCCTATGTAGACGACACATCGATCAACTAGCAACACTGCACTACATAGTGTATACACTACTCTGGCCTCTACGTATTGTATATGCTACACTACGTACTATATACGCTGCACTACGTACTATATGTATACGTTGTACTACGTACTATATACACTGCACTACATACTGTATACACTGCACTATGTACTATATGCGCTGCACTACGTATTGTATATTGTATATGCTGCACTACTGCATGTATCACTTGCTACCTCCCTTCACATATATAGATTGTGTTTTAAACATCTTGTCAAATTAATACATATATTTCCATATTACTTTTTCTATCTACATATTTATATAAATATTAAAATATACTTGTGAAAGTATTCTTTCTAACAAATCTACTAATATTATTTTTATATATTAAATCATAATATTTTTAATATACTAATACATCCCAAAATATAATATCTTTTATAGTTTAAATTTTGGCCAAAATATAGCAACATAGTACTAATACAAAATTATTTTTATCTTTACCAGTTGAGTATCCGTGCGTTGTAACGGGAAAAAAATTATAATATTAAAAGAACATTGTGTCACCATGTGTCAATGACAATAAGGGTCCACGTGTCAATGAGAAGGATTATGATGGTGGCAGCTACTAGCTACTTTTAAAGTAGTATAGAAAATACACATAACACTCTTAGACTTTATTATTTATCATTACTATACCTAATTATTTCTAGGCCCACACTCACTTATCATCTTATCGGACGCTGCTTCCAGCCGTTCGATTCTCTGCGCTAAATCCTGGCTATCCGATCAAACTTGCAACTGTCAGCGCTGAAACATGATGCGTTACTGAGTAAAACATTGTATATATATTATTTGAAACATTGATTAGAACTGATCTGATTGAAACATTATATGTGAACACTTGAAACAAACTGTGTTTCTAGCTGAAATATGGATTACATAATTTTTGGGGAACACTACTAATATATAGAGTGAAATATTGTTTAATAGATAAAATAAAACAATTATTTAACTATTTGAAACATTATGATATACTAGCTGAAATAATATGTGTAATTATGTGAAACATTATTCATGACTGATTGAAACATTATATGTTTAAAGTTAAATCAATTTGTGTTTCTAGTTAAATATGATTTACATATTTTTTGAAACACTACTAATGTATAAAAATAAAATATTATTTAATAAATAAAATGTGTAGTTGTCAAAAATTATTTGTAACTGATTGAAACATTAGATATGTGCATTTTTTGACATGAGAAACAGGCTTGCTGGCCCTGACCCAATAACCCCGCGCCACACGCGCAGGCTTCCTGGGCCACACCGCGTAGGATTAGCTGTTGGACGGGACCATCCAAAGCGTCCGGACACCCACTTATAAGCATTATCATTATTATTTCCTTTAGTTCTAATATTTTTGACATTTTAGACATGATCTCATATATTAAGGACCGATTAAATAGCTGTATATTTCCTCTTTTACTCATATTAAATACAGTTGCATTACTATTATGATTTATGAGTGATACAAAGAACCAATGCCAATGAATGAATGAATGATGATGCAGCTGTACAAGAGTATGGTTGGCACTGATGGATGGTGCACCAAGTATGACAAGTCCACATGCACCTGCACCATCTACCAAGGTGCGATGCACGCTTTTTGTGCAATGCACGCTTCACTTGACTCCGTTCTGGCTGACCTGTCGCAATTGTAGAGCGGCCTATCTTCTGCAGGGTGGAACCAAAGGTTTTCGAGGAGTATTTTGGTGTGCCAAGCAGACCCAGCACATTTGACAGGGAAGCTTGCAGGTTTGCTCCTGACCTGCTTGATGTATTTGCATGTTAGTTTGTCAATACGGTGATGTTCTTTGTTTACTTCTTGTTTGCAGTGCTTGTGTAGATACCATCAAGATGGCTTATGGTGAGGACTCTGCGGAGTTAACTAACTTTAAACATCTCATAAGGGAATAAAGTAAGGAGCACGAAGCATGCAAGAACCAAGATAAAATGTTGGATACATAGCTCCTGGTAAGAGCTTGCAACATTTTGTGCATCTGTAAGTCTAGTTCTGCCATGGCCCATGAACATCGCTATTCTCTGAAGTCCCTACTACGAAAGCTCTGCCAATCTAATTCGCCCTATCTGTCCGTAAGACTGACAGTCTTGTAACCATGCAACACTTAAAGTGAGTATTGCTAGACATTCACCATAGTTAGGCAAAAAGTTTCGTTACAACAAGTAGTACCATGTCCTTATTAAATAAAAGAATAAAGTTGAAACTATATTCTTACTGATTTGCAGCCTGGCTTGCTTTCAAATCTTGGAAATGTTTGGGCTTGGTGCTATGGACTTAGTACGGTATTGTAGCAGTACTATTAGGAAAGTGTTTATCTTCCCCAATAATAATATGTGTTGCCTAAATAATATGATAGGTTATTAGGCTAGAGATATAGTTATTTTGGCATTACATCTATTAGTTAGGAATGTATTGGTTTTAGTTAGGAACTAGATATAGAGATTATATTGGTTTCCATAACAGTAGGGATTAGTTTCTTGTATGTCATGTTAGTTCTCTGTAGGACCAAAACTAGCGATCAGAGGGGGGGTGAATGGGCACAAAACAGAAAACGGCGGAAAATAAAATTCTGGACAGAGGGCCCAAATCGGAAGTTCCGATTTGGAGCCGGAAGTTTCGACTGAGTGCTTGCACCGGAAGTTCCGGGACTATAAGCGCAAACCGGAAGTTCCGGTTGGAGTCGGAAGTTCCGATGTAC
>KE372652.1:43923-54688 GCA_000418225.1 Zizania latifolia
GGGCACGCACAGGGCGTGGCCGGCATGTGCACAAGGCTCGGCAGCGGCGCACGTAGGGAGCACGGAGGTCACGTGGCTCGGGAACATCGCCCACGACTACAGCAACTCATCCCCGGCAAGATCTACACCAAAAAACTCAGTATACTCCTCTCGCTCATCACGTGTTTGTTCAAATGTCTCTTAGAGGTATAAACTGCACTTTAGGTGTTTGATTTATTGTCTACAAACACTTGACTTTCAGATTGCACTGTGAATGCTTTTCTTTGTGTTCTAGTGTATGTAACGTGTTTGTTGTCTTGCCTGAGAGGTTCTGTGTTGATCTAGCTCTATATCAAGTACTCAATCATTTGCGCGAGAGTATTTTGTGCGTTTCTCTTTTTATGAGAACGCTTGTTTTCCTCATGGACACATTCTGATCGATACTTGAGTTATTCTTAAATTGCTGTGTTCAAGAGTACTTTGGTGGAGTTTTTTTGTATCAACTTGCATCGAGTGAATATTCTAGCACAGCTTTGCGATGTGTCTCATCAAGTCACTCGCAAGTTTGTTATACGAGTTCGAGGAATTTTCTTTTATCCGCTGTGTTTTATTTTGCACCCATTCACCCCCCTCTGGTCGCTAGTTTCAATCCCACAGTAACATTCGAAAAGCTTCAAAAAATTTGATTCAAAAATTTTGGCTTTAAACTTCTGACCTTTCGGCTGTCAAAAACTTTTAGTCCATCGGCTTTTAGGTCCGTCGGCTTTTGGGTCCATTGGCTTTGAATAGGCGTGATGCCCCCGAGTCAGTCATCGTTAATTAACTTTGACCATCTCTCATAAATAAGCTTGTGCCGGTTGAGATACATCTATAACGGTGCACCGTATGTCTCCTAAGTTTGGGACGTGGGAGAGTACGTTTTGAATTCCCCAGGAATATCACAATGATCGTATCACTTAATTTTGTATTGGGGATCCAACTGTTGCTGCTCTCTCCCCTATAAAGCCTGCGGGCTTCTCCTTCCTTTGTATGCTTCCTGTTCTCTTGCCCCCGAAACAACCCTTGAGCTTTCCGCCGTCATCGATCGAGCCTCGCCGCTGTTCGTGTTTCTGATGCCATCTGTTCCCATCAACTATGGCCTCGTCATACCTCATCCCCAAGGTATCTTCCTTCCTCCTGTCAGTTTGGATGTTGACCCCTTTCTTTAGGTAATCTCTTTTACCCCTCTTTTCATTGCTGTTCTTGTAGAACTTGAAGAACCAAATCTCGATCTCCTTTGCCAAACACCCCGATAGCTACTTTCTTGGGCCCTACGGGGAAGAGGACCCTTTGTATTTGATTAACGCCAAAACCAACAGGATCCTATTCAGGCAATCTGGTATGTACTGTAAAGACTAGTCTTCGGTGTTTCCTTCTTGGGCCAACCCCATTTATGGGTGGAGAGAGTGGTATGTGAGAGTTGCATCGGCAAAAAGAGCAGATTAGGAAATCAGCAACATCAGCCACTGTATTGGACTTACCATGGCCAAAACTAAGCGGAATGATGTAATGCTCGCTGCCGCCTGCTACTTCTGACTGGATACTGTCAATTCCTTCATGTTCACCAATGGCCCAATGGCCTTGACTCTTCTTGATGTTCTGATGTTGACTGACCTTAACGTCATCGATCCTTTGTGTGAAATCGACTTTAGAGGAAAGCTGATGCATGACCTTGAAGTGAAGAACCCTGGTGGCTGGACCAACTACATAGCCACCTATAATCAGAGGACGGGTCTGGTTGAATAGAAAGAACACGTTGATTTTCTAAACATGTGGCTGCAACGATTTGTTTTCTATGGTACCACTCTCGGCCCTACCAAGAATTAGCAGAATTTAGCCGAGCACCTTACCCAGGATGAGAAGCTGCCGCTGGGCCGACTATTGTTGGATCTTCTTATCATCTTCTGCATCTTGTCTCGCATTATCTTTTGGCTAGTATGCCTGTTGCGAACGTCGGTAGCCCTTGGTGGTTTGTTCAACTGTGGCTCAGTCTGTACAATGCCCGGGTGATGGAGCGCCATGATCTACCGAGCTGCAATATTGCCGATGTCTTTAGTGAGGAAGATGGTCATACTCGTCGATGTGCTTCAATTGGTGAGGTTGTGGCCATCTTTGCTGGGGATGACTTGTAGCTAGATCTTCTCGTCGGGTGGTTTAGTACCTTTTACTGTGGTTTTTCTGAAGATGACATCGTCTGGTTCCCCTATATGGAGGATGCAGATTTTTTGCCCTGGCCGATTTTGATTTGCCTCCC
The DNA here is from genome assembly GCA_000418225.1 of Zizania latifolia. Classification (NCBI taxonomy): domain Eukaryota; kingdom Viridiplantae; phylum Streptophyta; class Magnoliopsida; order Poales; family Poaceae; genus Zizania; species Zizania latifolia. The sequence continues at coordinate 46,196 of KE372652.1, forward strand.
TTGGCTCTGACGATGCCACCAATGCCATGTATTGGGCTATCGTCTCCCCTTCTATTCTGCCAGTTGCCTTCTCCGGTGGCCAGGTGAAGCCGTCTTATGAATTCTATCATCCGAGTATCTCTACACGCTAGCTCGGACTCAGCCAACTATCGATGAGCTTCTTCTACATCGGCAAGGTGGAATTTCGTGGGACCCTAACTTTATTAGAGTATGGGTCTCTGCTTAGCCTGCCCACCGATATCCCTTTCGGTGACTTCCAAGGTTGGTTACTGAGTGCATCCCACAGTCGATCGTTCACTTGCTTCTGGGATGAATTAAAACTTCATCAGTTTTTCTGGGGTGTCTCTTCCTACTACGCCCTGATTGATCCTGATTCTGGTGATGCTGCAGCCGAGGTATGTTCCTGTCTTATTGATGTTTTTGCTATTTCGGCTGATTCCATCTATAATTTGCTTCATTACTTGATTAGGATTAGGATGCGACGGTGCCTGTTGTTAGCAATAGGAACAAGCCGATTGTATATATGGCGTCGTTGTCGACTCTAAACTTATGGATCGGCACACCAAGCCTATCTACCATCGTCAGTGCTAATCCTGCATCGTCCTGGGCCTCCAGTCCCGTTCGCCAGAAATGGACTGTGGTGCCTACGATGGTCAAGATCCCCGCCAAGAAGAAGAAGAAGGCCCCTGCTGCTCCCCTTCTGGCCTAGCAGATTTCTTGTGCTCGTGTTGCCTCTGTAAGAATTTTCTCAATTCGGTGTATTTTTCCTTTTGTATCTTCTTTTCTTATTTTGTTGCTTGTTTTTAGTCTAAGGCGTTCAATCTGCCGGTTACCCCCATCGTGGCCGTCAAGGCTTCAGTGTCCTTAGCGCAGCCAACATCTCCCTCGCCAATCCATCATGTCCTTCCTGTTGGTCCGACGATCACTGATCCGGCTGTGATTTCCTCTGATCATGTTGTAGTCAGAGGTCAGGAGTCGAGATCTAGTTTGGTGGCTAATGTTAAGGCTAGATCGATGGAGGAGGCTGTCACTCTTGACACCGATGACGCTGCTCTTCCAGACATCACCGATCCAACTGCTGTTGCTGATCTCCCTGAGGTATCCTATCAATGATGTTTTTTCCCTTCATTGTCTTTTGATTTTCCTCACCTGCTCATTGTTTGGCTGCAGTCTTTCACCGACCTGTTCTCCTTTGACCTTGGAGAGCTTGTTGTGGACGATGCCACAATTGAAACCAAAACCCCTACTATCGAGACAATTTTTGCAGATACTCGCATCGTGCTACTTGATGTTCTACGTCGGCTTCGGGAACCGATTGATGTCCTTATGACTGATTCGGGACCCATTATGGCACGGCTCGCCGATGCAGCTGGTGTGCTTCCTCGATAGCTAATGGAGATCTTAACTCTTGGAACTTATCTGAGGGTCATCGGTTCCTCTACTAGCGTCCTGAAGAGTAGATTGCCACTCGTGCTGAGTGTCGCCTATGGTAGCAGGGCATCCAGGTTGACCGGGATACGCTTGAAGAGAAGAAATCTTGCCTTGATGCTCTAGAAGTCGAGCCTGCAAAAGTTGAGAGTCAGATTGCTCAGCTCCTTGTTGAGGAGGCTGACCTTGCCTCTCGCTTATCGGTTGTTCGAGCCCACATCACCTCTTCTCGCCAACGACTGACGGAACTACCAGAGAAGATTGAAGTTGAGCGATAGGGATATGCAACTCTTGCCAGGGAAGTCCTTTGTCATCATCGAGACTCAAAGCCTATTCGTGGGAGCGATGATGAAGACCACAAGGAGCTAGCCACCATAGTTGACATCCATGACCGTGCCATGATGGCTCTTGCTAGCTTTCTAGGTGTGGATGACCATTGAACAATCGCTTTTCTTGGGGACCCATGAACAATTGTGTATTTTTCTTTTGATGCCGTATTCCTGTGATTCCCAAACTTCTCTTTCGTATTCATTTATGGTGACATTCTATTTTGCCTGCAATGTCTTGTTTTTATTTTTGGGCTAAAGGCGATACCCTCGGTATCGGCTATCTAATTATTTCTAAAGGCAATACTCTCGGTATCGGCTATCTGATTATTCTAAAGGCGATACCCTCAGTATCAGCTATTGGATGATGACTTCGTTTTGTGCGTATTAGCCTGCTGGCTGATTAGGTCTTGACCCATACACTTGGGTGATACCTCTTTAAGTACTTTCCATTGAGCGCCTTCACGAACTCTTCTCCTTCTAACTTCTTCAAAACATAGGCGTTGCCTGGTACAACTCGGCTTATCCAATAGAGACCCTCCTAATTAGGAGACCATTTACCAAAGTGATTATCTCTAGTCCCAATCGGTAGCATGAGTTTCTAGACTAAGTCGTTTTCTTCAAATGTCTTGGTTGATACTTTCTTATTATAGTGCCTTGCCACCATCACCTTATTCTCTTCTATCTTTCTAAGCGCACGAAGCCGATTCTGCGCCAAGTCTTCTAACTCATCGGTCATCAACCTGTAGTAGTCATCGGTCATTAACTCGTTTTGAAGAGCAAGACGCCTAGAGCCGATATTTGTTTCTCATGACAGTACGGCTTCATGTCCGTAGACTAGCTGATAAGGTGGCACTTGGGTTGTTCCATGGCAAGCCATCCAATACGCCCATAGTGCATTGGCTAGAGTTGTGTGGTACTTTTTGGGCTATTCTGCAATCTTGCGCTTGATCGACTTTATTAGGCTTTTGTTTGAGGCCTCAACTTACCCGTTTGCTTGGGCATAGTAGGGCGATGAATTTAGCAACTTAATCCTCATGCCGATTACGAACTGCTGGAATTCTTCTGACATGAATACCGATCCTTGATCGATGGTGATTGTTTACGGGATCCTAAATCAGTAAATAATGTATTTTTTGACAAATTCTATGGCCTCCTGAGAAGTCACCTTTTTCAAGAGAATCGCCTCTACCCACTTGGTGAAGTAATCGGTTGCCACTAGTATAAATTTATGTCCCTTGCTAAATGATGGGTAGATTTGGCCCATCATGTCTATTCCCTAACCTCTGAATGGCCATAACTTGATAATCGGATTCATAGCCGATGTAAGAGCTCATTGTATATTTCCAAATTTTTGGCAGTCTTGACATCCCTTAAAATACTTAAAGCAATCCTCGAGCATCATCAACCAAAAATAACCAGTTCGTCGTAGCAGCCACTTCATCTTGTGGGCCGACTGATGGGTTCCACAAATCCCTTCATGCACCTCGCATATCATGACTTTGGCTTCTTCTAGATTCATGCACCTTAATAACACCCCATCAATCGTCTGATAATACAATTTCTCATCTAGTAGTACATACTTTAGTGCTTCATAGCGGAGCTTTCTTGAGGCCGATTAGGATGGATCCTGAAGGTAGCTTACTATTTTGGCCCTCCAGTCTTCAACGTCGATATCGGCTGTTTTTGCTTTAACTAGCTTATCCATCGACCGATACCTTGATGCGGCTTGTGCTAGGTCATTGGCTTCTAGGTTCTGATTCCTTGATACATGTGTTAGTGATACCATCTTGAATCCTTTTTATAACTCCCGGCATTGTTCGAAATATGCCCTCAAATTTTCGTCTTTGCAGTAATACTCTCCAGAGAGTTGCCTGATTACCAATAAAGAATCTCTCATGATGTCGATGGCATCAGCTTCTATCTCGGCTAATAGCTTCAAACCTTTGAGGACCGCCTCATACTCTACCTGATTATTAGTGTGGTAGGGCTTAATAGTGTAAGCGAACTCGAAACTTGCCCTCTAAGGTGATATAATTACCAGCCCGATGTCGCATACATGCCTACAAACTAATCCATAAAAGAAAAGTGTCCATGGTATTGGCTCCACATAGTCTGCTGCTTTGTCTCTGTGCTATATTATTAAATTGTTGATGGCTTGGCCCTTGACTGCTTTAGCCGATTCATATTGTAAATTGAACTCTGTTAATGCAAATACCCATTTGCCAACCCTCCCCTTTAAAATTAGAGCCGATATCATGTACTTGATGACATCAGCCTTGTATATGACTGTGCATTGGGCTGATAGTATATAGTACCTCAATCTAGTTCAGGAGAAATAAAGACATAGGCACAATTTTTCAATTGCAGGGTACCTTATTTCGGCATCTATCAGAGATGTGACCCCCGGGTACCTCACGATTGGGCTTATCAGTCCAGACTGAGAGCAGGCCAAGTCCATCATTTCCATCCGATATGGCCCATGGAGGGGGGTTCGATTCTGATAAGGAAGGTTGAGTCCTTATAGGGTGATTAGACTCTAGATATGGCATCAAAAGATATGTTTGTACAAGAATCCTTGTAATTAAGGATTTAGCACCCAAGTCTGGTAGACAATCCTAGATTGGCTCAGGGTAGAGTCCTGAGTTATTGGGATCACCTCCTGAGTATATAAATGAGGCGAGGCACCTCCCAAAGGACAAGCTTTTTAGCTTATTTTTCTTGCTTTTGATGCCTTTAGCCTCCATAGCTTGATTATGTCATATTATAAGTTCCACCATCATATTATATATAAAAACATTGGACGTGGGGTTATTATCCTCCGAGAGATCCAAACCAGTATAAACCTTAGCTCTTGTGCTCTAGAGTCGACCATCGGGTTCGAAGGCACTGTGCTTTCCTTACACATATCTAATCACCACCTCGGGTACCCCTTTGGTGGACTGCTCGGTGATTCACCGACAGTTGGCACGCTAGGTAGGGGATCATGTCGCTTTCACCACGATCCGATGGCATCTCCTTCAGATTTCGTTGTGTCAGCTGGCTCCGTGTTTATGTTCAGTAGTTTGGAATTCGTTAGGGACTCAACGGGGCGGCTTGTCCTATCAGCCCCATCATCGAGCACTACTTGCGGATTGACCAAGTCAGGAGACTTAGTTTTTCCTTCGGTCCTCAGACGGAGTGGTCAGCCGAGTCATACCTGGGATCTAGTTGACCCTGAGCACTACATCATCTTCTCTAGCGAAAAGGGTCGAATGGTCCGATACCGGTGGGCAGAGAACGGGTCAGTCGGCAAGCTCTAGGCCGGTCGATGACCGAGTGACCTCCAATTCCTTGCTAATCTTATCATGATAGCTGAAGGAGCGCTATCCACAACTAGCAGTGAGTGGTGCCGATGCACCGAAGGCAACGAGATCGAACAAGACAATGGGGTTCACCAAAACCTCGAGGATGAATTCACTCTGGAGTTCGATGGGCAGAAGGTCTTCAAAACTCTAGCCACCAATTTGGTGGCAATTGAGAGGGCTCTCGGTTCTCTCCCCGAGACACCAGAACTATGACGAGCAAAAGCCTTGGCCTAGGCGGCAGCAACGCAAATCAATGCCCTGTCCCTGACTCTGGCCCAACCACCGGCTCCTTTCTCGAAAGACCAGGAGAACGACAATCTAGACTGGTACCGGCCGTCGCATGACTAGAATCCACCCATCGACAGTCCACGCTGTGATCACTCAATACCATAGTTGTCCCTGGAAGGATGGAACAGGTTACGTTCTGAGATCCGTAGACGGGCGGACAATCGAGACAACCTTGGAGACAGTGGTAGTAGCATCGGTAGTAGCACTGACTATGCCGACTCCTACAGAATCGAGGGCCAAAATCATCGCAACCACAGAAGATGCAGAAGCCGGGATGATCACGATGGTTTCCTCGCATTCATGAGTCACCTAATGCGAGTTAGGTGGCCAAGGTCGTTCCTGTTGGGGAACGCGGAGGTTACGCTAGCCAGAAACAAAAATTTTCTACCGCGCACAGTAGGATATCTTGCTAAGAGAGGGACCATAGATCGTTAGCTCAGGCACGTAGTGCAGCGTAAGGAGAGTTAGAGTAGCAAGCTGATCCAATTTGAGCATGCTGATGTGGTCGGGAGCCGATCAGCATCCTCGAGAAGCCAATCAACGTCCATGGGAACTCCCAAGGATATCTCCCGAGGACTCTACCTTCAAATCGATGGTGCTCCTCGAGAAGTAGCCGATGATGCCACCGATCCAATCAGCGATGCCGATGCCAATGCGAAGCAAAATAGCAACGCCTCTACCGATATCCACACATCCAGGGTGGGAACGCCGATCGATGGTGTACTAGCACCCAAGCGATCGGCGAGATGGTCAGGCTCTCGAGAGATGGCGGCTAGGGTTTGCTCTCGGTAGCTAACAACTTAGCACGAGGATCTCATCAACATGCGAGGTAGCAAAAGTTCTACTTCCCCGCGCCCTGCACCCTCATATATATATTGACGTCCTAGCTTGGGCCCTCCTAAGCCCAACTAGGACTCTACTCGAATCCCTATCTGATCTGTTCGGATGTCCATCCAAACTGTTTGGATCTCTATACATATTTAGCCCAATTCAAATCCTATTTGAATCTAATGTTTGAACCCGTTAAGTGTGTGACCCTGTAGGTTCACGTATAGCTTGGTTAATATATGGAAACTTCTTTCCATACTCCATTAACAGCGGCCTCTAACAAAGCATATTAACCTAAGTATACGTAAAGATCATATCGGCTGAACCTTATAATGTTCCATATGTACATGTCCTTTTGCCTCACGATATTGATCGAGCACAATATGAGATTTATGCCATCCTATCAATAACTCGATCCCTCTCTCGATCTTCATACTGGATTATAACTTGCAATCAATGCCTTAATCACATCAGTATGGCCATGCACTTCCATAATCTATTACATTGAGGGGCCCTATCGGTGAATCACCGATCAGTCCACCCAATGGGGTAGCCGAGGTGGCGATTAGATATGTGTAAGGGAAGCGCAACGCCTTCGAACCTAATGATCAACTCTAGAATACAAGAGTCAGGGTTTATACCGGTTTAGGCCTCCCGGAGGATAATAGCCCTACGTCTAGTGTTTTGGTGTCTACTATAATGGCATATCTTACAATATGATGCAATCAAGCTATCAAGGCTTGGACGTCGAAAGCAAGAAAAATATGCTAAAGCTTGACGATGAACTAGATGAGTTTGATGATAGATGAGTTGAGTTGCCTCTAGAGGGGTCTCACCTCCTTTATATACTCAGGAGGTAAGCCTAATTTCAAGTAGGACTTAGATTTCCTACCAAACTCAGGTACTAAATCTCTAATTACAAGGATTCCAGTACAAATAAATCTCTAGAAGTCATATCTAGAGCTTAACTACCCGATAAGGACTCCACTTTCCTTATCGGAACCAAACCCCTATTTTATGGGCCATACCAGATGGTCAATGCTGGTCTTGGCCTACCCTTGGTCTGATCTGATAAGCCCAACTATGAGGCACCTGGGGGTCACATCCCCGACAGCAGCCCCCGAGCTCTTCCCGGCTTGGTTGAAGAAATCTTCGGCAAAAATAAGTTGGGAGGAGCTCTCTTTTGATTCGGAACTTCAACATCTTTGTCAATCTTTAATATCCTTAGAAAAGCCTTTGTTTGCCTTCTTTCGTGTGTGGTGCACCGCATAGGTGCACCCACACGGTGTAGCTCTCGAGCCTTGAGTTAAACGGAACATTTTGCTCAAGAATCCAAGAATATCCTGCAAGTAGTAATCTTCTGCTTCATAATCCTGTCTTCATCGAGACCTCGCTAAAAAAGTCATGCTTGAAGTCTCAAACTTGTGATGAACTGGAAAGAAATTGATCTTGAATCTTTGAATACATTGATGTCCTATTGTTCGAGCCTCTCGTGCATCCAGATGCCCTTGAGGTCGAGGCATACTGAGCTTTTCAAGCTCTCGAGGATTTTTAGTCCTAGGGACTCATACTTCAGATCTGGCGAGCCCCCGAGCGCGTGAGCCCTCGAGTGCGTGAGCCCCTGAGCATGAAGGTCTTTGGGCGTGCGAGCCCCTGAGCATGAAGGTCTTCGGGTGCGTGAGCCCCTGAGCATGAAGGTCTTTGGGCATGCGCGAGCCCCCAAGTGTGGGATCCACCAGCGCAGAAGATCTAAACCACCGCGAAATTCACCTGTTGTGCTAGAAAGCACTTCGCCCTCGCATTTAATGCGCATCTAGTATGAAACGACCAAAGAGATGTTCCAGCCTTGACCGAACCACGTGTGAAGATGGCCAACGAACAGAGAAGTGGAACCGTCAGGTTTCCTTTATCACCGCGGGCGTGACGATCGAGACGGCATCCCAAATGTGGCTATCATGCCCGTTCTTCGTGCGGCAGCCATGGAGATATTTAACCCAATTCGTTCGCTCCCCGAAACGTACGCTGTTCATTTGAATCTTTTCCCTTCATAACCGCCGGTCCTTCTGCTTTTCTCCTTCTTCGTTCATCCGTCTGGCTCCTCGCCGCCCAAGCTATCACTGCGGCTGCGTCGTTTGTTATCGGAAGGCTCACCCGCTATTCTAGTTCAAGCCGATGGCCTCCGCGAGCCCGCCTCCTTCTTGAGGAGTCATGGTATGAACCATGAGGTGATGAGTGCTTGTCAACCGGGTGATGAAAATTGCACGATGAGGATGAAG
>KE372652.1:60079-75695 GCA_000418225.1 Zizania latifolia
AAGTAAAAAGACTCAAATGCCCCTACTCTAGAATGTTCTCAAAGCGAGGCCCGAAGGGCAAAAGCGTAAAAGATAGAGACTCTGGATTATTCGATGACGTGATCAACTTGGCCGTCACGACACCGCTAGAATTGACGGTACTTTTCACTTTCCGTTCGGTTTTGACGGTTTTAAGCCGAAGCCGTCAAAGCGTCCGGTGCCCCCGACCGTGCACCCGGATTGGGCCAATCCAACCCAGCGACTCCTCTTCAGCCCCGCGGTCGGACCCCCGTGTACCTGAGTCGTACGGATCAGCACCACACCGGATCAACCCTCGCCGCTTCAGCTTCACGCACCCGGATTGGACCGGACGCCTCCGCGACCCCTCTGCCCAGCCGACGCCCGTCCGTGTACCTGAGTCGCACGACAGCTCCGTCACGGTCGAGTCTTCTCATCCTCTCATCTTCTTCTTCACATCATCTCCTCGGTTGACAAGCACTCAACACCTCATGGTGGCTACCATGACTCCTCAGGATCCCGCGGCGTCACCTCTTGAGAAGCTTTTGTACTAGATGGGGACACTACCTGATATTAATATGTATAGTACCGGGTGATGTTCCCACCTGATATTAAAGAGAAAACTTTTAGTACCGACTAGGGACCACGATCAGTACTAATGTGTCTAGTAGTAGGTGGTATTTCCTTCTGGTACTATTACTTGTACACTTGGACTAAATGTCTTTTAGGTTTCTGCACCCAACTGTTTATGTGTCTTCTTTAGTATCGGTTGATAGTTTTAACTGGTGCTAAAGGATAGACTATAAAAGAAGCCACCGCCTCAACAGAATCAGCCACAGCCATCTCCTACTCTCTCCATAGGTAGCCAGAGTTCAAGAGGACAAGGAGTTCATGCTATCCTAGTAGATTGTTAAGTTTGTAGGATATACACATGCAAATTCATGATCATCTCCCATACTATTCGTATGCCCCTTTAGTACTAGTTGAAGCGATCAACTAGTAATAAAGTTTTCCTACACGTCGATTCGGCTACCACGCCTGACTATATTAAAAGGGGTTGTCCGACGTTGTTTGCTCACCATCTCCTTTCTCTACATACAAATAGTCTCCATCTCCATGCTTCGCCTTGGCGCCTCGCCGTTCTCCCACCAGTAAGTAATATTATTTTCATTTTGATTCTTTAGGCAGCATTTATGTAAATTTTTTCTGTTCTTTGAAGGATAAATCAATGGATATAAGCTCAGACAATGGTAGCTCTAGTTAGTCCATGCAGCACGAGCAGCCGGCAACGTCCTCAACATCCAACGATTCATCCAGAACGATGAGGATTCAAAGCCAGCTAAGGTGATAGCAAACGATGACGAGACAGACGTCAGTACTTGTACTGCTATTTGTAATATTATTGATTTGGTTGCAGCCGAGAATTCGGCGGAGGAAGAAGAGAAAGAGGAGGAGGAGGACGGCGACGACGACATCAATGACGAGAAGAATGACCGGGATGAGCAATAGGACTATATGTATTTAAAGAATTTATAATGTATTCTCAATAACAACATGGTATATATACATTTAAACCTTTTTATCATGATTGCTGACATTTACTATTAACCTACAACCGTAATAAGCTCTAACAAAGTCTAATTAAAAACAACGTATGGAAAAAACAGAAATAAAAAACCATAATGAATAACTAATAACAGTAGCAATGAAATTAAATAAAAATGCATGTTTAGTATTGGTCAATATGCCTAGCCGATACTAAAGTTAAGACCATTAGTATCGGTTGAAGTATCAAGCGCAACCGGTATTAAAGGAGTCTATTGATATCGGTTGAATAATTAATCAGTACTAATGTCAGAGTACCCTTTAGTTTCGGATGAACAATTTCGGTTAAAAAATAGGACGGGGTTTTTAACTATTCATAGTAGTGTTAGGATGATCCTTAATTAATTACGTGGATGAGTACTCCATGTTTGGTTCCTTATTCAGACATGCGCTTGCACTTACTGACTTATTAATCACAATTGATGGATCGAGAATTCTAGATGACTTTGCAGCGAACTAGCCGTAGCTAGCGTGTACTCCGGTGATAACGATCGACAACCCAGCAGTTTGTCGTTGCCGTAATGTACGTAGGTTCGAACGAAATATTTCTACTACGGGCCAAATTTGCTAGAGGATACTATAAAAATATGGTATTTGTTCATGGACATCGCAAAAACGTGGTTTTTTTTTAAGACATCCTAAAATTAGATATATTTGCTGCAGGACACCGTCACCATTATTTTAATATTTTTTTAAGATAAATTTTTTGAAATGCCTCTAGCTCCCTCTCTTTTTCCTCTCTCCTCGGTTTCTCCTCTCTCTGTGTGCTCTGGCTCCAACCGATGTCGACGGTGAGCGGCAGCGGCGATGTAAGTGGCTCTAGCAAGCAGGGGCGATGGCGTCAGTGACTTGGGCGGCAGTTTTGGTGCCTTCGGCGAGCGGCGCGGCGATGCTTGGGGGGCACAGATGCGAGGACGCCACGGCGGCGCGAGAGCGTGGCCTGTGCAGGAGGGGCTCGGGGGGCGGCGGTGCGAGCGGCGGGCATAGGGTTGCCGCGGTGGCGTGGGAGCGCTTTAGAGGTGGGGGCATTTTGGGCATTTCAAAAAATTTATCTTCAGAAAATATTGAAATAATGGTGACGGTGTACTGCAGCAAATATACATAATTTTAGGATGTATTCAAGCAAAACCACATTTTTGCGATGTCCATGAGCAAATGCCATATTTTTATATTTTTATGGTGACCTCTAGCAAATTTAGCCTTCTACTATTGGTCTATATCCGAACAACATTAAGTTGCAATACGTTTTTAATTGGTATGCACGCTTGTATGCATTAATTCGGCACGCTACAAATGACCGCTTCTGTGCAAGAATACTAATCGTACGTGCATGTATGTACGTACGTGCGTTCGTACTCAGCGTCCTGGTAGAAAAATGGTGGTGGATAACGCATTTTTCCAGGAAAGAGAAGAGATATTTATGACAGGCCATGCATGTACGTACCTACGAACGTACGTTGTCTGAACTCAACGGAAACCATAAGTATTTTTATGATGCATATTACAATTACTACTGTCCATATGCATGATGCATATTACAGTTACTACTTTACTACTGTTATATATCAATGTTAACGCTACGTTAAAAATTAAAATACAATAAATGTATTGAATCTGAAGCGAATAATGAGATAAATTAAAATTCACACCAAAAGAGATCGATGACGAGTTATTATATTATTAAATTTATAGCAAATATACTTAAAAAGAGTAGCATAGTAAATTTAACCAGGAAAAAACACCCAAGCCATCTTATTTTTACACGGTTATACCAATCAAAAGAGAAACGTATCATATATGAAGCTCGGATAAATTTGTTATGAAAAAACATGATTTTTTTATTTTTCAATAGCATACAGCATATTCCACTGTAAAAACATATTGTGCAATGAACCATGAAAGAATCAACAAAGCATCAAAGCACACATATTGTCAAAAGACAAGTCATTTTTTGTCTTGTGCTTCGATTAATTACAAGAGTCGAGATTCACCACTGCTCCTTTTCATCACCCCATAAAACTGAACAAAAGCATAAATTTGCAGTCAAAAATAAACTTAACCGTATGTATGGATTCTGATTGCTTTCTCACTGTTCAGTGCTTATGCAACTTCTGCATACTTCCAACTGTTTTCTAACACTGGCAACTCTGATTGTACTCTGAATTTCTGCTGTCTGAATTGTGAACTCAATTCAAGGAGACAATGTTTTTGCCTCCTTTTCTAACCTAAGGCACAAGATATTTTCTGCTGTGTTAACATCAGAAGACTGAACATAACGGGTGAAAGCTGAAGCGAAGAGCAAAATGGAGCTCCAGTTTCACTGTTTGTATAAAACCAAGAGGGGAAACAGAGCACCAAAAATATATCTAAATAGTACAGGTGAAAGCTGGGATGCATGATATGTTTTGTTTTGTGACCATGGCATCAGAAATGCAATGCAAAAGCAAGACATCGAGACAGGAATTGCAACATCAACAACCGTACTGCATATGGACCGTTGGTCCGATTTTGTACTCGTACCATTGGAAGGTACTCTAACTTACTCCTAAATTATCACTCAATGTAAAAATAATCGATATTCTATCATTCATTCTAGCATATTCAATAATCAAGTTTATGAAACCAACCAATTACTCAATTAGATTATTTAATAATCAACATTATATTATAATCTCAATTATTTTAAGCTATAGAGGGCCTTTGAAATATTCAGCACTCCAGCAAACAGCAACGTTTGTCCACTGAAGAATCAATATTATCAATATCCAGACTGATCAGGCCACGTTCAAAATGCTGGAATAAGCGTATGGTTGCTGCTGTTTTTTTTATCTTGAAATGAAAAGACTAAAGAGTACTCCCATAAGTCGAATAAACTTTGATGTTTTTCTTTATCCGACAACTTTGATGTTTCGCATACTTTGGTTATGATCATACATTCATACCCAAATTAATCTCTTTGAATCATCAAAAAATAATGTTGTCAGTAGTAAAACCAGAAGTGGAATTTCAATCAACACATCTCCCAGGTATATGCATCAAGTCAATAAGACAGGGCACAAAAATTTTCCATCGCCTAGGCTGTAAAAAGTCACAATGAAACAGAAGTCGTTTCTTTCAACATGGACCAGAAAGTAACAACTAATGTGTACAGAAATAATATTACATTCAACCATTCATAGTTACAAAAGTACAACGTTATACACAAAAGAGCACATATGCAAACTAACTTGAGCAAGTTATTTCCCATATTCCAGCAGTAGAAATGTTCAGCGAAGCAGAATGAGTTATTCTGACGTTAAGTGGTATCTTGCTTAGGGTTTTTATCACATAAGCTGGAGCATCATGCAGATCAAACCAAAAGGATCATCTCCAGTAGTGTTCTGACTTGAACTTCATATTTGCTCCCCTTTGGCTCTCTTCCGCGCCAGAGCTCTTTCTCTGGGAGCAGCAAGTGCATCAACACTTCTCTTATACTGTTCATCAGCACGATAGGGACCCTCTGCATGGGAACAGCCGAACCAGTAAAATACTGTGGCAATATACATAGACAAAGATAAGCAATTGGACAAAATTCAACCTGAGGTCTCCACCCTAGTTCATCTGGACAACGGAAGGTGGCTTCATTAACAGCTTGATTCTCAAGAGCAAACCTTGTTGCACCACTATTGGCTCCCAAGTGGATCTGAATATGTTTCAAGCTATAACTGATTAGAGTGGCATTGAAAGCAAACTAACTTCCCAATTTATTTTCAGAGAGGAGAGCATTAGAATATGCAAAATGCTGAATGAATTGCAGCATTATATGATGTGAAATCAAGAAAGATGAATACTCACCCGAATTACTTGCCCATGGGCTGATGACGCGTTCTCTCTTTCTGCAATGGCAGATTCTGAAACTTTATATAATCTGCCAAGTGCTCCCTGCCCTGCAGTTTCGAGAACTGTGCAGCTTCCAACTACAAGATTCTTTGGCAATCCTTTCTTTTCCACAAATGGTTTAAGCTTGTTCACAATTTCCTCAGATGGATTCTCAGCAACCCCATAGAACTTCTTAAATCCAGTAACATGAACAGTAACAACTAAAGGTCCCTCTGATCCCATTTACCTGAGAAAAGACAGATAGCCTGAACCGAATAAAGACAGATAACATAAACCGAATAAAGACAGATTACCTGAACCGAATAAAGACCAACAACTGGGAAAGTGAGACGAATCGTCTTGGGAATCAATCAGCTATTTCTTGACATGTCCATCCTCCCCCACAAAGAAACCAAAACCTGCAATACATACATCAGACTTCATCACATCAGATTGCAAGTAATAATGCTTGATCAGAGAATGAAAAGCAATATTTATCATCAACCAAGAATAACATAACACTAAAGGAAAAACATTGACATTATAATATATTAATATAGATGGTCTCAGTCTCCATCAAAAATATTGTATGCAAGTAGGTATTAGGTAAAGGGCGTAATAGAAGTGAAACTCTGTAGTCAGCTTAAAATCTGAAATTTTGTGTTCCCAGATTGACATGTGCAAGCATGAGAGAATCAAAGATTGTAGCACATCTTACTACCGACCTTGTTGCTTTGTTCATAGGGAATTTCAAAACTGAATACATAGGAGTATACTCACCATCTTGACCAATGCTGGGTAGTTGAGATCATTACCAAACAAGGTTCATTAACAGAGATCAAATCCTTAAACCAAATAGATTATATCTGCACCAGGTTCATTACCAAAAAAATACTAAAACCAAACAGAGACAGACAGATTCAATATAAAACAAATTTACATCATAATTATCGATTTTGGCATACAGACAAAAAATGAACCACATCTTACCTGCATCCTCTAGTCATTTTTAGAATATTCTAGAAAGGCATGACACAGACAATCAATAATCAATAATTTCATAGCATGCATACTCTCTCTTTTTCACTTAGATGATTTTGCTTGCAAAAGCAGCCTAATCAAATAAAGGTCGTTAACATGTTCAGGTCTGACATACCTCATAAGTAAATGGCTTCTCAGCATATGAATGTTGTTGCAGGTAGCTTCGAGAGAAGAAAGAACATAGATATTAACATAACAAACTGATATAACTATAACCGCATGGATAAAGCTATGTTTACACAGGGGAAACCCAATCATACAGATCATGTGGTACTGTTGAACGATAACAAATAAAAGTGCGACATGAACAGAAAATGTTCGTATTAGAGCTTTACTTGAGTGTTTCTGTAAGAGCCTCGGGAAGCCGGTGCTCCTCATTATAAGCGGGGATGATCAGCGAATTGTATTTCTCAGCAGGGTCATAAATCGAGGGGCAAGGAACCTAGCACAATTTACAGAAGCAAATGAATGAACACCTAATGTGCGCACCATGTCGCACTACGAACTACCGGGCATGGGCAATCGCGTACCTTGTTGAGCGAGTTGGGGACCTCGAAGAATGTGGTCAATACAGCGGTCCACACCAGCCTGCGTCCACGATCCAGAACACCACACCAATCAACAAACAACACGAGCAGATCACGAGAGGAAACAACGACAGAATTGGGAGGGAGAGTACACAAGCGCCTTACAAGTGTACGCATCCAATCACACGGATGTTCTCGAAGAAGGAGGCGGCAATGCCCAGAACCAGGATGACCACTGCGCAAGGGAGGAAGGGACGGCGTGAGTGGCGGAAGAGGAGTAAGGCACAGATGGGAAGGTTTGGGGCGAGGGAGTATGAGCACTCGCGTACCTTGTTGAGATCGCGTGGATGTTCTCGAAGAAGGCAGAACTGGGGCGCGATTAGTGCGTGGCGCCGAGGAGGAGGTGTTGGCAGAGGGTCTAGGAGACCGCTGTAGTCATCGGCGTCGCCACGGGGGTCTTCCTCTTCCTCAGGAACGACTCGGAGGCAGAAGGGAAAGGTAACATAGTAACATAGATTGTGAAGGGGTCTCTGAAGATCATGAAGTCGTCTTCGACTAAAGCACCTTCACATATATATATGCCCAGAGTATCGAGGCTGTGAACCAAGACTTATGTATCAAGGCTTCGAATAGGAGTCGAAATCTAGCTTCTGAAGTGGAAGGCTTGAAGCCGTAACCACCTTGAAGTGGGAGCCTAAACCAATGACCACCGTCCCCTCAGACAAGACGTGTATTTAAGGCGGAGGATCTCGAAGGCTGAGAAAGTAGCCTACTATAGACTTTCTTGCATGTACATGTAATAAATATTTAAGCTTTCATACAACGTATTACTCTATAATGCCTATGTAGCTTTATAAATAGTATCGACATAGTCAGGTGTATGTAGAGGATACCTTCGTACTTCCCTATTGGAATTCTGCCTATAAATACCGACCCCTTTTAGACGGGATAGGAGATCGAAGCCCCTGTAATAAGAATTAGGTTCAAATACTCAGAGCACAAGACGGGAGACTATTATCCGTTCGGATGCTTGAACCTGTATAAACCCTTTTGTTATCTTCCTTTCTAAGACACTTAATTATGTTATTGTGGAGCTAATTTTATTGCACAACATATATTATGTCCAAAATAATTTAACTATTTTAATTAATTATTTAAAAATGTAAAATTTGGAAGATGTTGATGAAAATATAATGCATGTAAGGAGATTGTGTAACTCCAATGTCTACCATATCCCTCTTGTCATTCTATTTTATAGCAAGTGTACTTTAAAAATCAGCTCCAATGTCCTTGTTATTTGAATTGCTATTTTGGGTGTCTTCTTATCCTTCTCCCCAGGCTTCCTTCTTCTAGCAAGACATGAGGACTTCTCATCCCTCTTACTACTCTATGATAAATTCAAATATGAAGCCATATTTAAGAAAGTCAATGGAGTAAACAGCAAAATAAAAATCTAGCTTTAATAGGGAGGCTTGCTATTACCTTGAATAGTAGGCCAGAACTAGCAAGGTCACTGGAGTTGCTACTAGACTTGTAGTTATGTAATATTTTGAGATTTCCTTGCCATTGTTCTATTGCAGTATACCGAACACTGCTTTTAGGTCAATAATAGATGTCAACAAATTGTGTAATGGAAGGACAAATCCACGAAAATACACCTTGTATAGAGATACTAAGGATCTATTTAGTATAACTCTAACTTCGAGATGTTAGAACTAAATTTTGTGTGGCAAAATAAACTAGTTTAAATTTTTATTTTTAGTACAAAATAAAAAATAGATTGCTCAACTAAATATTTTCAATCCAACCACATTAAAAAATCGATCTCCCAATTGTTCGCTCCTATTAGTCATCATTGAGTTGTTGATTGATTTTGCAAGCATGCACAACATTTCCTAGGCATAGGGATGAAAGTGATTCAGGTAGTTTTGGTCCGAATCTAGAAAAAATGGCTTCAGATTTAGATTTTTCGCTTCGGATACAGATTTTTTAGATACTGATTCAGATTCAGATATTTTTCGGATACAGAAATAGATATGACATCACTGGTAAACGATAGATACGGATTTAGATTCGGATAAATCCTATTAGGATTATCCGGATTAAAAGGTCCATTTGGCCCAGTTACTTGTAGCTATCAGATTTGCTTCTAGATGCGTACTCATTCCATTCTTGCTAGAGAGCAGCACTGGCCTATCTCTCATTGACTCATTCCCTCCCTACAGAATCTAGAACACCGCCGCCCCTGTTGGCCCTCGTCGACGCCCCGTCCACTAGCGCCCAGCCCTGTCTCGCCCTGCCACTCCTTCTCCGCCCACCCTGAACGTGGCCCCGTGCCAGCCACGGCCTTGCGTCGCTCGCCTAGCCCCTCGCCAGCTGGTAGCCACAGCCTCATGCCAGCCGTGGCCTCGTGCCGCCCTGTCCTGGCCCACCCCATAGGCGCACCACCGTAACCAGCGCCTCACGCCAGCGCGCCTCGACGCCTTTGGGCCCCGTTGCCGCCACGCCACTGCCCTGTCCCGCCTCGCGCCCCGCTACCGTCCACCCTGCGCCACGTTGTCGCCGCCCTGCCCCTCGCCCTGGAGAACAAGTACAGGAGACCTGGAAGAGGAAGAAGTAAAAGAAGAAAGAAGAAAGATAAAGGAGATGAAAAGAAGAGAAAAAATTCAGTAAAATTCTTCAAATTTGAAAATGTTAGGTATTGAGGAATTTATAAGGTATTTTTGAGATCAAGAAATTATAGGATATTCATCAATTCAGAAATTTTTTGAATTTTACGATAGAAATTTGATTTTCATATTTCAAACACGAGATTTGCTTTATATATGTACAAAACTGTAAGTAATAAAAAATATTTATATTTTTAACATGTATATCGTACTGTTAAAGTACAGAAAAGAAAACTTTAAAGTATTTGTAGATTTGCTACCTACAAAGACGATTTTCTTCTTCCGATAAATAGTTGTAATCATATTCGTATTCGATCCGTATTCGTTCAATATTCAGATCCGATAGCAGTATCTATTTCCGTGTCCGTATCCAGATTATCCAAATTCAAATTCAAATCTAAAAAATATAAAAAAAGTTATGATATTACTAATATTCGTTCGTATTCGATTTGTTTTCATTCCTACCTAGGTGCAGGCCGATTTGGGAGGGGGTAACTGATCAAGCATGCTGTCCGTCGGATCGAGACTCGACGGCTAGAACATTGTCTTTAAGCTCAGGAGCAGATCCAGCATCCAATCGTTGGGGTCTGAATTGTGATGACGAGGTGAAGGAAGGATAGCAGAGCAGCAGACTGCTGCTGTTACTGTTGCGGCTTCTATGGAATAATACTGTTCGATCAAAGTGGTGTCAGCGTACCTCGTGAATGAATATATATATATAAGGCATGTTTGTAGTACTTGCCTCACAGTGACGCAATGAACTTGCCTTCGATTCGTCTGAAAATTCATTTCGTTTATCAGGAAAAAGCAGCTTTATTTATTCTTTGGTCAAAAAGATGTACTGTACTTTTTGTCTCCCGCGCAAAATCAACTACAGTAGCAGTGCCGGCCCTGGGGCAGGGCGAGCGCTGCCACCGCCCCGGGCCCCGCATCCCCAGAGCCCGCGTATATATCAACTCTGTATTAGCAGTATTAGCAGGTCGTTCACTAGCACCAGGACTCCAGGAGTGAATTGATTGATGGATCACAGCCACGCTGCCCGGCAGAAAGCAAGCAAAGCCGCAAAGGACGTCGGCCACTAGCTAGCAGGTAGACTTTTCCCTGTGTGTACATGGACAGCTTAGTCTTGTATTCCAGATTTTCAGCTACTCCGTAAGTGTTTCTAAGAAAAGCTAGCTAGTTATTAGCCATTGTCTTTGTAGGTTCTTACCTTTAAGCTGAGTAAACTGGTGCAGCCATGCATGAGAGGAAACAAGAGATCAAATCTAGAGGGAAAGGACAGACCGATTGATCTGATCAAAAGACTGCTCGATCCATGTGTTGGAAATTGAAAAAAAAAATCATTTTGTTAATTTTTTGTTTTAATATTTTATACTATTGTTCGGTTTCTATTTTTTAAAAACTGAATTTGTTAGATATTGAAAAAATTAATTTGTTAAATTTTGAATGTATTTTAATTGTTATCAATAAGATTTCGTATATATACATATATATAAATTTGAGTACCATATTACAATTGTTATATCATTATAAGGGTCTTTAAATTATAATTTATCCTGGTCCCTAAAATCGCAGGACCGGTCCTGTACAGTAGTCATGTTAAACGAGCAGTATTATTCAGAGTTTAATCGTTGATGCTACTTCCTCTTAAATCCTAACAGTTCATTACGTTAGCAGAACAAAATGGTCATTAACCTGAAAAATAAACTAAGACGGATCACACAATCGATCAGCTAAACTGACTAATTAATTAAGCTTGCTACTGAACACACGGCGGCTACGGCTTGGCATGCCGTGTTCAACCACGAGTGTCCGCTACTATGCCGGCGATGTAGGAGTCTGCTCTTGCAGTGATCTCTTGCGGCTCGCGCCCGATGACGTCTTGTCATCGTTGCTCAAGTGCACGCTGAACAGCTTGGTCGTCCCAGCGCCGGCGACGTTGACGGCGGCGTCGTTGCTGATCTTCTCCGTCCGCGGCAGGTGAAACGCCAGGGAGTTCTGGTCTTCTGCCACTGTGAGCGAGCTACTGGACGTGGCACTCCGGCCGCAGGCGTCGCGCACCTCAGCCGACGGCCACTTGCTGCTCATCGGCATTCTGAGGCTGTCATGGACGGCCACCAATGTCGGGCTGAGCGCCACGGGGCGCACGTAGTTCTGCACGAAATAGATGATGTCTCTGTAGAGCTTGCGCATGTGCGCCAGTTCCTGCACCAGCGCCGCGTTCCCGCGCCGCAGACGCTCGTTCTCCTCCACCAGCGCCTTCTCCGCCGTCGCCGCCGCGCCGACGCACCGCGCCGGGGCTATCACCGGCCCCCGCGAGAGCAATCGCGACGGCGGGGCTACCGTCCCCGCCGCTTTCTGATCAAACAAATAATGGCGCCACTCTGGCGCCAAAGCGTCCAAAGCCAAACCGTGCACCATGTGGCCATCCACATGACGGAAGAGGCCGGGAAAGTGGCTCGGGCCGAAGAAAGCCGGCGGGAACGGTGGCCACGCCGCCGCCGCGGACTTACGCCGGTGGATCTTGCACAGCAGCTGCTTCTGCCCCTTCCTGAAGAACTCGTTGGCGAATTCCCACCTCTCCGGCACGACCTTCCTAAACCCCTGCGACGACTTCAAAGCTCAATCCATCAATGGCGCTTCAAAAGTTACATCAAACGTAAGGGCAAGTATGAATTAATGTTACGTACATAGGTGTTGAGCTGGCGGACGAAGGAGGAGAAGTTGCTGTGCTTGAAGTAGTTGGGGAGGATGTCCCTCGCGAACTCCGTCGGCCGCCACACGACGAAGCTGGACGCGGACGCGCGGGCGGCGCCGACCCCGTCGGCGTCCCCCCACGATACGATGTGGTCCGTCGCGGGGTCGTCGACGAGCTGGTACGTCTTGGTAAGGAACGGCGTGGGCGCCGCCGCCGCCTCGTGGCGCTCCGCGTCGTTCATCATCTCCTCCCACTCCATGATCGATCCTCCTCTCGTCAACGTACGAACACCTACTACGTGCGTGCGTGGCTTGGCAGTTGGCTTTTAACGCTAGTTTCGGCTGGTTCGGACATGTGCCTGCAGCCTCGGGAAACATGCATGCGTGGGGGAGCAGAGTAGTGTGTAGTAATCTTTTTGTCTTAAAATATAATTATTTCTATCATTTAAATTTTATCTTAAATATTATAACTTCTATAATTTTTTCTCTTCGATCTTTCAATTTTACCCTCTGCCTGTTTCAATTTTACCCTCTGGCTGTTTGCCTAGAGTAGTGCTACAGTAGTTGCATGGTGTACTGTTTGCTTACTTGGAGTAGTACTGATTGCATGGAGAGAGTACTAATTGGCTGGAGTGTACTTTGCATAAAATGTGTGTAAAGGTTCAGTCTTTTTATCTTACAACTTAATAACTGCACTAAAGCCTAGAAATGACTATATTGTGAGATAGAGGGAGTACTAGCGTACAGTATAGTGAAGGAATAACTGAACTACTACTGAACAATACGCATGTGCCTGCCTGTCTCTGCCTGCTCGGCGAGAGGAGAGACGCATTTGGAGCTTAACGCTGAGCATTTTGGCATAACTATTTTCAAAAATTTTAACTCTTAATAACAACATATATTTTTTAAAAATTCAGCAATTATAAAATTTAGAAATGAATACAAGGCTAAAAGTTGAGAAGCCGTATGTTTTCTAAATTCATATCAACGACTAGGCACGAATAAGTTGTTTGTTAGAATTTTAAGCTTTTAAAAAAGGCGTTTGGAAGCAGCATGCGTAATGCCCGTGAAGCCACACGGCGGCGGCAGCACCTCACTCGCAACTCGCAAGCCCGAGGATAGATCAGCATAATATTATTCATATTAGTCACCTATTTTAATGATCAACGGTTCAGATCTATCGTTACAGTACGATAAACCGCATTTCCTTGTTTTTGCTGCAGTCATAAAGATCCGAGTCCTTCGTCGATATATCGATCCACCGGTTTCAGCTACTGCTCGGGCACCTTTTCTGCTAGTCTGCTACAGCGTGCATGTGTATGCACTTGCAGCTTGCAGTGCGAACTGCGAAGGGCTGACGCGTACATACGTAGTATATATATACGTACCCTCGAGGTATTAACGGCTAATGTATATGATCAAGCTAGCTAGCAAGGTGGCGACATCTAGAAATCAGCGTCCTGATGCTCCAACTGCATGCAGCGCGACGTTGTTCATCGTGCTGAAGATTCAGAATGCAGTATGCATGCACACATGCGACCATTGTTAACACACAGTGCAACCAGACGACCACCGCACGCACTCGAGTAGCAGGCTAACTTGTTCTGTTTCGACGACGTACAAGTGTACAACTGTTTGCGTATCGAGAGCTTATGATACACGAGTACGTACGTACGCACACTTGGCAATAATTTTGGGGCTCCAACTAGAAAGGCAAAGTACATTCATGCATGCAACAGTAGTTGTCGATCGATGAGACCGGACGACACAGAAATGATGGCCGAGCAATCGTTGTCTGTCGTCTTAATGTCAGCGTAATATATAGCTAGCATCAAGAATATACGGCCAAAATGATCACTCATAAGGGTCACCGACGTAGCAGAGAGTTTGAACCGGAAATCGATCTCAGCGAGAAACCAAGACAAGAAGTGCAAAAGGTGTGCGAGCAACTTCTGCTGTTCTGCAGAGCCCCAAGATTCCTAACGCCACAGATACTGTGTACGTACATATGCACTATAAAGTGAAACGAGAGAGAGAGGGACAATGCAAAGGCATGAACAAAACGCTATCCAGTGCTGATGTTGGGTGTATAGTGGCATAGCAGAACGGCAGGAGAAAGAAAAAGGCCGCTCGGTTGCACAGTATTATAGGAGCGTGGAACATTGGAATCGAACAAAATGCAGGAACATGGAATCCAACCACAGGGCCAAATGTTACTTAACTTATATCTGTAAATAATTGTGAAAAATTATGAAAAATGGTAATATAGAGTACAGTGATATATATCAACCCACCAAATATATATTAAGAAATAAATATGATAAATTTATGTCTAAATAGTGCACATGCTGTTGATACATTAGATTTTTCTTTTTTCTCGATGTGTAGTTAATTAAGTTTAGACTTGATATTTTGTAGAGGATATATATATACACCGTACAAATGTAGAGATATGAGGGGCGTTCCCTCGAGGGAGGAAAAGAGTTTCCCTGTATTTGCCATATATATGCATAGCACCGCAAGGTATTAGAAGTCCTTAGTTTCTTCCCCTTCAAGTATATATATATTCATGTTCCAACTGTAATTCCTTTTTAAGCAATCACACACAAGACAGTGTGGATGTATATACTGAAATAGAAGAAAAAATACAATAGTACAACCCTAGGAGGCATTAATTAGAAAAAAACAAAAGCACCTGGGCAAGCAACACCCCACCACCCCTAAACTAAGCCAGCATCTCGCTACTGTCACCACTCCTACAAGATGGCAACAATGGTAGATGAATACCGTACACCCCGAAGACGACTAACCCTATACCGAAGGAGCACCCCGCGACCGAGAAGGAAGACGGCTAAAGAAGGGGGAGCTCCGAGGGAAGAGAGGAGAGAAAAACAGAAAGAGACGACCAACGACTGCCGAGACGCCACCAGAGGAACCACACCGGAGAGGAGCTGGCCGCCGCTAGCTCCGATCACCCTCGGATCCCGCATAGCTATTGCCGTAAGATAGATCCAAGCCCCAAACCATCGCCGAGGGTCGCTGTGCGCCGCATCCGGCCACCGTACGCCACCTCCGGCCTTCGATCGCCATCTCCTAGACATTGCGCTGCCGCGCTCCGTCTCCTAGTCTCCACGCCGCCGCGCTCCGACCCAAACCACCACGCGCCGCCTCGTGGCTGTCGCTCAGCAATGTGCCACCTAACAGAAGAGCCCACGCCGCCAC
>KE372652.1:78368-111036 GCA_000418225.1 Zizania latifolia
GCGGTGGCCCCCCGAGGGCGGTCCATGGGCCACCGGCCTGCAGCTATGCGGTGAGGTTACTCTTCTGTGCTGAACGCTGCTGTGTTGAGGATTGCAAAGGTGCATTGTACTATGCTGTCTACTCTCCTGACGAATTGACCTTAGCCTCTGTGAGCTATATAAGCTGCGTAGTGTGGTGAGCTCTCTCTCATTCTACTACATTTGCCACCTCGAGCACATCGTAAGCATCTGAACACTTGAACACTGCTTTCTGTTCTTAGCTTTTCTGATTAGTATCATCATGTTTCTTGGCTTTGTGTGTGTATATGTTCATGCTCTGACAGTGCCTTCCTAGAAGAGGTTTGCTGTTCGGATAAAAATTTTATTATTGTCGGGTTGGTTCTAGAGCATGGATAATAGTGGCCACCTTAGTTGGTCGATGTGTCTATTGGCGGCTGTTTCTATAATTGTATCAGGAGACCTGTGATGTTTTTATAATCTTTATCACACTGCTATTAGCTCTTATGGCCATTGGTTTTGAGAGGTTGAAGTATTAATGATTTTTTGTCTAAATTGTTTGTGACACCTTTGATAAATTTTTTTGTTTGTTCTGGTCCGCATGCTGCCATCACAAAGTATGATAACTGTGAGATCATGTGTATGATCATTGATAAGTGATGAACAAATTGGTTTGATGTTGATATGTGTTGAACAAATTGATTTTGATTGGTTTGAGTCGTCGAGCACTTTGGTCGAGTTGTCGAGCACTCTTGTTAGGCACTCAATACTTAGCACTCGAGAAATTCAGCCCCCGAGAAATTTCAGAACCCGAGAATTTCAGCCTCAGGATTTTGGATCATTCGAATTTTTGATGTTCAAGTCAGATCATATGCTTTAAATTATTTATTTAATAAATTCACTATGTTAATAATTGATTGGACTGATTGAATCAAGTTAGGAAGAACTTGTGCTCGAGAAAATAGTTTTTTGGTTTGTTCATGTGCAGGCATTGCTTAAGGGCGAGTCACGTGGTCGATGACGGGATCGGAACTAGGCTCGGAGAGAAGCTGAGGTTCAGAACGGTCAAGGATGTCATGCGGGATGCTCGGGCTAGAGGATGCGGTACGTGAAGATGAGGTTTTCATATATCATACATGGAATATGTGCAAATATGAGAAGAGATGTTTCCATATGGCTTACGCAGGTTGCGTGCGAATATAGAAAGGAGGCAAGTTCGAAAGGAGTTAGGATTTTGAGGATTCGTATGTGATATGGATTCCTAGTTTGATTAGGATTCTAAAAATTGATAATTTCATGGCTCATGGTGGCAGCCATGATGGGATTGTAAATAGACTAGAGGGAAGAACAAAACATATATCGAAGAAGAAGAGAAAAATTAGGGTTTAGCCTTTTGCTCTCTATCTAGGGCTTTGTTTATGATTTAGTAAGGGGTTCTTTGGATGCACCTTGTAAACATTCTTATGCAATAAAGATTCATCTTTAAGCATAAAGGAGTGTGGTATCGTGTTCTTTCTTCTTAATGTTCATCGATTTGTATCGTTTTGGTTTATTCTGTGATTTTACATTTACTTGCGATTTAATTTGAATTGATTCATCCAAAACTTTGCTTGGACATTAAGAAAGAGATCTAGAAAGTTTTATTGCTTAATTCCTCGTATTTTATGAGTAATTAAGGTTTTTAATTTTTGGATCAAATCTGCTCTATTTTTATGATACAACATCTTCCAAGGATCATAACTTTTGATTGGAATTTGGAAAACAAAGATGGAGGTTTATATCATGTCACAGGGTTTTAACATATGGGAAAATATTTCTAAACCATTTGATCCACCTTCTGATAATCAAGTTAATGACACTAACAAGGTTACTTTTGAAGCAAATTGCAAAGCTCAAAACTTGACTATCAATGGTATTGGGCGTTCTGATTTTGATCGTATTTCTCACTTTTCTTTTGTGCATAAGATGTGGACTGCTCTTTGTGCCTATCATCAAGGCTCTTTCACAATCAAGGAAGTGCGCAAAGACATGTACAAGAAAGAGTACATGAAATTTGAGATGAAACCCGATGAGACCTTGGATGAGTATTTTGCTCGCTTTAACAAAATTCTTAGCAATCTTCGTTCAATTGATTTTTCTTATGCTACTAATTATACTGATTCTGAAATTCTTAGACATTTGCTTAGTGGGCTTGATATGTCGGTTTGAGAGATGAAAGTTACATCAATTCAGGAGTCGGTGGATACGACTGCTCTCGGTTTGGATACTTTTTATTCGAAATTA
This sequence comes from Zizania latifolia, assembly GCA_000418225.1. Lineage (NCBI taxonomy): Eukaryota > Viridiplantae > Streptophyta > Magnoliopsida > Poales > Poaceae > Zizania > Zizania latifolia. Next base: position 80,649 of record KE372652.1, read on the forward strand.
AAAACTCATAAATTGAATGTATTTTCACGCAAGATTTCTCATAAATCAATGGCTTTGATTTCTTTGCCTTCTAATGAGTCTTCTTCTTTTGTATCATCTTTGAATGTTTCTTTATCTGCTTTAAATGCCCTGTCTGATGAACAATTTGAGCAGTTTACAGAGGACTTGGTGTTGCTTTCTACGAATGTTACTCAAGCTTTGAATAATATAAGAAATAGAAGAAGAGGCTATCCTGTTCGATGCTTTGAATGTGGTTAGAACAACCATATTCGTGTGAACTGTCCCAAGTTGAAGAAATCTTCAAAGAAAGACAAGGAGGACATCAAGCGGTCATCCAAAGAAGGAAAGATGAAGAATCGCAACTAAAAGAAGATGGTGCATCGAGACCTTGTCGCCCTCGATCAAGTTGATATGAGTGACGTTGACTCAATGAGGGATGAAAGTAAAGACAAAGGTAAATGCAAAAAGAATGATCTCACTAGAATTTGTCTCATGGCACGTGATATGGTAGGATCAAGCGAGGATGAACTCTTCAGTGACAAAAATGAGGTAAGACCTACTTATGATGATTTAGCTCGTGCTATTATTTGTCTTGATAATAAATTGAAAAAATACAATAAGAAAGCTAAGAAACATGAACTTGTTGAATCACTCAATTCTGAAATTGATAGGCTCAAGTCTCTTATTCCTGATGATGATTCATGCAAATCATGTGACGTTTTACAATATAAAATTATTGCTTTAAGGGATGTTCATGCTTCTACTCTTCATAAGCTCAATGATAAAATTGTCAAGGATGAATTTTGCTTTGCTATTGGTACTACCATGCTCTCAAGTTGTTGATGAACTGTTTGTTACCAAAAACTATCTGAAAAGATGAAAGTTGCTTTATATGCTAGTTCTTTGGTAAATGCTTTGTATTGTAGCAAATTTAAACAACTTAATAATATAAAGAGCTCAACCATTATGAAATATGATTCAACTTCTTGTTCAAATTGTTTATTGCTTGAATTAAAACTAAAAGATGCTTATGGTAGAGTTGAACTTTTGCAAAATGACTTGCTCACTCATGAGACGTTGTCTTGTTCAAATTGTCACAAATAAAAGAGCATTGCTGATGTTTGTAAAAATTGTCTTGCTTTGACAAAAGAAGTTAACTATCTGTAAAGTTCATTGCAACATTTTTCAACTGGTAAAAACAACCTCAACATGTTATTGGATACATCTAAATAAGCATAAATTATAGAGGACTAGGTTTTGATGCTCGTGCTTATATTACTTCTCATCAACCTACTGCAATTAAAGCTCTTCATGGAGGTAAGATTGAGGTTAAACCTAAACTAAAGCAAAATGTTTTTAAATCCACTGAAAACATTGTCAAAATTAACATCATGTGAAATTGCTTCTACATCTAAAACAACAAAACCGGTGAAGTATAATTGCACACATTGTGGAAAAGATGGACATTTGGTTCAGTTCTGTTTTAGACTTGCAAGACAATAGAAAAAGAACAGAGAAAAATCCTTTGCTAAATATAAGTAGCAACGGTCATTTGTGGAATCTAGTAGAGCAGTTGGGACAAAACATTTGAAGTGGTCGGGCCGACCTTTTTCGGTCATCGGACCTCGGGTTAATCGATGGGTTGATCGACAGCACCCTATTTTGGTAAAAGGTAAAAGTGACACTAGTTTTGCTTGAGAACGTTTGCCTGCTGGTGTTTTTGGTCAGGTATCTCAGTACTAGATTTCTAAATTTCTTTTATCTAACCCTAGTACGGAGACCTCTATATTTTCTCTTATGTAGGCCTCGAGAGCGAGGAAAGAGAACATATGACTAGTACACTTTAGATGTTCACGCCATATGTCTGGTGACAAAAATTGGTTCTTCTCCCTCGTACGTGCATCCCGGTCTGAATCAATGGTTTTTGGGGATGCTTCTACTAGAGGGTGAATGGTTACAGTACCCCAAAACTGGCACCAAAAACAAAATCATAAAGCTAATTTCTGACCAATCAGCAAAATTCCTACTAGACTGAAATTCGTGAGGACTTAGGAAATTTCCCGAGGGGTTCTCGAATTTCCCGAGGGCTTTCTCGATGACTCAGCAAATTTCCCGATAGTACTCCCGAGAGCTAAAAACAGCCTGACCAGTGAATGGTAAAATGAGCGTAACTTTAAAACCATAACTTAGATTGATCTTAAATTTTAACACAAGAAACTAGACTTCAATACGAAGCTTTCCTAGGAGAGTTCACTCAAATCCGAGTTTCCAATCAAAAGTTATGATTCTCAGGAGTTTCTACAGTATAAAAACAAAACTAATCTGATCTAAAAATTAAAACCTTAATTACTCATAAAATATAGGGAATTAAACAATGAAACTTTGCATATCTCTTTCTTAATGTCCTAGCAAGGTTTTAGATGAATCAAATTGAATTAAATGACAAGTAAAAATGAAATAACAGAATAAGCCAAAACGATGTAAACCGATGAATATTAAGAAGAAAGAACGTGATACTACACTTCTTGGTGCTTGAAGATAAATTTTTATTGCATAAGAGTGTTTACAAGGTGAAATCCAATGCACCCCTCACCAAATTACATACAAAGCCCTAGATGGAGAGCAGAAGGCTAAACCCAAAATTTTCTCTTGTTCCTCATACATCTATTCTGCTCTCCCCTCTAATCTTTTTATAGTCCCTCATGGCTGCCACCATAAGCTACAGAATTAACAACTTATGGAATCCTAATCTAACTAGGAATCCATATCTCTTACGAATCCAACAAATCCTAACTCTTTCCGAATTTGCCTCCTTTCTATATCTGCATATATCCCGCGTATGCCATATAGAAACCTCGCATCATTTCCATATTCGCACACATCCCCGCGTACGACATATGGAAACCTCATCTGCACGTGCCGCATTCTCTAGCCTGAGCACAAAGTTCTTTCCACCTTGACTCAATCAGTCCAATCAATTCTTTCCAACCTTACTCAAACTTTTAATCAATCATAAATATTGTGTATTTATTGAATAAACAAATTGAGCACATGATTCAACTCGAACATCAAAAATCCGAGTGATCCAAAATACCGAGTGCTAAAATCTCTCGGGTGCTGAAATTCTCTCGAGCGCTAAATTCTCTCGAGTGCCAAGTGCTGAGAGCTTGACAAGAGTGCTCGACAACTCGACTAAAGTGCTCGACCACTCAAACTGATCAAAACCAATTTGTTCATCACATATCAACATCAAACTAATTTATTCATCACTTACCAATGATCATACGCATGATCTCACAGAACAGAACTTTGGTTGAGATGGCTAGGACTATACTTGATGAACATCAGACTCCTAGAAAGTTTTGGGCTGATGCAATTTATGCAGCTTGCTATATATATTTCAAATAGAGTTTTCTTATGATCAAAATTGCGAAAAACTTCTTGTGAGCTTCGTTTTGGACATAGATCTAGTGTTTCTCACTTGAGAGTTTTTGAGTGCAAATGTTTTGTGTTGAAATCTAGAAATTTGGAGAAATTTGAAGCAATATCTTAAGATGGCATTTTTCTTAGTTACCCTGCTCATACTCGTGGCTTCCATGTACTTGTGTCAGAAACTAATAAGATTGTAGAGACCTATGAAGTGACTTTTGATGAGACTAGTATGGCTCAGGGGAAGGATGAGGACATCTTTGTCAAAGAAAATGATGATGAAGGTGACGATGTGGCTAGCTGCCAGACCAGCGCTCGAGTCAGATCTGACCAGCACTTAGAGGCAGTCGATGAGCAATACCGACCATAAGGAGATGAAGTCTCGACAACTTCGAATGTTCCACAAGAGATCACTTCGTCCCTCGAAGATGTTGTACAAGACACTTCTCAAGATGTTTCTGCTCCTTTGCACATTCAACGTCAACATCCTCCTAAACAAATAATTGGTAATCTCTATGAGCATATCACTCGTTCTAGGTTTGTGTCTCCTGACTCTCATGCTCATTGAGCTTTTATTGTTTCTTTTGAACCCAATGATGTTTCTCATGCTCTAACTGATGAATCATGGATAAATGCTATACATGAAGAACTTGAAAACTTTGAACGCAATAAAGTCTGAAATTTGGTCGAACCTCCTCAAGGACATAACATTATTGAAACCAAATGGGTTTCTTGATATAAACGGAATGAGGATGGTTTAATTATTAGAAACAAAGCTAGGCTTGTTGCTCAAGGACTCACTCAGGTGGAAGGTTTAGATTTTTATGAAACTTTTGCTCCTTTTGGTAGAATTGAAGCCATTAGACTTCATTTAGCTTTTGCTACATCTAAAGATTTTAGATTGTATCAAATAGATGTTAAAAGTGCTTTCCTTAATAGTTTCATCAGTGAGGAAGTTTATGTTGAGCAATCATCTGTTTTTGAAAATCCTAAGTTCCTGAATCATGTTTTTAAGTTGTCTAAAGCTTTGTATGGTTTAAAACAAGTCCCAAGAGCATAGTATGATAGGTTGAAAACTTTTTTACTTGAAAAATATTTTGTTATGGAAAAAGTAGATAAAACTTTATTTCTTTTTAAACAAGGAAATAATCAACTATTTGTACAGATTTATATGGATGATATCATCTTTGGTTGTTCATCTCCCTCTTTGGTCTCTAAGTTTTCTAAGACTATATCCAGAGAGTTTGAGATGAGTATGATGGGCGAGTTGATGTACTTTTTGGGACTATAAATCAAGCAAACAAAAGATCGCACTTTTGTTTACTAAAGTAAGTACAACAAGGATCTTCTTCGGTGTTTTGACATGAAAAATTGTAAGATGATTTCTACACCGATGGGAGCTGCTTTCACTTTGGATCCTGATGAGGATGGTGAGCCTGTTGATCAAAAAGAATATTGAAGCATGATCGGCTCATTTTTGTATCTCACTGTATCGAGGCTAGATATTTAATTTTCTGTTTGTTTGTGTACTTGGTTTCAAGCTTCTCCTCGTGTTTCATATCGTCAAGCTGTCAAGCGTATACTCAGGTATTTCAAATTTACTCAAGAATTTGGCATATGGTATTCTACCTCCTCAAGTGTTAACTTAAGAGCTTTTTCTGATGCTGATTTTGGGGTTGTAGAATTGATAGAAAGAGTACTAGCGATACATGTCATTTCTTGACTACATCACTTGTTGCTTGGTCATCTAGAAAACAATCTTTAGTTACACAATCCACTGCCGAAGCTGAATATGTTGCTGCTGCTAGTTGTTGCCCACAAGTTCTTTGGCGTATTTCCACACTTAAGGATTATGAACTTAATTGTGATCGTGTTCTACTTTATTGTAATAACACAAGTGCTGTAAATATTGCTAAGAACCCAGTACAACATTCTAGAACAAAGTATATTGATGTTCGATATTATTTTCTTAGAGAACATGTGGAGAAAGGTGATGTTGCGCTTCTTTTTATTGATACTGAGTTACAATTGGCAGACATTTTCACTAAACCTTTGTATTCTTCTCGCTTTGCTTTTCTTTAAGGGGAATTGGGTGTTGTTTATCTAATGGGTTTGTTTTGAGGAGGAGTTTACTTTTTTATTTATATCATAATGTATTCATGTTTATTTTTGTGCATTATTTATATTCAAAATGAAAACAAAAAGAACAAAACATGAGCTTTGATTTTTATCTTTAGTTAATCTTTGTACTTGCTAGCAATATCTTGAGAAGTTGATGGATCACTAGTCTTACTTTTATATCTTTTAGTTTTTTTATGATCCTATGACATAATTTTTGAGGGATATGACGCATGACACATAAATATTCAAGTGAAAGATAAAGAAATATGTTGTGCTGATCTAGTGGCTAGTTTGAGTTAAATATGCTTATACATGTTCTAGCTATGTTTATTTCACCTTAATAGTGCTTACAATTTTAGTACTGATAGTACTTTTGCTCGTGCAATATCAAAACAATCAAATTTGAATAAAAAAAGAGAAAAGAAAGTGTGCAAAAGTACAAAAAGTTTTAAAAGAAAAGAAAGTGTGCAAAAGCATAGAAAAATCTGCATTCATGAAAAATATTTTGCCTATGTTGTTTCACAAGATTGCTTATCATTGTACTTCGATATGAACCTGAAGATGATCATAGATGACCAGACCATTGAAATGGGGACTGCTTGTATGTGCAAGAACCTCACAATAGGTTATATGACCGAAGCTCAGGTGGCATCATCTATCTCTAGACAGTGGTCACTATGCTGAGATAGGCACTTGTGAAAATTTCATACAAAAGTTGTATATATCAAATCTGAAATTTTCAATGACTATGAATTGCACTTTTAAGAGCATTATGCACCGTTTTAGTTTTGTGGATATGGCTGAATTGTGTGTGAGGTATTTCTCTTGAATTGGTCTGAGTGAAAGCCAGCATTATAAATCATTGAAATCATTTAATTTTAGTGCTGATTTGAACTTGAGAATTATGGCTTAGTTTCATCTTGGGGCTTTTAGGCTTGATTGTTAGCTGGTTAATCTATCTATTTTATTTGTGTTGCAAACCTTGTCATATGGATTGCTTTAGGTACACTTCAAATCTCTCAAATCAAGAAATCAACAAAATGTGTTCTCATAATAATTTCTCTCTTTTGCTTCACTTGATGAAATCACTGTCTAAGAGGAAGAAATACTTGATGAAATCATTGTCTGTCGATAAAATCAATTTCTTATGCAATCAATCTTCGAGGACGTTTTATTTGTCATTCTGTGAAAATATTTTGGGGGAGAAAAACTTGTGCTTGTGCTTTTGAAAAACAAAAATTTCTTCATGCTTTTTAATGGTGTTACCAATGTGTTCATCAAGGGGGAGATTGTGAGATCATGTGTATGATCATTGATAAGTGATGAATAAATTGGTTTGATGTTGATATGTGTTGAACAAATTGGTTTTGATTGGTTTGAGTGATTGAGCACTTTGGTCGAGTTGTCAAGCACTCTTGTCGGGTACTCAGCGCTTGGCACTCGAGAAATTCAGCCCTCGAGAAATTTTAGCACCCGAGAATTTCACCCTCAGGATTTTGGATCACTCGGATTTTTGATGTTCGAGTCGGATCATATGCTTTAAATTGTTTATTCAATAAATTCACTATGTTAATAATTGATTGGACTAATTAAGTCAAGTTGGAAAGAAGTTATGCTCGAGAAAAGGGTTTCTTGCTTTGTTCTTGTGGAGGCATTGCTTAAGGGCGAGTCGTGGTCAATGACGGGATCGGAACTAGGCTCGGGGAGGAGCTGAGGTTCAAAACGGTCGAGGATGTCATGTGGGACGCTCGGGCTAGAGGACGCAGCACGTGAAGATGAGGTTTCCATATGTCGTACATGGGATGTGTGCGAATATAGAAAGAGAGGTTTTCATATGGTGGACACAGGTTGCGTGCGAATATAGAAAGGAGGCAAATTCGGAAGGAGATAGGATTTTGAGGATTCGAATGGATTATGGATTCCTCGTTGGATTAGGATCCCAAAATTATTAATTTCATGGCTCATGGTGGCAGCTATGATGGGATTACAAATTGACTAGAGGAGAGAGCGAAACATATATCGAAGTCTACATTATTGATCTGAAATTTTAGCATGGCATACATGATGGATCCGATTGCGAAGGCATACGGGATCGCACCCATCTTCTCCAGCTCATCAAGTGTTGAAGGACACTGACTTTTGCTGAGAGAAACACCATGTGACATTGGCAGAAAATATTTCTTGGAATTCTGCATATTGAACCGTTTCAATACCTTGTCAATGTACATGCTTTGGCTTAATCCAATTAGCCTTTTCGACCTATCTCTATAGATCTTTATGCCCAAAATGTATGCTACCTCTCTAAGATCTTTCATTGAGAAACTTTTTCTCAACGAAGACTTGACAGCATCTAGCATACGAATATCATTTCTGATCAGCAATATGTCGTCTACATATAAGACCAGAAATACAAGTGAGCTCCCACTAGTTTTTTTATAAACACAAGGCTCTTCTTCATTCTTGATGAAACCAAACCCTTTGACTACCTCATCAAAACGAATATTCCAACTCCGAGAAGCCCGCTTCAGCCCATAAATAGACCTTTGCAGCTTACACACTTTCCCAGCATTCTCTGGATCGTCAAGACCTTCAGGTTGTGTCATGTACACATCCTCACTTAAGTTTCCATTAGGGAAAGCTGTCTTGACATCCATCTGCCATATCTATAGTCATAAAATGCGACAATTGCTAAGATGATCCGGATAGACTTTAGCATTGCAACGGGCGAAAATGTTTCATCATAATCAACACCTTGAATCTGTCTGAAACCTTTCGCCACCAATCGTGCCTTATAGATGTAAATATTTCCATCAACGTCTATCTTTTTGTTAAAAATCCATTTACACTCGATAGTTTTTACACCATCAGGTGGATCGACCAAGTTCCAAACTTGGTTCTCTCGCATGGATTCTAACTCGGATCTTATGGTTCTAAGCCATTTCTCAGAGTCTAGTCCCATCACCGCTTTCGTATAGGTCTTAGATTCATCATTCTCCAACAATAATATGTCGTGCTATCCAGTGGTTAAAAACACAAACCGCTTGGGCGCACGACTCAACCTCTCGGACCGACGTGGGGCTGGTGTCTCGACAACAGGCTCTGCAACATCTTGCATGTCGAGTTGCGGTTCAGTAGGAGCTAAAACACTTTCTAGCGGTTCTCGAACCTCTTTAAGTTGCACTGTGCTCCCACTAACCCCTTTTGAGAGAAACTCTTTCTCCAGAAAAACACCATTCTAAGCAACAAACACTTTGCCTTCTTCCTGGTTATAAAAGTAATATCCTTTGGTTTCCTTAGGATATCCAACAAAGAAACATTTATCGGATTTGAGAGTGAGCTTATCAGACGTCAAACGCTTTACATAGGCCTCACAACCCCATATCTTTAGAAAAGATAACCCAGGACGCTTCCTAGTCCGTATCTCATATGGTGTCCTCTCTACAGATTTAGATGAAACTTTGTTTAACGTGAAAGCAACAGGTTCTAAAGCGAATCCTCAGAAAGATAATGGAAGATCAGTTTGACTCATCATCTACCGGACCATGTCCAACAAAGTTCGGTTTCTTTGCTCGGACACCCCATTCCACTGAGGTGTACCAGGTGGAGTCAGCTATGAAACAATTCCACACTGTTTCAGATGATCATTAAACTCATGGCTCAAATATTCACCTTCACGATCCGATCGTAGAAATTTAATTGTCTTGCCAGTATGATTTTGTACCTCATTCTGGAATTCCTTGAACTTTTCAAAGAATTCTGACTTATGCCTCATCAAGTAGACGTAACCATATCTACTAAAGTCATTGGTAAAAGTTATGAAGTACTGAAAAACACCTCTGCCTGTAGAACTCATTGGTCCACATACATCAGTATGTACAATGGCCAATAGCTCGTTATCCCTCTCACTTCGACCAGTGAAAGGCGTCTTAGTCATCTTGCCAAGCAAACAAGACTTACATGTGTCAAATGATTCAAAATCAAATGACTCCAAAAGCCCATCTCTATCGAGCTTCTGCATGCGCTTCTCATTTATATGACCCAAATGACAATGCCGGACATAGGTAGAATTCAAATCATTGAGTCGAGTTTTTTTCGTATTAATGTTATAGACATGTGTATCCTCTAGATTCAGAATATATAAGCCATTCAACAATAGACAAACATCATAGAGCATACCATTCAAAAATATCGAATAACACTTGCTCTTTATTACAAATTCAAAACCGTCTTTCTCTAAACATGATGAAGAGATAATGTTTCTGCCCAAGGCGGGAATAAAATAACAATTATTTAATTCCAAAACTAATCTTGATGGTAGCGACAAAGAATAGACGCCGACGGCCAACACAACAACTTTTGCACCATTGCCAACGCGAACATCCAATTCGCCTCTTGCGCACTTCCAAGTCCTTTTTAGCCCCTGCAACGATTTGCAAGTGTGAATCATTGATTCGATATCAAATACCCATGAATCACTTAGACGAGTAGCAAGATAAATTTCAATAATATTCATACTTGAAGCGAAAGTCATACTTCCCTTCTTTTTCTTTTGTTCTTCCAAGTACAACTTGCAATTCCTCCGCCAATGGCTAGGCTTATGGCAGTGACGGCAAGTGTCAGAGATGGTGGGGCCCGACTTAGACTTTTTAGTCGAGTTAGACTTAGAACTCGAAATCGCATCTGGAGCTTTAGCCTTTCCCTTATGCTTTCTCTTCTTATTTTCCTTTTGAACCATCATCACATGACTAGGATTTTTCTTAAGGCTTTCCTCGGCTGTCTTGAGCATCCTATGCAATTCAGCCAAGGTTTTCTTCATGCCATTTATATGAAAATTCATAATAAACGGCTCGAAGCTCGCAGGGAGCGACTGAAGAATCACATCTGTGGCCAAATCTGTATCAAGTTTAGATCCGAGTTTTTCTAGGTTCTCAACATAATCAATCATCTTGATCACATGAGGACTTACTGGACTGCCTTCCGCCAACCTGCACGTAAAAAAGGACTTTGAGACATCATACCTCTTAGTCCGTGCTTGGTTCTCAAACATGCCTTTGAGTCCCACGATCATATCGTAGGCATCCCTGTCCTCATATTGCTTCTGAAGCTCAGAGGACATGCAGGCAAGCATGAGACAGCTGACATCAACTGAATCATTGACGTGCTTCTCATAAGCCCGCCTATCAGCAAGTGGTGTATCATCCCTTGGTTCATCAGGGTGGGGTTTCTCTAGGACATAATCCTTTTTCTCCTGCTTGAGAACAATTCTAAAGTTTCTGTACCAGTCAATAAAATTTATTCCAGACAATTTCTCCCTTTCAAGAATAGACCGTAGATTAAAAACAGAAGTGTTCTTTGCAGTAGGTGCCATGATCTAAAACAAAAATGCAAGGTTCAGCACTATGCTATGTTGATCTTCTATCAAATAAAAGATGTACCACAATATGTAAAATGATCGTTTTTCCTCTAACGACACATTGTGGGACAAGATCCATATTCATCTAACTCCTAGTGAGCTTTGGCATCACTGCTAGAAGATTAGTGACATAGGTAAGCAACACTTGCTAATCATATCCTATGTGACTCTTATTCGTTGGGGTAGCATCCAATGCTCGACTCCCAACTCCATGCCCCAAAGCCTAAAACCATTTTGATAGCTTTGTTAAGCAAACCAATACTATGCATGTGGTGTCTGACATCCATCCTAACTGATTGAGATAAAAGATGGCACCCTGCTTTGGCAGACCCACCATGTAATGATCAAAACCTTTGTAGGTGCAGCTATTGGAAAGAGCATCAATACTTAATTTTCTGAAGGAAACTATTCTAACACGGTAACGATGCCTATCGCACACAGAATATGAAAGAATAGTATGACAGAAACATAAATAAAAATCACAGACAATCATATTAACTGTGACATAGTATGGCCCTGTAGTATGGTGATCTCTATCTCCATGGTTCCTGTCCTTCGGGTCATCACGCCTTAGGTCTCTATGAACTTGTATTAGTCTACTACATCTAATAGCACTATACTAATTACATGAGCAGAAGCATCACATGTCGACGCGCCGGTCGTACAATATTTGAACAGCCTTCGGCCGTAATGAACTATAACGCGCAGGCCATGTTATTACATTCATGTATCTCATACATTTGCAAGGCTATACCAGTGATAATATTCTCTACAAAAATGAGTTAAGCAGAATCTACGCGTGACTGAAAAACATACCCGGAACTTCTCGCTCAGAGGCCCGAAACTTCCGGTCAAAGGGCCCAGAACTTCCGACTCATGGCCGGAACATCCGAAATCAACCTTCTGACTCGAATTTATTTTGGCCTCAAACTTCCGGGTCACACCTGGAACTTCTAAAAATAACCTTCTGACTCGGAACTTTCGGACCCGAAACTTCCAGTCCAACCGGAACTTTCGAAAATAATATTCTGTATCGAAAATTATTTTGGCCCGGAACTTACAGGTCATCCCCGGAACTTCCAAAAATTCGACGAAAAACAATAGATCCATTCTATTTCCACCACATATCACCTATATGTGATCGATCCAGATCGAACACTACGCACGTAGGCTCTGATACCACTGTTGGGTTATGGGGAGGCTACGGTAGCGCTTAATTTTAAAAATTTACCCCGTCAGCCCAGGAATCATGCATGTAATGGGATCATGGATCGTTATCTCGAACCACGAGACACGCTCGAGCAGTGAAAGTAGAGTCGGTGAAGCGTGTCCTAGAGCTGCTCCTCATATTTCTGTCCGTTCATCGGTGATCCGGTGATGGAGACGACACGATCCGGCAATCTAGCGAACTCCATGGGAAGAAGACGAGCACCGCTATTGGAGTAGTGCCTCTACGGTATCCACACGTCCGAGAATAGGATCACCTCGCGCCGACGTGCTAGCACCACTCGCGAGATCCGGGGAGAGATCGCTATAATCGGGGTAGCAAGGAGAGGTGGTGGCTAGGGTTAGAAACTAGGAGCAACAATAGTTTTTTCGTGCTTGCCCCACCTCTGTTTATATAGTGCCCTCTCATGGGCCTTTAATCAGTATTAAAGCCCAACAGATCTAATCTGTTCATCTGGACCCAGAACTTTCGGTCCTAACTGAAACTTCTGATTCGTCCAGAATCCATTTTTTAGGCAGCCCGGAACTTCTGGCTCCTCCAGAAACTGAAACTGGGCTGGCCTGGAACTTTCGATCTAACCAAAACTTTTGGATGATCCAGAATCTAGAACTTCTGGCTTCTAGCCAGAACTTCTGGTTCCTCAGAATTCTCTTGGGCATATTTCCATCAGCTGTGGCATGCGAAGTTGCTGTGAGAACGTCGGTTCCCGTAGCCATCGCGTTTGCTTCGCAGAATGCTGTCTCTGGCCATCAGGACATGTTTCTTCTTTTGATTGAAGGAGGCTGCATCCTCTTCTTTGAAGTAGTGTACTTGCTGCTATGTCCTCTTCTTTGAATTAGTCTTGCTTTTGTAAAAAATTAGTCCTGAAGAAATAAAGGAGTCTTTGAATTTGCTTTATTCATTGTGTACCATTTTGTTGTGTGTTTGTTTATCATCCACACGGTGCTGGCGGAGTCGATGAAGATGCGAGACTGCGGGTGAACGGCTAAGTAGCCGACCCTCTCCCGGGTCCGGTTGTGTGTATGGCAGCCATATGCTGCCCAACTCAGAGGGGGATGTAGTCTGCAATGGTTAGCGAGTTCTTCAAAGATGCGTGGTTGCGGTTGTATGACTAAGGAGTCAACCCTCTCCCTGGTCCAGTTGCATGCATGACAGCCATCGGGTGCCCAACACGGAGGGGATGTAACCTGCATGGGTTGGCGAGTTTTTTAAGGTGCACGATTGTGGGTGTACGACTAAGGAGTCGACCCTCTGTCCGAACCGGTTGCATGCATGGTGGCCAGCTGGCACCCAACATGGAGGGGATGTAATCGGCATAGGTCGGCGAGAGTAATGCTCGACAGTGGGTGTACAACTCAAAGGCTGACCCCTTCCTAGCCTAGTTGCATGCCTGGGGGAAGTAGTCGACGAGGTTGGCGAAAGTGATGTTCGACTGTGTGTGTATAGCCCGAGGGCTGACCCCTTCCTGATCCGGATGAATGTTTGGGGGGAAGTAGTCGATAGTGTCGATGGAGAAAGCGGCGCCCTGGGGTCGACGAGTGCCTATACATGCATCATGAAGAAGTTTATTAATGAATTATTATTAAGCATAAAACTGACGAAGGTGCTCGATGTTCCAGGAGTTTGGTACTGCTTGCCCATCTTCTTGCATTAGTCTGTACGCCACTAATCTTGTTACTTTAGAGATAATAAAGGGCCCTTCCCAGGGAGTAGAGAGCTTGTGTATCCCGACAATTGATTGTACTCAGTGAAGTACCAAGTCACCTACTTTGAAGCTTCTGTTTTGCACATTGCGGTTATGGTATCGCCAAAGGGTTTGTTGGTACTGAACTGACTAGATTGTGGCCACTATCCGGGCCTCTTCGATGGAGTCAATGTCTTCAGCCCTTGTCTGTTCTACGGTTCCCTCGTCATAATATTGAACTCGGGGGGAGTTGTGTAGCATATCACTTGGTAGGATTGCTTCAAAGCCATAGAGCAGGAAGAAGGGTGTTTGCCCTGTGCCTCGGTTCGGCTACGTGCGGAGCCCCCAGAGTACTGCTGGTAATTCCTGGAGCCACTTGCTGGCGTATTTCTGCAAAGGATGAAAGATTCGGGCCTTTAAATCTTATAGGATCATCCCGTTAGCGTGCTCGCACTGCCCATTGGCCCAAGGATGGGCGACCGACGCATACTTGACCTTGATCAGTCGTTCCTCACAAAAATCCCAGAAATCATTTGCTGTGAACTGAGTCTCGAGGTCGGTTATTATTTAGTTTGGGATGCCAAACCGGTAAGTGATTCCTTTGATGATTTGTGTTGCTTTCTTGGCCGTGCAGTTCTTCAGGGGCATGACTTCTATCCATTTGGAAAACTTATCGATAGTTACCAGGAGCCGATCGATGCCCTGGGGAGCCTTTTGGAAAGGTTTTACCATGTCAAGCCCCCAGCAAGCGAAGGCCCAAGTTGGCGGGATTATTTGAAGGGCTTTAGCCAGGAGGTGACTTTGTTTGGTGAAAAATTTGTAGTATGTGCACTTTTTGACTAGTTCTTTGGCATTGCTATTGGCTGTCAGCCAATAGAATCCCAATCGAAAGGCCTTTTCGACTAAGGTCCTCACCCTAGCATGATTGCCGCATGCCCCTACGTGAACTTCATTAAGGATTTAGAGTCCCTCGCTCGGCGAGATGCACTTTTTAAGTACCCTTGTTGAAGCCGCGTGCTTGTACAGCTTATCTCCGATGACCACATACTGCTTGCTTCGTCTTGTTAACCATTCGGCTATGGTCTTGTCTTTTGGTACTGTGCTATTCAGGATGTGGTCGATGAAGGGCTACCGCCAGTCATTGGCGTCGTCGAGCATGATGACGATTGCTGATGAGCTAGTACTTTAGTTTGTATCGTCCTTGATTGATGGTTTGATGAGCTCTTGGATGAATATGCCCTTAGGGACCATCGCCCGAGAGGAACCAAGGTGGGCGAGGGTGTCTGCTACCGAATTATTGTCACGGGGAATGCGATGGAGTTCTAGGCCTAGGAACTTGTCTTCGAGCTTCCTTACCTCAGCGCAGTAGGCGTCCATCTTATCACTGGTACAAGACCAGTCTTTCTTGACCTGGCAAATAGTCAGCTTGGAGTCTCTATAGACCATGAGCCACTTTACCCCGAGGGATACAGATATCCGGAGGCCATGTAGCAAGGCTTCATATTTCGCCGCGTTGTTTGAGGCTTTAAACAGTAGCTGTAATACGTAGAGCAGCACTTCTCCTTTTGGGGAAATAAGGAGGATTCTTGCACCAGCGCCGTCTATGCTGAAGAAGCCATTGAAGTACATTGTCTAGTATTCTTTTTCTTCTCAGCTCAAGGTAGCTGTATTTCAGTCCACTCGTCGACGAAGTCGGCTAGGGCTTGAGACTTTATAGCGGTATAGGAGCGGAACTCCATCGTGTATTCTCCCATCTCGATGGCCCATTTGACGATTCGTCTTGTTGCATCTCAATTATGGAGTATGTCACCCAGTGGGTATTCTATCATGACTATGATCTTATAGGCTTGGAAGTAATGCTTCAACTTCTGAGCGATGAGCAGGACGACGTAGAGGAGCTTTTGTACTTGAGGATACCTTGCTTTTGATAGGCCAAGGACTTCTGATATGAAATATACCGGCCTTTGGACTGGGAAGACATGTCCTTCTTTGGGTCGCTCGACTACTATGGCTGTGCTGACGATGTTGGTCATAGCGGCAATGTAGAGGAGGAGGACCTCTTCTAGATTTGGAGCCGTGAGGATCAGCGGCGTGGTCAAGAATTTCTTCAATGTGGTTAACGCCTCGTCAGCCTCAATTGTCCATTGGAAATTGTCCTCTTTCTTTAATAACTTGAAGAAGGAAGCTCCTCTTTCCCCTAGACGGGAGATAAATCTCCCAAGGGCCGTCATGTAACCGGTGAGCTTCTAGACTTTTTTGGCGTTGTTGGGTTTGTCCATCTTTATTATTGCCATTATTTTGTCTGGGTTGGCCTCAATATCCCGGTTGCTGACGATGAACCCGATTAGTTGTCCAGACTGTACCCCAAAGACGCACTTCTCGGGGTTAAGCTTCCAACGAAATTTTCACAAGTTAGCCAATGTCTCGGTGATGTCGCTAATGAGGTTGTCTCCTTCTCAAGACTTTATGACCACTTTATCGACGTATGCCTCGACGTTATAGTCTATTTGCTCCGAAAGGCATCGCTAGATGGCTCGCTGATAAGTTGCCCCTGTGTTCTTGAGGCCAAAGGGCATGGTTGTGTAGCAGTACTCTCCGAAAGGTGTGATGATGGATGTTTTCTCCTGGTCTCTTTCTTTAAGGTTGATCTGATGGTAGCCAGAGTAGCAATCGAGGAAGCACAGGAGAGAGCATCATGCCATCGAGTCGACTACTTGGTCTATCCGAGGTAGCTCAAAGGGATCTTTCAGGCAGTGTTTATTTAGGTAAGTGTAGTCGATGCACATCCGCCATTGTCATGTCTTCTTTCTTACCAAGACTGGATTAGTGAGCCATTCAGGATGGTAGACTTCGTGGATAAATCCTGCTGCTAGGAGGTGGGTGATTTTTATTTTGATTACCTCTTTCCTGTCTTGGGCAAACCTCCACAGCTTCTGCTTTATCAGCTTGGCAGTCGGATATACGTAGAGTTCGTGCTCAATCAGCTCCTGAGGAATCCCAGGCATGTCGGAGGGCTTCCATGCAAAGATATCTATGTTGGAGCGTATGAAGTTGACGAGCACGATTTCCTATTTGGGGTCGAGCCCTGCCCCGATAATTGTGGCCTTTGTTGGATCCGTGTCAGAGAGGGCGATCTTCTTGGTGTTTGAGGGTGTGGAGGAGATCCCCGAAGTGGTTGGTGCCTTGACTAGAATTTCTGTGACCTCGGCAGGATGCGCCCGGACTTGCCTGAGGGTTTCCTCCATCCGAGCCGATAGGTCGACAGCCTCTGCTATGGCGAGACTATCCTTCTCACATGCGCGGGAGGTGCTGATGTTTCCCCAAACAGTGATAACTCTACCAGAACCTGGCATCTTAAGCACCAAGTACGGGTAGTGCCCGATGGCCATGAACTTGGCTATGGATGGCCTTCCTAGGACGGCGTGGAATGGAATGTCATATTCTATGACTCAGAAGGTGATGTGCTCGGTCTGATAGTTGTCTCGAGAACCGAATATGATCGATAGAGTTATGGAGCCGAGCGGTACCGAGCTCTGTCCGAGTATGATACCATAGAATGGCAAGTTGTCCTTTTTTGGAGGCTATCGACCGAGATGCTGAGATCGGTGAGGGACTGGTGGAAGAGGATGTTCCGGCTACACCCTCTGTCTATCAGTACCCGCCTCATGCGTACTTTGAGTATCACTGGATAAACCACCAGCGGCTGCTGAATTTCCTTGAATCCTGCGGCATTGATGCGTAGATCCAGAATCTTCTATTGCCATTTGGTTTCGACTTACGTGGGGTTCTAAAGACAATGTTCACAGTCTTATGAGGCTCTTGGAAGTCGATGTCATCTTCAGGCCGACTATCCTTCTTCGGGGCATCATCATCGTTTCGACGTCTTTTACTTTGGTGAAGATTATTGTGCTATTCTTTGACGAGTACGTCCTACAGAGAATAACACTTGCGCATGGTGTGCTTGCCCTTTGGATGAAACGGGTACGGTATGTTGAGTTCTTCCAATATGGCTTCATCCTCCTAGCGTCGTGAGCTGTAGGCGGCTGCCACAGTTCTCTCTGTTTTCCTCTTTCGCTCTTATTTGCCCCGAGAGGATCTCGGTTGGTCATCTTCTCGTCGAGGGGACCAAGGTCGGTCGTCTTTGTTCCGATGAGATCGACTCTCGTGGCGTGACCGCTCCATCTTTTCTCTTCTGTCCTCCTTCTGTCGCAATCATTGGAGATCGTATCGGGTCCCGGGCTTCTGCCATGTTCCCTGATAGTTGTCGATGAAGGTTGAGCAGAGTTGAGCCCAGGAATCGATAGAGTTCCTGGGTAGGCTCGAGAGCCAATTATTGGTAGACGAAGAGAGCATGATTAGATGATAGTTTGCCATAACCCCGTCATCCCCTCCTGCTACCCGAACGGCGGTGTAGTAGAGCCGTAACCACTGCGAGGGATCTGTTTTACCATCATATGGTTCGATTCCCATCGGATGGAAAGACCTTGGCCACCTGACTTGCCTCAAGCACCAAGTGAATGCCAAGAAACCGCCGTGATCATCTTGGCATCTGCTTCTTCTGTGATTACGGGGGTTGCGACCTTTAGCCGAATCATCATGTTCGGTGCTGCTGCCAATATTGTTGCGGCTGTTTTGATGTTGCCTTGATTATTGGTCTAGCTGTGGATCTCAGAACGTAGCCTATTCCACCTTCCTGTGGGCGGTGGTTGTAAGTGGTCGCCGCACGGGCTATCAATAGGTGGGTTTTGGCTGCGTGATGGTTGGTATTGTTCCTAACCATCGTCCCTCTTGTCTTCTAGGGGAGGAGTCGGTGGTCGAGCTGGAGCTAGAGACGGGTTGTTGATCTAAGTCGCTATCGCCTGAGCGAGCGCTTTGGCTCGCCGTAGCTCTAGGGTTTCAGGAAGAGAGCTGAGAGCCCTCTCGATGGCGACCAGGTTGGTGGTCGGAGTTTTGAAGACTTTCTCTCCATCGAACTCTAGGATGAATTCATCTTCGGGGTTTTGGCATGGTGTCCCTTTCACCTCCGCTGGTCTCGATGACGAGGGCGTACGAATGGGCGAACTCATCAGGATCGGAGTCCCCGGAGTACTTGGGGAGCTTCGCGGCTCGGAGCTTCGAATGGAAGTGGATCATCTGCAGATCTGGGTGCAAAGGCGATCCTTCATCGAAGGAGGCATTTTGCCTTCGTTCTTGGGGTTCCTGATCACCATGGTCGCTAATGGCGACGGCGGCGGGCAGCACCAGAGGATCTTCGGTAGTACGGACCTGGCTGGCCGCGTTCTGCCTCTACCTCATGACTTCTGCTCGGAGCAAGGCCAGCTCGAAGGCCTGCTCACTCTCCGGGGCTCCGCCTCGCCCGGAGTCCGACTCCGGGTCTTGCGATCGAACATAATTTGTTTGCAGTGCAATCGAGGGCGGAGGCCCAGCTTCTCAGGGGTTCGCCGCCTCATGGCGGTCTGGACGCAAGCGGCCCCGTGGCGGGGTCCTCAGGTTCTAGGCTAGGGGCGGACCCTTCACCCCCGGGAACAGCACCTTCTGGTGGGGGGGGGGGTTTCGTTCGCTTCGCAGCATCTGAAGACGGAACCTCCGAATGTGCGGAGGCCAGCGCTACCCGAGGTGATCTCCGGGTAGGGGCTACGCTCTTGTTCTTCTTCGGAGGCATGGTTCGAAGGCTGGTGGTAGAGAATCTAGTTTTTGGACTAAGATCCCCACGGACGGCGCCAACTGTTGGCGTAATAACGAACTACGCAACATGTTTAAATGTTCAAGAATTTCAGATAGTTCGAGGTGTATATTTGGGTTCAAGCAGTGCTCTAGGCCTCCGAATGGATAATAACCTTCGAGTAGGAGTAGCTTTGATTTATACTTCGTATGTTGCGGTCCCCCTCCATCCTGCAAAGGGAGGGGTATTTATAGGCGCAATTGCATGGGATAATATGAAGTTACCCCATACTTACAACCGACCATTACAGTGTGAACAGTGATCTTACATAGGGGTAGTTTAGTAACCCTCCGTATGAACGAACCCGACTTCAGGTCTTGTCGGAGGGGACATAAATTCTACGGTTTCGGAGCCTTACGATAGATGGTTTCAGAGGCTTTGCTCTTAGCAAGCCAAAGGGGGTTCCGTTTAGAGTTGCGCAGAGCCTTGACTTATACCTCCGAAAGGGGCTTCGCAGTCACTGTCATCGAAGCCTTGTTAGAGTAAAATAATTTACCCCAGTAGTTGTGCATATATATAAATATATATATCATGTGCTGCTTAATATTTATATACATACCTCTTACGGCACTCACGCTTGGTATTCTCTAGCATCAATACTTTAGAGTTCCTTCATCATAATCAACTGACTACTCCATATCATTTGTGTCGTCAGCTGTGCATTATGGGCATGTTTTGTTTGCAGCCACAAATCGCCACGCCTCAATTTAGACTTGCCACAACTAGTTTGGTAGCTGTTTGGTCGATTACTGAAGTGAGGCTCGCCACGCCACAAAACCCCTCTCGCCACAGTTTTTTGGAGCAAAAGCGTGGCGTTTGTTTTCTTCGCCACAACACCCGTGACGTGCCAAACCGCTAGAGAAGAGGCGCAGGCTCCGGCCACAGGAGCGTCGCCGCCGCCGCCCCCATCCTCACCCCCACCTGAGCTCCGCCCCCGTCGCTGTCGGCCTGGCCCGAGCTCCGCCCCCATCATCGTCGGCCAGATCGAATCATCAGCACCACCTACGAAAGCAGCTCAGGTACTCCGTCAAGCCGTCTCCTCTTCCTCTGCGTCCTGGGGGTTCGGGCTGCCTGCTGGGGAAGATGGCCAGGATGACCACCCGCGCGAGGATGACCGAGTCTGCTACCTGGGACTGCAGAAGCTACAGCACCGTGGGGAGGAGGGAGCAGGGATCGTCGCCGTGGGGGATGGAGTCATGGAGATTAGAGAACATCTGAACTCATGGATGAACTCCACCAACCGTCTCATGGGCTTCTTCCCCCAACGATGCCGATGTCGCGTGCTACAAGTACAAGCTGTAGCAAGGATTTATCTTAGCTGCGTCTCTCTATCTCAAGCGTTACATCTTTTTTCTAATCTTGTATTAGCTTTACTTCTTGATGTGGGGAATGTGTGCCCTTGGCTGAATAAATGAGTACGCTGCTGCAAATTGTGCACTTGTGAGGAATTCGTGTTACAGTTTGACTTCTTTTGTCGTGATTTAGTGGCAATTTGGATGCTGATTTGGTGAATCCATAGGATTGAATGTTCTGTGAATATTGAGAATTTTGTCAGGGCTGCGTCTCCTCTGTTGCCCCCTCTCCCCCGCCGCCCCCTCTGCCTCCGGCGGCGCTGCCCCCTCTGCCGCTGCTTCGTGCTGTGCTTATCCGAGAGGAATTGGGATCGAGTTATGGAGATAGATTAGAGAAATTTGTGCATTTATGTTTTTTCATACTGTCTTGTGTATTCAAACCAAACAACAACCATATTTCTTTGCCCCAATTTAGTTGCAATCCAAACATTCTGTTTTTGCCACAAAATATGGCTAGCCACACTTGTAGCTGATACTTAAAGTGAGGTGTGGCAATCTGTGACTGAAAATCAAACATGTCCTATATCTGTATTCTATTCTGTCTATTACCAAAATTTTGTAACATCAATATTATAAACAACAAAATCGTACGGTAGCAGTGACCAAGGATGAGATTACCGTGGTTTTATGAAAACGCTAACTGCCGCTGATTCATTGTATCCATGCATCCGCCGCTCCTTGTCGACCCATCATTCCATTTGGGCACCAATATATTTGCTGTCTTTGTTACGAGCGTGGTTACCTGTTTATTTTTCTTGTGCACATACTTTTCTCTGTTTAGTCCAATTTCTTAGGTAAGCTGCACAAGGATGGAAATTTGCAAATAACAAGAGATAGTTTGATTTGATAGTCACATTGAGAACGTGTGTTTAGTCAAATTAGCTCTCGGTCCAGTCCTAATTATACAGGCCCATTACTGGCCCATGTCCTGATGAAGTGATGAGTGAGCTCCCAAGCCCAAGCCCAAGCCCAAGCCCAAGTTCCAAGTCCAAACCGTTCGCCTCCAAAATCTCTCCCCATTCCGCTTTCCGCCTTGCGCTCCTCCAACAATTTCGAAATCTACAGTTCTTCAAACCCCAATTCCGGCAAACAAAATGAGGCGCGGAGGCGGGGGCGGCAGGCGCCTCCCGAAGTCCTCCCAGGCGCCCTCCGCAGCGGCGGAGCGCAACCCGTCGCTGGACCTCCACGCGCTCCACGCGCGCAATCTTGACATAGCCTTTTCCAGCCGTGACTCCGACGCCGCCCGCCTCTGCAGCAGCCGTCCCTCCTCCATCGGCGTGGCGCCTTCGCTCGTCGCCCCCGGCGCCAATTTCTCTGACAGATCCTTCCAGGCCGCCGCTCTCCGCATCGTCAATGCTTACCTCGCCCCCGTCGTCAACCTTCGCCCGCCTCTCCCCGCCGCCCGAGACATCCTCGCCGCCTTCCGCCTTCTCCTCGAGCGCCTCCACTTCTCCCACCAGGCCGCTTTCGAGGACGACCTTCTCCTCCTCCTCCGCCTCCTCGGCTGCCCCTACAAGCTCACCCGCTCCGCCCTCAAGGCCCCCGGCACCCCGCACTCTTGGCCGCCCCTCCTCTCCGTCCTCTATTGGCTCACCCTCCTCGCCCGCGTCAATGAGAACGTCGACGCCTCCCCTTCCCCCTCCGCAGCCACCTCCAATGATCTCATGCTCTACATTACCAACAACTACTCGCTGTTTATATCTGGTGACGATGACGGCGTCGCGTCCCTCGACGAGGAGTACTTCTCCAAGGCCCGAGCGCATGCTGAGGCGGCTAATGAGGCCGTGCAGGCGCTGGACAAGGAGGCCCAGGATCTGGAGGCGAAGAGGACTGAGCTCACCTCAGCGCCCTCTCGGCGGGAGAAACTGGACGCACAGAAGGAGGCCTTCACTGCGGACGTTCAGAAGTTTGAGGCAGTGGTGAAGAGCTGGGAATCCAAGATCAAGGAGAAGGAGGAGTCGTTGGTACATTTCGAGAAGGAATTGGAGGTCAAAGTGACAGATGGTCAACGCATAAGTGCTGATAATGAGGAGCTGGTGAAGAAGGTGGAATCACAGGTGGTGAATGTGAGGGATGTTGATCGGATGCAAAGGGAGATACAAGCCGTAGAGCGTGATATTGCCAAGTCGGAGACTGGAAAGGCAGCATTGGAGGAGAAAGGGTGGGAGCTCGAAGCTACGGTGGTTGGGAAGCTCGACGAGATTGAAGGGCTTGTGGAGCAGTGCAATCAGGCCCTCAGAAAGTAAGAATGCCCTGCAAAATCTTTGAATTTCCTGATTTGTCGAACTTGCTCATATATTTTACTATTTTAGAACTAATTAATCAGTTGTAGTTAAAGCATTGTGAAACTGATGCTAACCATGCCATTTTGTTTATGTGTTGAAGTATACTTGAAATTGATAGATAAGCCTTAGGATCACTGGTTGGGGATTTAGCAGTAGGGCGTACCTTCGGGTTTGCACTGGTTCGACGAGGAGGACGCCATGGCCTTCTGTGGTCTTTGGCGTCGAAGTCCAGTGGTTGCCGATGAAGTCAAGGCGGCTTCCCGTCGCTTCGGCACACCACAGTAGATCGGGTTTGCGATAGAATTTCGGGGTAGGGCTTAGCATTGCGAACAGCAACTGTCCGAGAGCCGCCAGCCTTCCCTATTTATATGTGTGCCGCGCGACGGGGGCCTCTCAACAGATTTCTGTTGGGGCGCCCTCGATCAGGACGCTATAGATCAGGGGGTTTCTCGGGGAGGAGAGGGACTCGGTCTCCCTCTCCTCCCGAGCCGGGAGATCTCATAACTAACATTCTCTCTCTAGATCTCAACTTAATACTTACATTAAACTTAACCAAATATCTGTTCCATCACAGATCAATGCATAGAGTATGTTTCATTATAGTAGTCAGTTACGTACTATATGACTTAACAACTACGATCTATCTTTTCATTCTGAAATAGATTCTTATCTTATTTTGGGTCCCTTATAAATCCAATAATCATAGGCTTTCCTTTAAACCCATGCCGGCTAAGTATTTTCTGAACACATTGGGTGGTAAGCCTTTAGTGAGCGGATCCGCAAGCATTCACTTGGTACTTATATGCTCTAGACTTATAGTTTGATCTTGGATTTTCTTTTTAACAACATAATACTTAATGTTGATGTGTTTGGCAGCAACACTCTTCTTGTTGTTATGGGTGTATAATACTGCTGGCTCATTGTCGCAGTATAGCTTAAGTGGCTTTTCGATGCTGTCGACCACTCTTAAACCGAGAACAAACTTCTTAAACCATAGTGCCTGTCCGGTGGTCTCATAACATGCAACAAACTTGGCATACATCGTCGAAGATGCCGTCACAGTTTGTTTGGAGCTTTTTCATGACACAGCTCCATTTGCGAGTGTGAATATATAACCTGACGTGGACTTCTTAGTATCCACACATCCCGCAAAATCTGAGTCTGAATAACCCACTATCTCGAGGGTATCTGATTTCTCATATACTAACATGAGGCCTTTTGTTTCTTGTATATACCTCAAGGCTTTCTTAACTGTTTTCCAGTGATCTATGCCTGGATTCTGCTGATATCTGCCAAGCATCCCGGTAACAAAATCTAAGTCAAGGCGAGTACAAACTTGAGCATACATCAAGCTTCCGACAGCAGAAGCATATGGATCTGATTTCATTTGATCGATCTCATACTGGTTCCTAGGATATTAAAAATGACCAAACTTATCACCCTTGACTATCGGAGCAGGCGAAGGTTTACACGCATGCATACTATACTTTCTTATAATCTTTTCTAAGTATGCCTTCTGCGATAATCCTAATACCTCCTTAGTTCTGTCTCGATGAATCTCTATTCCTAATACATAGGAAGCTTCACCAAGATCCTTCATATCAAAATGTGAGGACAAGAACTTCTTAGTGTCTAATAGTAGACTGACATTGCTACTTGCAAGTAGAATGTTATCCACATACAAGATTAGAAAAATAAATTTTCTATTTTTAAACTTAGCATAAATGAAGTTGTCCTTCTCATTTTCCTTAAACCCAAATTTTCTTATAGTCCCATCGAATTTAAGATACCATTGTCTAGAGGCCTGTTTTAGTCCATAAATGGACTTAGTCAAATGTCATCTCAAATTCTCCTTACCTTCTATAACAAAACCCTTAGGTTGTGCCATATAGATATTCTCATATAGATCTCCGTTGAGAAATGCCGTCTTTACATCCATCTGATGTAATTCTAAATCATAATGTGCCACTAAGGCCATAATGATTCTGAATGAATCCTTAGATGAGACAGGTGAAAATGTCTCATTATAGTCTATTTCTTCTCTCTGAGTGAAGCCTTTTGTCACAAGTCTGGCCTTAAATCTATCAACATTCCCTTGGGAGTCACGTTTGATCTTGTAGACCCACTTACAGCTTATTGTTTTGGCTCTCTTAGGAATTTCTTCTAATTCCCAGACTTTGTTGGCACTCATAGACCTCATTTCATCTTCCATAGCCTCAAGCCATTTAGATGATTGGGGACCTCTCATAGCTTCTTCAAAAAAGAGGCGGGATCGTCCTCCATTTGAATTTCTTCACTCATATAGACTTCATAGTCATCAGGAATAGCTGATTTTCTTACTCTTTGTGATCTTCTCACATTCTCTTGAATTGGCACATCATTTTCTAATTGTGGGAGCTCTTCTTCTTCATTAGCAACATCTAGAACCTCAGGTTCCTGAATAACAGGAGCCTCATGAACCATAGGTGTTGCTAATGGAGCTCTAATAGCAGGTGCTAGACAATCTGGTTCTACCACAGGTACATGAAAAATTGGCTCTTGAATCAGAGGAGTGGGTACACAAACCCTCTTCTCTTCAAGGCTAATTTCTCGAAGCACCGTGCTCCCCTAATCATACCGTCTTCTAAAAAGACTACGTGTCTCATTTCTATAAACTTAGTATGTCGATCAGGACAGTAGAAATGAAAACCCTTAGACTTATCAGGATAGCCAATAAAATGGCAACTCACTGTCTTAAAAACTAACTTACCAATATTTGGGTTAAAAACTTTAGTCTCAGCAGGACAGCCCCACACTCTTAAATAATTAAGAGAAGGCGTTCGTCCAGTCCACAGTTCATACGGTGTTTTAGGCACCGACTTACTAGGGATCCGATTAAGAGTATGAATGACGGTTTTTAATGTCTCCATCCATAAGTTAATCGGCAGAGTGGAATAACTTAGCATGCTTTTTACCATGTCCATTAAGGTGCGATTGCGCCTTTCTGCCACTCCGTTTTGCTGAGGTTCGTTCGGTGTAGAATACTAGGCAACTATGCCATTCTCCTGCAGATACCTTGCAAAAGGTTCAGGTATTTGGCCATATGGGGTATAACGACCGTAGTACTCTCCCCACGGTCAGATCTTACTATTTTAATCTTTAGATCATGCTGATTTTCTACTTCAGCCTTAAATATCTTAAATTTATCCAGAGCCTCTGATCGCTCTCTAATTGAATAAATATAGCCATAACGTGAATAATTATCTGTAAACGTTATGAATGAATTATAACCATCTACAGATGTCACAGAAAATGGACCACAAATGTCCGTGTGAATTATTTCTAAAACTCCTATGCTTCGCTTTGCGCCTTTTTTAATTTGTTTGACGTATTTGCCCTTAATGCAATCAATACATTGCTCAAAGTCGAAGAATTCTAAAGGCGGAAGAATTGATTCTTTCACTAAACATTCAATGCCCCCCTCGAAATATGACCTAAACGACAGTGTCATAATTTCGAAGATACAACATCAATTCTTTTGTGCTTATTCTTATTTGACGACGAGGAAACGTTTTCAGAACTTATGACATTCACAGAGTCATTAAGAGAAAGTAAATAAAGTTTGTCATGCTCGAAGGCAAGACCAACGACTTTATTATCAAAAATAATGGAACATTGTTTGTCACCAAAATGACAATCATAACCATTATTCACTAATCATGAAATTGAGATTAAGTTCTTTCTCATAGAAGGTACAAAAAATACATCATGCAGAAAAATGGTAAAGTCATCTCTAAGTTCTAATGGGAGTTCTCCAATAGCCTCCACTTCTGCTCTGATACCAATGATAGATAAGCCTTAGGATCACTAGTTGGGGATTTAGCAGTAGGGCGTAACTTCAGGTTTGCACTGGTTCGACGAGGAGGATGCCATGGCCTTCTGTGGTCTTTGGCGTCGAAGTCCAGTGGTCGCCGATGAAGTCGAGGTGGCTTCCCGTCGCTTCGGCACACCATAGTAGATCGGGTTTGCGATAGAATTTCGGGGTAGGGCTTAGCACTGCGAACAGCAACCTTCCGAGAGCCGCCAGCCTCCCCTATTTATATGTGTGCCGCGTGACGGGGGCCCCTCAACAAATTTCTGTTGGGGCGCCCCCGATCAGGGCGCTATGGATCAGGGGGTTTCTCGGGGAGGAGAGGGACTCGGTCTCCCTCTCCTCCCGAGCCGGGAGATCTCATAACTAACAGAAATATATCCTAGTGCTAACAAGGCAAAATGAGTCAGTCATTTCAATCTGTTCGATCCTCTTAAGCCTTATATTTCAAATTCTACCAGACTCTTTTTGTATGCCAAGTCATTGCTATTTTTTTTTAATTTCTGAACTTTTGTTGCCTGAACTTTTGTTGGAAAATTGATTTACTTTGTTTAGGCTTTACTTGAGGAGCTGTGGTCAATGCTGTTTACATTGAGTCCTGGTTTGGCATTCCTTGAAAACTCTGTTCTTGCAGCGTAATACTCTGTGTAATCCCCTAGGTCCCTGTTCATCTGTTTATTTAGGTTTGCTGATATAATATCACACGACTAACATGAGCACCCACTTGACCCTAATATGAACCATGTCCTGCTTCACTGTTTCTAGCGACTAGCAACACAAGCATTTTGGAGCCTGGCTCCTTGCTGACAAATTGAGATGAGTCAACTGACCATGTGCGTAATAGAATAATGTTCATATGGTACTATGGTATAACTATATAAAACTAGGCACATTGGTCATCATTTCAGAAAATGCAATCGTATGAAATCTGTATGCTAATTCTGTGATATTGGACTGTAAAACTGATAGATGGGTAGTTAGAAACTAAGGGATAATGCCCCAGGCCAATGCATTTTTTAAAAAAAGGTCCATTAGTAATGTCAGGTCATTTAATAATATTCCTTAAATTATATGTCAAATTGTCAATGGTCAACTAGTAATTGAAAGGGCTAATGCAAATACAGATTTAGATCTAGTATCCTCTGTATTATGAATTTATGATATTGTTATGTAGTTTGCTTTTGAAATTCCTTCTATTAGCTCAAATTATATTCTAAGCTTGTTGCCTTATTGTTAAATATTACTGTGCCATTTTGCAGAATGAAACCTGTCATTGATTTCCAGTACATGCTAAACACAAAAGGGTCCTCCCCAGCAAAGATACTAGGAACCAGTTACAAAACTATTATGAAGCCTGCACTCAATGCTATTGTTGATGAGGCTAGAAAGATATCTGTCTCAAAGCTTGACGAGTCAGTTGATCTAGAAAAGCAGTCACAACGAAATGTTAAAATTCTGGAGGAGAAAAGGAGTTGTATTTCTGTTCAACAGGCCAAAACCGATGAGGTCAGTCCAACACATACCGCATATTACAGCCAAAAGCATAAACTAAGACCAGATAGTCTGTTTCTTTTTAATTATGTTGTGTTTTTTCATGGACTGGTGGAGATGCCTGGTTTATGATAACCTTACACATATAGTTTTAAATTCATTACTTGCTTTTTCATGCAATCATTCTGATTGGATCTTTAGGATAAACATTGGGTAGTTTATATTAGTTTAACGTACAGCTGAGCTAAAAGCACTTCACTGATAGAAGCTGTGCTGTTTGTTCTACCTCAATGTATCCAGAGTTGCTTTAACTTGATAAAACTTTTGTCATGTGAATGCGGAAGTGATCGAATGAGGTATGTATGGAATGTCAGTCCGTCAGTGGTCTGGGTTTAATAAGCTTATAGTAGGCCTGGGTGTAAGGAAGGGAGAACAGGGATCAGGGACGATGAAGCACAGTTTATTCTTCTTAATCCAATCTAAACAAATTTTAATCTAAAAAACCTCAATATAAACAACTGAATCAGACAACTAAATAAAAGAAAAGATTAAGCCACCAGAAACTTAGCGGCTGCTAGCTGCCGTGCCCTGCGGGCTAGGTTTGACCATCCTGCTTTATGTAATGCTGACCATGAAAACTTTCCTCCTGGTCATCTTTTATTCTTGATTACTAAAAATTTTGTTGCCTCAAATTCCATTCACCTTGTTATTTGCGTCGAGACTAATAATTCTAATTCCTTTCTTTCCTCTAATGTTAGTTGAAAACTACACTTTGGGTTCATCTAATAGATTGTTCTGTGATTTGGTGCTGTTAGACTTGAGGCGAATCTAAGATAATCTTCTATAAAATCTGTCTTGAAGGGATTCTTGTGTTTGTCTATTTAGTAACATTACTTTTATCGTGCTATTCTGGTTTGCACCACTTTTGGGCTTTGTCAATTCCTTGTATCAGGTTTTTATCATGGTTCAAACATTTGTAAATTTTGGTAAATTCAGGATCCCATATACAACTTATATTATTTTATTTCCTATAGGATTATTATAATATCGACCTCATGCCCTTTAAGAAAATAGTTGCTGAAAGACTGCCACTATTTTACTTATTTCCTGTTTACATTTCAATTTTCCCCTAGATGGTTGCTCGATTGGATTCACTGGATCTTGAAATTGGAAACCATGTTTCAAGATGCAAAGCTGATGCTAAACGGATGAAAGATGAGTTGGAGAAAAAAGATCATCACTTGAGTATTGTTGAGAAGGAGGCAGAAGAATTTTGTAAGGTACTTCTCATTTTATCTCACATTGCTTAAGTGTGTTCCGTTATCATACTTAGCAATATTCATCGACAATCAGATGACTATAAGTAATTTGGTTCAACAGGTTTCTGAACAGAGGCTCCAAGATGCAATACAAGAAACTGATGAAGAAACCCAGATGTGTGCAAGCGAACTGCTGAAACTTATTAATTCCGTTACATATTATAAAGAGTTCGTGGAAGCATCAATATCTGGGATGAAAATAGGCCTTTATGAATCAGCAGATGACATAGCTTCTTTGCCATCTAAGATAGTATTGACCAGCCAAACTTATGCTCATTTCTGACGTAGTAAGTTATCTCGTCCTTCGTATTGCTGGGATGTGGTATACCTCTTGGTCCCTTGGTTGTACGTGTGTTATATCCTGGCCAATACAAAAAAAGAGACATTGCATTGGAAAATATAATTGTATCTACTATATAAATCTTTGGCGTATTGCCAAAAATGCACGTGTTTTTACTGCAATTAGAATAACTACAATGATCAATCTACAATCT
>KE372652.1:144541-160532 GCA_000418225.1 Zizania latifolia
TTTTTATGGCCTATATAATGTTTTGACTTATTTTAATTCCTCTTTCATGAACCATAAACCCCAGAAATTTTCCTGCTAATACGCCGAAGGCGCATTTCTTAGGATTCATCTTCAGCCCATATTTTCTTGTTCTCTCTAGTACTTGTCGTAGATTGGCCGTATGTCCTTGGATACTTCCTGATTTCACCACTACATCATCTATATAGATTTCCACCAGGTCGCCGATCAAATCATGGAATATGTAATTCATAGCCCTCTGGTACGTTGCTCCGGCGTTCTTCAACCCAAAAGACATTACTACCCACTCGTACAATCCAAGGGCACCGTGGCATCAGAATGCGGTCTTGGGAATATCCTCGTCTGCCATGAATATCTGGTTGTATCCTGCATTCCCGTCCATGAAGCTTATTATTTTATGGCCCGATGCCGCGTCCACCAGCAAATCCGCAATCGGCATCGGATATTCATCTTTGGGTGTTGCCTTGTTTAAATCCCTGAAATCCACGCATACTCTAAGTTTTCCATTCTTCTTCAACACAGGGATGATGTTTGATACCCACTTAGCGTATCAGCATGGCCTTATGAATCCTGCATCATATAACCTTGTGATTTCGGCCTTGATGTCTTGGTACAGTTCTGCCTTGAATCGTCAAGGAGTTTGCTTGAACGGCTGATATCCTAGTTTTATATGGAGCCGATGTTCTACAATCGATCGGCTTAATCCTGGCATCTCATGGTACTCCCAAGCGAAGCAATCCCGATACTCTCGTAATAAATCGATCAATTCTTTCTTTATTGTCTCAGGAAGTGCAGCACTTACATAAGTTGGTCTCGATCGGTCACCGGGTCCGATGTCTACCTCCTGTAGCTCGTCGGTCGTATCGAATCCTTGACCGAGTTTGCCCTCAATCTCGTCTATGGTGCCTTTAGAGTGTAAGTCTGGGTTCATCATTATTGACTGGTTTGATTCCATCGCTTGATACGTCCAGAAAGTCACCATCCCAGGCTCTGCCTGACAGGCAATCAACGCCTTCCATCTCCCAAACTGACAAATCGGCTGTTGCTACGTTAACCGATTTGTCGGCAGGGATCACTTCCACTTGATCTCCGGTCCACTACATGAGGTTCTGGTGCATTGTAGAGGGGACGCAGCAATTGGCGTGGATCCAATCGTGCCCTAGTAGCAAGCTGTAGGAGCCTTTTCCATCAATAACGAAAAATGTAGTTGGTATCGTTTTACTTTCGACTGTGAGCTCCACGTTGAGGACTCCCTTAGCCTTCGATGAGTTGCCACCGAAGTCTTTGAGAATCATATTCGTTTTGATCAAATCTTCTGGCCCCTTTCCGAGCTTCCGATACGTCGAGTATGGCATGATATTGATGGCTGCTCCGCCATCCAATAACATCTTGGCCATTGGTTTGCCGTTTACGAATCCCTTGATATAAAGAGGCCTCAAGAGCCGATGGTCGGGCTCGCTTGGCTTGTCAAATATGGCCGATTGAGGTGCCAGCACCAACTGGGCCATTGCCTCGGCCTGTTCATCGTCACTATCGGGGGCGGCCCGATACTCTGCTAGAATAAAAAACACCATGTTGACCAGTGCGGTTTCTTCCTTATACCGATCGGCTTTCGCTTTTACGTGCCATTCTTTCCTGGTCCTCTTGGGGTGATCGGGTTCCTGCTCCCGAACGGCAAGTTCTTGGAGTTCCCTCTATCGTAGACGTTGCACCCTTCTCTTCTAGTTTTTCGTGAAGATGCCACTCGGGCACCATTGCTCATTCTGCTTCTGATGGTTATGTCGATGCCTTTCATCAGACAAACGATCACCGCCCCCTGGCAGTTTTTTGTGCTGACGGGCCTGAGCCGCTCGTGTACCGATGGTTTACGCGGAGGAGTCCTCTGGTCACCTTCATAAGCTCTCCGATCATCATAACGGGGCCTCTGCCTGATTCTGCTACCACCGCATTAAGGGCAATCATCCATTGACGGTAGCCGCATTCCTTTATTCCAGCAGAACCTGAAGAACTCGCAGTTCTAGTGGGGATTGAACCGTGAAGAGGCTCGACCGGCTTCGTAATCATACTCTTCACTTGCCTTCCTCTTGTACTTGTTTATCAAGTCCGATGAAGTAACTTGTGTCTGGTTCCCGTCCTCCCTGACGCGCCTATCTCCCTCTCTACGTCGCCCATCGGGGCGCTGGATGTAGACCATATTGGTGGGGAACGGGTGCCCGTCGACGTTCATCAGCCTCTTTCCATCATCGAACTTAATTCGGCCCTGCTCGACGGTCAATTGGATTTGCTGCCTAAACACCTTGCATTCATTAGTGTGGTGCGATGGAGAGTTGTGCCATTTGCAGTATTTCCTCTTCTTCAGTTCATCGACCAGCGGGATCACGTGGTTGGGTGGAAACTAGATCTGCTTCTCCTTCAACAACAAGTCGAAGATTCTGTCAGCCTTGTTGATATCAAAATCATACTTTTCTTCTTTGCCCGATGCCTTTACCCAGAGACAAGCAACGGACTTCTTGTTTCTGGACCACTCGGTGAGTCTAACTTCGGCATCGGACTCAGCATCCTCCTCAGAGTCTGATGAGTACGCTTGGGCATACGTAACCTTCTTCTAGAACTTCTCCCTCCGAGCTTCTTGGAACCGGCTCTCAGGGGCCGATACCCACTGCACCAGGTGCGATAGACTTTCAAACTCCTAAGAGAAAAACCTCTCCTTGATCGGGTTTAGCAACCCCTGAAATGCCAGCTCAGCTAATTGGGTATCGCTGAGACTGAGACTGTAGCATCTGCTGCGCACGTCTTAAAACCTCTGAACATAGTCTTGCACTGACTCATCCATTCTCTATCGAACCGCTGTGAGGTCCGTCAACTTCATCTCGTGCATGCTGGCGAAGAAGTACTTGTGGAACTGCTTCTCAAGGTTCGCCCAACCCCTGATGGAATTCGGTGGCAATGATGAAACCCATGCAAAGACCGATCCCGATAGTGACAACGGGAAGAATCGGACTCTGAGGACCTCATCGGCTGATGCCTCTCCGCACTAGGCGAGAAAACGGCTCACATGCTCGATCGTAGAGATTGAGTCTTGCCCCGAGAACTTGGAGAAGTCGGGCACCTTGTATCGGTTGGGCTGCGGCACCCGATCGAACCACTCCGGGTACGGCCTCCGATACATGTAAGTTTGGTCCTTGGGCTTCAGACCAAACTGGTTGCGGATGACCTCGGCAACGTGGTTCACCCAGTCTTCTTCTTGTTGGTTCGGCATGGGGTACCGATCGGGTGTGAGCGCCTGAGGGTACTGGTCTGATCGAGTGGCGTTGTAGTGATACTGCTCCCCGTGGGCGTAGGGCTGTCCTCCAAAGTACGGAGCTTGGTGGTACCCCTGAGGGATACCATTGGATACTCCCCTTGGTGGCATGAGGTCAGGCAGCACGTTCCTCTCAATACCATAGGTGATCTATGGAGCTTCATGCCTAATTGGCCCTTGTGGAATAGAAGTTGGTGGTTGAGCCGGCCGAGGAGGCTGTGGAGGCTGGGGCGCCTGAGGGTGATTGACCGGGAAGTATGTCGGGCCCCATAGTGGCTCCTGAGCCACAGTACCCTTGACGGTCTTCTTGATTAACCCGTGGAGAGTGTTGACCAGAACCCCCAACTGGTTGATGAGGGCGTGGTTGACCGTGCGGTCAACGGCTTCTTGAAAGTTGACATGGGGGCTGTCAGGCCGCTGACTAGATTCTCTAGTGAAGATGGGCTTCGTCAATTGAGTTTTCTGGACAGGTCCCAATCTAGTCATGCCGAAGGATTCGAGGCACATCTTTCAGTAGTCGTCAACGTGCTTCTGCACCTCCACCCTTTGTTCCTCATTCAGCGCCTCCATGGTGACTTGCATTACATTGCTGTTGTCAAATTCTCCCGCCATAGCGGGAAGTGTCGTTGAAGACGGGTCCCACTGGGCGTGCCAAAATGCGTGTTGGTGAAGTTTTTGGTCACACGCGTGGCTTGAGAGATCTGCTTAACTCTAGTGCAGGTCCTATATTTACGGTTCATGGCGTGCCAATCAGTTTGATCCTGCAACTGACAAGATAGACAAGAAAAACGTAAGTAGTAACGCCTATCGGCTATCAAGCTGATGGTTTCAACGCGTATCGGATTATCTTATTAAACAACTGTAAATAAAATACAATAAAAACATGGTAAAGGACAATCAATGCAGCATATCGGGTGCACGATGTACGAGAAGTAGATCTATTATGAAACCTATCGAAACATCGGCATGGGCCCGAACCAACTAATCTGTGAAAGCAATTGAAAGTAATACTAGAATCGATATCGGGATGTAAAAGCAAGACAGATATAATAACGCTAGGCCGATGTGTATCGCCCGATTCCGATGCCCGATACAACGATGAGATTAAAACATGTAGATAACCTATCGGCTTATACTCCGATAGAATCTGGCCTCAACATGCCCGATCTGTATTCGCATTATCATCCGCTATGACCGCAAGATTGGACCGAACCAAGACAGTCGCTAAGTCACAGCAAATCATAGTGCTAGACATATCGGAGCACATTTCATCTAGATAAACGATACACGACGTTAATCAAACATACAGACTAAGATGTCGAACTCAACCGATGAAGCCTTAGACTGAAATATTTGATCTAAACCACACATCTGATACAGTATGATTGATACATAGACTAAGATGTTGGACCTAACCGATGAAGCCTTAGACCTACTAATCAATACATGTTTGGCGGAACTTACCCCTCGCCGGAGATCGAAGCGATGCAGCCCCGCGAGAGAGCAAGAACTCCCCGATGGCAAGTTTGGCAATGCGCCGAGAGTTGTTTGATTTGTTGGTTGATCATAAACTAGGTCTAAAAATTACATATTTATAGTCCGGAGACTTGCCGTCCTACGTGGATACAACTGCAACCGATTCCATCTTTATCTCCGTAGCAAAATATATCCTCCCTTTTTATCGGCTTCTTTCTATCTTTATCCGGCCACACATGCGCATTGCGGACGGGCTTCATTGACCGTGCTTTGACCAGACTCCTTGACTTCCATTGACCGTGCCGAGACAATGTTGGGCTTGGGCCTTACCAAATTTTGCCGTTAACAGATTCAAAATATATAAGTCATTCAACAATGGACAAACACCATAGAGCATACCATTCAAAAATATCGAACAACACTTGTTCTTTATTACGAACTCAAAATCGTCTTCCTCTAAACATGCCGAAGAGATAATGTTTTTGCCCAAGGAGGAAATAAAATAACAATTATTTAACTCCAAAACTAATTCTGAGGGTAGCGATAAATAATAAACGCCGATGGCCAACGCAACAACTTTTGCACCATTGCCGACGCGAACATCCAATTCTCCTCTTGCACACTTCCTTGTCATATTCAGTCCTTGCAACGATTTACAAGTATGAATCATTGATCCAGTATCAAATACCCACGAATCCCTTGGATGAGTAGTAAGATTGATTTCAATAACATTTATACCTGAAGTAGAAGCGGAAGTCTCACTTCCCTTCTTCTTCTTGAGTTCTTCTAAGTACAACTTGCAGTTCCTTTGCCAATGACAAGTTTTATACACAAACAAGGAACTTGAGGTACCGTACCTCTCGGCCCGAGTTTGGTTCTCAAACATGCCTCGGAGTCCTACAATCATATTATGGGCATCCCTGTTCTCATATTGCTTTCGAAGCTCAGAAGACATACTAGCATGCATGAGATAGCTAGCATCAAGTGAATCGTTAAAGTGCTTCTCATAAGCGCACCGATCAGCTACAGATGCATTATTAGCTGGCTCATCAGGATGGGACTCCTCTAGAACATATTCCTTTTTCTCTTGTTTGAGAATCATTCTCAAACCTTTATACCAATCAAAAAGTTTGTTCCACAAAAAATCGATCACAAATTAAAACTAAAAGTGTTACTAGCAGTAGGTGCAAAGATCTACAACAATAATGCAAGGTTCAGCACTATGCTATGTTAATCTTCTATCAAATAAAAGATATGCCACAATATATAAAATGATCGCTTTCCCTCTAACGATACATTGTGGGACAAGATCCATATTCATCTAATTCCTAGTGAGCTTCGGCATCACTGCTAGAAGATTAGTGACATAGGTAAGCAATACTTTGCTAATCACATCTCTATGTGACTCTTATTTGTTGGGGTAGCATCCAATGCCCAACTCCCAACTCCATGCCTCAAAGCCCAAAACCATTTTGATAGCTTTGTTAAGCAAACCAATACTATGCATGTGGTGTCCGAAACCACCCTAACTGATTGAGATAAAAGATGGCACCCTGCTTTGGCAGACCCACCATACAATGATCACAAGCTTTGTAGGTGCAGCTATTAGAAAGAGCATCAATACTTAATTTTCTGAGGGAAACTATTCTAACATGATAATGATGCCTACCGCACACAGAACATGAAAGAATAGTATGATAGGAACATAAGTAAACATCACAGGTAATCATATTAACTGTTACATAGTATGGCCCTCTTGCATGGTGATCTCTATCTCTGTGGTTCCTGTCCTTCAGGTCATCACGCTTCAGGCCTCCATGAACCTGTATCAGCCTATTACAACTAATAGCACTATACTAGTTACATGAGCAGAAGCATCATATGTCAACGCGTAGGTCGTACAATATTTGAACAGCCTTGGGCTGCAATCAACCATGACACGTAGGCCATGTTATTACAAGCGAGTATCATATACTTTGCAAGGCCATACCAGTCATAACATTCCCTGCAAAAATGAGTTAGGCGGAATCTAGACGTGACTGAACTGGATCCGGAACTTTCGGCCAGTAGGCCCAGAACTTCCGGTCGAAGGGCTCGGAACTTCTAACTCAGGGCCAGAACTTCTGAAATCAACCTTCTGACTCGAATTTATTTTTGGCCCGGAAGTTCCGAGTCACACCCGGAACTTCCGAAAATAACCTTCTGTACGGAATTTATTTCTGTCCGGAACTTTCGGTCCAACCGGAACATCCAGAACCAGAACTTCCGAGTCATACCCGGAACTTCCGAAAATAGCATTCTGTATCAAAAATTATTTTGGCCCAGAACTTCCGGTCCAACCGAAACTTCCGAAAATTTGACGACAAAAACAATAGATCCAATCTATTTCCATCACATATCACCATATGTGATTGATTCAGATTGAACACTACACACGTAGGCTCTGATACCACTGTTGGGTTATGGGGAGGCTATGCTAGCGCTTAATTTCAAAAATTTACCCCGTTAGCCCAGGAACCATGCATGTAATGGGACCATGGATCGTTACCTTGAGCCTCGAGACGCGCTCGGGCAGCGAAAGTAGAGTCGATGAAGGGCGTCCTCGATATGCTCCTCACAGCTCCGTCTGTTCATCGGCAGCGAAGTCGACGTAATCCGACGTTCTCCAAGGAAGAAGAACAGCACCGATGCAGCAATGGTGGCTCTACGGTATCCACATGTACAGGGACGGGATCACCTCGCGCCGACGTGCTAGCACCACTCGTGATATTCAGGAGATCAATCACAACACTTGTGATCGTGGAGAGAGGAGAGGTGTGGTGGCTAGGGTTCTCCACCAGGAACAATAGGAGCAATCAACAGCATCTTTGTGCTTGCCCCACCTCTCTTTATATAGTACCACATCATGGGCCTTTAATCTGTATTAAAGTCCAACAAATCTAATCTGTTCGCCTGGCCCGGAACTTCCAGCTACAGCCAGAACTTCCAAAAATGACATTCTGTATCGAATTAATTCTCGACCCGGAACTTCCGATCCAACTAGAATTTCCAATTCGTCCAGAACCCGGAACTTTCGGTTCGTCCAGAAAATCGAATACCGGGACTGGCCAGAACTTCTGGTCCTACCAGAACTTCCGGATGCTCTAGAACCCGGAACTTCCGGCTACAGCCAGAACTTCTGGTTCCTCTAGAATTTTTTTGGGCACAATTCCATCAAAAAGCTGCTGAGACTGGCCCACAGGTGATTATTTTTGTTGGCACGTTTGTGAAGAACTATCCTAACATAGGTATATCCTTATATCAACAAGTAAATTTTTAGTTTCATCTATCACAGACCATAGCTTATCTATAAAATTATAGGAATATCATTGTCTGGCGGGTCAGCATGTAAATGGTACATAAATCTGGATATACCTGAGGTCGTTTCTTTGAAACAAAGGTTAGTGCACCATTGAAAGGACTATTTATTATAGTATTGACTATACTACCTTGCAGTTCAAATTACACTTTCATATTATTGGACTTATATGTCTTCGACAGCATTGGGACAAACTACAAGGTAGCAAAATGTGTGAATGCACCTTCCTCTGCAGTTGAAAAAGATGATGCTGAAGAAAAGACACTCCAAGAGATTCAAGATATTAACCCTCATAAGTCAAAGATCCGTGCTTGCTACAAACTACATCCTCCTATTTAAAATAGAACATGTTGAGGCCATTCCACTTTTTTTCTTTGCAGGGAGTAAAGTTTATTATAACAATCACTATTGATAAAATCAGTAATCGTGGCTCTTGGTGGTATAACTCCTATGCCATTTGCTATAAAATCTCCAAGCCTTACGATTATACATATAGGTGCACCAACTATTACAACGTAGCAATTCTAGTTCCAAGGTACATCTATCAAACCAGGTTTCATTTCCTCTCAGAATATAATGTGTGTTGCTAATCCATCGCTAACTCTTCGGTATATTTCTTGCTGCAAAATCACGTATCACCGATCAGCCTATTCGAGAGGAGCTGCTTGCCTTGCCCACTTCAATAAGGAAGACTCCATCCATCTAACCCATATCCATTGGAACCAGAAGCGTATATAACAAAGCATCAAATATTATAGGTACAAAATTATGGTCCTAGCATCAGATGGCACTGCTACTGCTAGCTTTATCCTATTTGGAAAAACTTCTCAGCGCCTTACAAAAAAACCAGTAGAAGTCTTGATTGACCAGAACCCACCAGATAGTAATATGATACCAGATGAAATCACTGCCTTACATGAAAAAAAATTATCTAGAATGTTAGCTATATAGAAAATGCAGTCAAAAGTGACATGCTTTCTCTGCAAGTCAATAGTGTGATATCTTGTTGCATCGAGGAAGAACTTCCTCTCCTAATATCTGCAGCGCCACAATCTTATGGAACAATTTCCACATAATCAATTACTCCATTTGGATCACCTCCATCAGTTACAGCCAGTGAATTGACTAAAAGCACTGATGTTATTCATGTTAGCACCAAGCAGGGAGCTACACCACCAGGCCTATCAACACCAACCAATAGATACATTCCGTCCCACGGTGCACAACATAATTTGGCAGTTACAAGTAAGAAAGAAAAGGTATGTCTTGTGTCCATACAATTTACCGTTCTACCATTTGTACCAAGGTAACACACTTACTTGTTTAGGCAAAGGCCATTATTCTTCCTGATCATCTGGTATCTCCTATCCTTTCTAGCAATATTACAACAGTTGTTCATGACAAAGCTATAACTGTGTTGCCGCCATGCCATCCCTTGCCAAGGTATTTCTCTATACCATGTAACTAGAGCTTCTTCTTCTTAAATGTAATAAGACGGACCAAACTCTAGAGGCACCTTGAATAGACTTAGATGTGAACATTCAGTGTAGTCAAGAAATCCCTCTCCTAAAATTTGGTGATTCTTACATGTCTTATTTTTATTCCTGCTTATGTCAAAAAATTGTATTTTTGCTCATATTAAAATAATTGGAACCACATTCTCCCTCCATGAAGTTAGTGTATCCATTAATCTGAAGTAATGCAAAACATCAGTGGACTGACCAAAACACATCATTAATATTTCAAACCATCATTTCGATACAACAGTTCTTAGTGAATATTCATTTTTATCAACAATAGTTTTTGAATAAGTGCACCTTGATGACATTGACTTGTGTAATTTCTATATCATGGAACATCACAGTATATAAAGCCACTTTACACACAATGCAAATCATTTTTCTGTTTATTTTGTCTGGAACACATCATAAATCATGAACCTAAAACAAAAATAGAACTTGTTCCATGTCTAACTCTATACAGGTGGCTGAAGTGAAAGAAACCATGAATCAACCACAAGCTCTGCCTATTGGACCTAGCAGTAGCACAAAAAAAGGTTTAGTCACCTACTGCTAAATTCTATTGTCGATTGCTCACTTTTATTACAATTACATATATTTCACGTTTAGTATCATGCAATCAATATAGTAATGGCACATACTCAACAGGACTCGTCCCGCAAGAGCAACCACTGCTTCTAAAAAACTTTTCAAAGAAGACGACACCGACGAAATGCATGAGAGGTACATGCATGGATAAAAATTGCTTCACCTATAAAACAGTAGGCTGGAGCTTTTTGCCCTAATATAGTTTTTATTTCTTGCAGTGGGTCTCAAGATGATTAGGACATCTGTTGTACGTGTTTTGTTGTAAAAAAGAGTCCTTAGGATGAGAACTAAATCATGCTATTTTGTTGGGCTCACTTTACATTCCATTGCCATAATAGTAATTGGGATGCAATGTGAGCACCATTAGAAGCTAAACCTAAAGTTTTCATGGTTGTTATGTTCAGTTATGTGTGTCCCTTAGTACCGAAGAAGCATGGACCATAAGTCCAATCTAGCAGGAAGGAAATCTTTTGGGTCAAAAGATGGAACAACATATTTTGTTGCGCTTACTTTATGTTGTGCTAGCATGGTAGTCTTTGTAATCCACTGTAAGGACCATTGCAATCTAGATGTGAAGCTTGTATAATTATTCTGTGCAACCATTGCATATATGTGTGTGTGGACAAGCAAGACTATAAATCCAGCCGCTGTATTAAACCATTCACTGCTCTATATTATACTATAGTATCTTTGCATCTTTATAACTACTTTTGATTAGCACAAAATAAGCCTCTGTTTGTGCTGTTGTATTTATATTTTTAGCTGTTTGGTGCTGAATTGTTGAGTTCCAACATAGTTTCACTTACTTGAAAGAGCTCTTGAGGCATCTGGAAGTGATTTACATTCTACTATAAAGAGTTAGAATGGCTTGTGTTCCAGAAAACATCTCTCCTTTTCTGTTGCACTATTTGAATTGATCCATGTCTTTTTTATTTTTAAGATAGTCAATTATTGTTTACTATTTACCGTTCTCCCCGTAGTCTATTTCTCCATGATTTATTCTTGTTTATAGGATATTTGCTTTACTGTCTTGTTTCATCAAATTCCATGTCATTCCAAAGATTTAGAATACATCTCATCACCCGGTGTGAGTTGCCATAACTCTTCATGCGGTATTAAGTTTTTTTTGCCTCTTTAAACATTTTCCTGAGTCATTTTGTGTTTAATGATACCAGAACTTTTCTCTGAGTTGGGAGATCTTAAGAGATCTTAAGTGGGAGGTCTAAGGTACACAAGCAATCTTATGCTTCCTTCTTTACATGTAATATTTTTATCATGCAACAACCTTACATTCATCTATGTCTTTCAGGGAACGATTGATGTTGTATATGCTAAGTGTGGTGGTGCCATTGCGGCTGTGAAGAAATATAACAATGTGCAGCTTGATGGTAAGCCTATGTAGAACTCTCAATTTATGCTTGTGTCTTAATTCTATGATCTAGGGATCCTTTAGTATTATGGAATTTTTAGGAGAATTTTCCATAGCGCTATGATTTATGAGAATTTTAGGAGAATTTTCAGGATTATGGAAAATTTGTGTCCTAAAATTCTCATAGTTAAATTCTCTAAATTTAGTTTAATCATAGTATTATGGAAAATTTCAGGAGCAGTATTCCTTTAGTGACCTAT
Organism: Zizania latifolia; assembly: GCA_000418225.1. NCBI lineage: Eukaryota > Viridiplantae > Streptophyta > Magnoliopsida > Poales > Poaceae > Zizania > Zizania latifolia. The sequence continues at coordinate 156,432 of KE372652.1, forward strand.
AGCTCAATCTTACTTTGTTTGTTTTGGACATCATTTTCACGCAAAGTATAATTTAAACAAATTATAATCTAAGATACAACAATTAATTACAGAATTTCATCAAATGTTTCAGAAGATGAGCATCTATCCTTCTTGGTGATTGGACATTTTGACAGTCCAATTGGATCTCCTGGTGCAGCTGACTGTAGTTCTTGTGTTGGTAAGTACAACATATTCGTTGTTAGAACAAATCTGATTCTTACTAAGCAGTCTGTCATTTGGCATGATATATCTTTGGAACATTTCATGTTCAGCATCAATGCTTGAGTTATCACGGCTCATCATCGATTCTAGGTGGGTTCCTTCTCAACCGGTGATTTTCCTTTTCAATGGCGCAGAAGAACTTTTCCTTTTGGTATGTTACTATCAATCATCATCTAACTATTAGATCACATGTGCAAAGCCAATATATATGATTCATAAACAGAAAACTAATTTCCATGCTTTTTTTTGTTTTGGCAAAAGATGTCAACTGAATGGTATTTGAAAAAATCCATATGAATATGCTGTTTTTGGTTGGCTTTACATTAGACTAAAGCTAATTTTGGTTCATTAGAAGGCTAATTTTGGTTTTCTCAACCTTGCATGGCTGACATTTTTTATCAGTCCATATATCACTGAAAAGGATCATGTAAAAATTCCTACAAACTTGGTGTTGTCGAGTGGTGCCATGACCTGTGTTATCCTCATTGTTTTAAAGTCCTGCTTTATCAATGTATAAAATGGGCAGCTCTCCTGCCCATTTGTTTTTTAAAAAATCCACAAAACAGACTTATTCTGTTTATGGGTTAGAAATTGTAAAAAATGATAAAAGGAAGAGAATATTACTTGTCATTTTGACATCTGCCAATTGTTCATGGGATATACATATACTCAATGAAGGAACTTACCACTCATATCCTTTGATCCTGTTTATCCAGGGTTCACATGGTTTCATAACGACACATAAATGGAACAGCACATTCGGTGCTTTTATTAATATTGAAGCTTCTGGGAGCAGTGGTGCTGGTATTGATTCATACTCATCTGTTAATATTTTTTTTGGTTTTCGACTTAGATGCTTTTCCACATGCATAATTTATTTTCCTGCTGCTCCAGCTTTGGGATATCAATATGGATTCTGGTCCAGTTGTGACATTCTAGGTTCATGAGTATTTACGACCCAAAGTAATTCTATACATGTTAAGAACATAAGATGAACAATCCTTAGTTCTTTGAAACAAACTATTTTCCCTGAAGTTCTCCTGATTCATGTATTTGTTTCTTGAAATTGCAGTTACGTGGTTTATACGAAAATGACTCCATTTTTGACAAATTTGAATGCTACTAAAGTGGAGATGGATTGCGAGTGACCACTGGTTCTTATAGGTGTTTCTTATGCTCATCTCAGTTATGGTATAGCTTAATCTCCTTTGTAAAACTAATATTTAGTTGATCTGTGTTTCGTCAGCAATATCTTCCGTGTGTTTGGTTCTGGTGCTGGTAGCAAAGAGGCAACAACACTTGAAGCAACTCAGAACCCTACTAGGTAATGATTCTCCTGTAAGAATGATGGAAGCTATAAAACTAGCTTTACATAATCATTATTGCATCCAGGAAGTTGCATCACTTGATTTAGGCACACCAAGGCTATAGATGGATAAAAGGTGATAATTTACATAGAAATTCTCCTAAATATCGGATTCCCGACGTTAAATTTTAACAATCAGCCTTAATTGTCCACCTCCCAGCCTGTTGTCCTACATTCATATGCACACACACAAAAACGAATCATTAGTAAGCATATAGAAATATAGAGTGCTTCATTCAGATACTACACTTGAACTGAATCCCAATTCCCATATATTTCTGCCATTTTAACAACCAGCTGAGACAACTATTATTTAAGCTACGATTTTTCCATGTAATTCCTATTATTTAGGCTGCGATTTTTCTATGTAATTCTGATGCAGTTTGCTGGGAACAATAGGTTACAGTGCAACTGAACTTACAATGACTGCAGGAGCTGATTCCAGTTCATCAACGTATGTGACTGTGGGATGCCTGTCCAAATAACTTCTACTGGTAATGTCAGCTTCATCTGCAGTGTAATGATCTGAGTTGTCTGACGCCGCCAGAGACGACCAGACCGGCACCACCCCTCCTTCTCTCCCAGTCTAGCTGCTTGATGCCTCTGAAGTGGACGGCGCAATGCCTCGCACATGGTGCAGTGTATTCTGAAGGTTGTATTGCTGGTGGCCTTGGTGTCCGCCACCGTTGCTCCTGGCCGCCATGCCGCCGCCGTCCACTATTTCCTCCCTCTCCACCTGAGGCTGGAAGTGCACCTGCGATGGCACCTCCGGCCTACTGTCCATGCTGTTGTTCCCAAAATCTGCTGAAAGCTCGGTTTCAGCTCTCGCCAACGATGAGGTCATGCTGGGCACCATCTGATCCTGTCGTCTCCAACCGGCCATTGTCGGCCCGTGAACCGTAGTCTGGACCGGTTCTCTATCCACTTCCATCTGCAATTCTCGAGGGAAGGCGATCGGCGGCACATCGGAGGAGTCACCGAGACCTTCTTCCATTCCATTCTCCATTGCTGCACAAGACGCGGCTTGGAGTTCCACATCTGCTCATCTATCTTATATTCCAAAGCATGGTAATTTGCAGTCGTGTGGCTCTTTGTTCGTTAAAAGATGACATTTATCCATGTAGAGAATGAGCTAGCTTCAATTGAAAGATGCAGTCTAAGATGATTTTAAGGCTAACTGCTACTAGTAAATTTACTAAAAATGCAGATGATACAAATAGACTAAATTTACTAAGGAAATGTGACTCATCGATAAGGCGTCCCAACGTGCGCCTCCCTGCCTAGTATATGAGTATCAGTGCCAAATAAATGGCATTTCTGAATTCTGATCGATGGATCATGCGTGGTGCCCCCTGACTGCTTTACTGCCTCTGCATTTTTGTAGTTAGGGTAAAAGTTGATCACATAGTTTCTATCCAAAACATTAAAAACGTAGTTTTCGATCAAATAATTTTTAGATAATTTTAGATACGGATATAGATTTTTTTAGATACGGATTTTTTTCGAATATAGATACAAATATTACATTATCGGCATTCGACATATATGGATTCGGATTTAGATAATCCGAATAACTCTTTATTCGGATTATTCAGAATAAAAAGGCTCATTAGACCTATTTTCTAGAAACAATCCGATTGATTTCAGAATCGTGCTTCAAGATTCCTCCGGCTCCACTTATTCCCTACTCTGCCGTTCTCTAGCTTTACATGGCCCTGGCTGCCGCATTGGCCACCACCTCGGGCCATCGCCCTGCCCTGCGCCCCGCCATGCTCTCCTACGCCGCGCTGCCACGTGCCATGTCGCTACACACAATAGAAGTTGAAGTAGGAAGTAGAGATGAAAACGGATCGGATATGAACGGATATTAGTAATATTATATTTTTTTCATATTTTTTTGATTAGGATACTCTAAATACGGATACGGAAATAGATACTATATATGGGATATGAATAAGAAGCGAATACGAATATGGTTACGGATATTTATCGGAATAAGAAAACTATCTGGTAGATAACAAATGTTCTTCAAATTAAGAAGTTTTTTGAATTCTAAAATCTTTTAAAAGATCCCATTTTAAAAAAAATCCTAGAGAAAATACTTGCATCCGATTTCAAAAATTTAGAAATTCTAAAATTCTAAAATACTTGTATCTGATTTCAAAAAAATTAGAAGTTTTTAAAATTCTAAAATACTTGTATCCGATTTCAAAAAAGATCCCATTTTTTAAAAATCCTAGAGGAAATTTAGAAGTCTTTTAATTCTAAAATATTTCAAAAGTTCCTAATTTCTAAATAAAACTTTTCTTAACTTATTTTCTATTTTTCTCACTTCTTTTTCTCTCTATTCTATTTTTTCTCTTTCTTCTCCCTTTCCTCTTTCTTCCCCTTTCCTCATTCTTCCTCTTTTCTTTTCTTCCTTTCCCTTCGTTCTCCTGCTAGCAGAGTGGGGCGTGGCGGCCTGGGCGGCGTGAGGCGGCGGCTGGGCACCG
>KE372652.1:160542-177503 GCA_000418225.1 Zizania latifolia
GGGCTGCGGCAGGGCGCCAGATGGAGCCGCAGCAGAGCGCCGGTGGGGCTACATCAAACCAAGCACGAGGCTTCATGAATGAGCAGTTGAGCGCATGCAAAACCTCTGGAACACGCATCTTAAGCGAATCAAATAGTTATAAAATAACTAGGCTTGATTGATCTTTTATTTCGGATTATCCGAATCTGAATCTGAATCGGTTGGATACCAGTGATATCATATCAATTTCTGTATCCAAAAATAAAAATCTCAATCCGTATCTAAAAAAAATTGTATCCGTAAAAAAATCCCGATCTGAATCAGTTTTTGTCGGATACGGATGGAAACTATCCAAATCACTTTCACCCCTAGTATGAAAGAAGGAAAAGAAAAAAGAGAAAAGAAAAGGAAGAAAGAGAAAAGAAAGAAGAATGAAAACATAGAAAGGAAAATGAGAGAAAAAAGTTTTGAATGTTTAAAATCTGGAAATTTTAGAATTGTGGGATTTTTAAGGTTGAAAATCTAATATTTTATCCGGAATTTTAAAAAGGAATGGGATATTTATGAAAATTCTGAATTTGAAGAACATTTATTTTTTACACAAATGGTTTATTGTTCTGATAAATATCTGTTACCTTATTTGTTCCTATCTGTAGTTGATCTATATTCGTCTTCGATAGTATTTATTTTTTATCCATATTCGGAGCATCCGTTTCTGAATTTAAATCTAAAAAATATAAAAATAAATATTATATCACAAATATTTATCATATCGATCCGGTTCATATACTATATACTGGTGATCGGCCAGGTACAATCAAGGGCTTGCAGGGAGAAAATTACAGCGAGCAGAAGAGAAAGAAGAGTTTGAAGCTCTAAACTTTTCTGAACAGGCATCATCTTAGCATCTGATCAGTGATTCAGTGTCAGCGTTATGGTGGCAATAGCAATATATACTCCACTGTCTAAAAAATATTTACTTATAATTTTGTCAAAAAATCATTTATATATGTTTATCTACCCTACCTCGGTGTGGGCTACAAAAGCTGCTGACCAACACATGTTTGTCAATTGTCAGTAATGGAACTCCGTTGCGCGTGTACTGGTTCTCAACCACAGGAGTGCCGACTAGGGTACTATTGTTTCTCTGCGGCCTACAACCTACTTAAAAACAAAATTTTATAACCTAATTTTAAAGTATTATTTATAGTTTTTGTCAGGTTTTTTATTTGTACATTAATATTATTATAAATATAAATATGAAACTATTTTGTAAAAATAATTTTTTTTCAATTGGTCAAAATTCACAACCAATACAATTACGAAAATTATTTTATGATCAAATATTTTGGTATCTTTACAAACAAATATACAATTGTTTGTGACATCAAAATTGTAGAAATATTGCATTTACAACATCCGAATATAGAAATCTCTTTTTTACAGATGACCACACCGAGTTGAGATTTATACAGATAATTTCTTTTTTGAAAATAAGATGCGTCTACAAAAATCGTTTTTTACAGCAGCACTTAGGTTCGTTGCTTAGGTTTCTCTGCATGTAGCCTATCTCTTCTTTTCAGTATTTGCTCATCTAAAGCATATCTTGCCTACCTATCGGTGAAACCTCCGCAGGGGTGGTGTCAACGACTCAACGTCGTCGCAGCCCGCATGCACGAACGCGTGTGCTCCGGCCTTCAGGGTGTTCGTGTGTGCTGCATCCATGCAGTGGTGTGGATCTAGCATTTTATTAATAGATATCAAGGTTATCAATTCCATTCCGGTACTAACCAGAATGACATATTAAGTGACGTACCGTTTTGGTTTCAATACCGGTCAATACTAGCTATTCCGGTCAATATCAGTCTCATACCCGTTAATACCGGCCCATACCGACCATTTCGATCAATACTAGCCTTCCGGTCAAAATTGTATTTTAAATTTTTTAAGATATATGTTATGTATTACTTATATTAAGTTATATATTACATTGTATTTAAACTATATATTATATATTTAAGATATAAACATATTTAAATATATCATATTTAATTATATTGATATATAATGGTGGTGGCTTATGGCCTGTGCTTGTAATGGTGGTGGTAGATGCAGCTGCGAGGGTGGAGATTGATGAATGTGCCGCGAGATTGTAGTTTAAGTTAGCATCCGAGTTAACTTCGGTGCCTGATGTTTGAGTTTGCGCATCGTATTAACTACCGGTGGATCCATTGCTGCTGTGTATGAGTCGATGCCATAGCGATTAGCCCCACTGTCTACTATTCTGAATGGGATTGATACTTCGGTTCGGTAGCTGATGGTGGTGTATATAAGCATGTCATATTAGTATCCGTAGACAATAGTTAGCAAAGAGCCTGATGTTTCTAGCTGTTGCATAGATTTTAAGTAAGTCCTAAAACATAAGTTACCTTCTGTGATTTGTTTATCTATCGCACTAAAATGTCAATATGATTTAGAGCCATACTTGTTTCTTCTATGCTTGGTACATATGTTTATCAGTGGCCGCCGTAATTGAGTGGCCTAAACATTGTGTACTATATCATCTCCGTTTTAGTTTTGGATGAATTTGTTGGGTTAACAATGCATAGACAATGTATTTTTGTGTATGCACCATTATGTACAGGAGGAAATGATGACCCTTTCCCCAGATGATCGACAGTGAAAGCTGTGCGCTATTATTTTCTCTTAGGAGATAATCAAGCCAGAACTCTGATCCTCCAAAGTTAATATTTAGAGTCCTTTCCTTTTCCTGAAAATGTGCCCATCCATGCTTAGTTAGATTATTTCCTGATGCCTTGAGGATGTTGTGGTAAAATATTATCTGGTACTGCTTAGTATGGAGGATATGATGATCCTTTTCCCAGATGATCGACAATGAACATACTGAGCATTATTATTTCTCTTTAGAGAACCAAGCCAGTATTCTGATTCTCCAAGCTGCATGCAGTACATTTTTTTATTGTTTTGTGTGACAAGTGAATGTTTTCTTGATTGTTAACTGTTTAAATTTTTCCTGACGCCATTGAAAATCATCATTATGATCTTTGCCAATTTATCAATCCATGTCGTGGATTTTTTAGCGTTGAAAACTGATTACCAGTGGATCGAACACTGAGATAGCCATTGTGTATGAGTCAACACCATAATAATTCTCCATATTCTGCACACAGTAACTGTGATATCACTGCTTATTAGCAGAAGTGGGAATATAATATATTTTATGATTAGTGGCTCTTTGTTATTGGTCATGTCCTATGAAAGTTTTTAAAAAATGTTCAGCGGTTGTAGGAAATTTTGCTTTCGAGGCAACTTTTTAACTATTTGTACCATTTCCTTGTGACGTTGTTTGCATGGATTTGTTTGTTGTTACATTTAGTGTGTGCAATTTCATGGTTATAAGAAGATCACTGCCCTACTTTGTTCTGTTCATGGTGGCTAGCAGACTGTTGTCTGATGTGCTACTATGTCTTCATTGCAGAGAAGTAATATATAGAAATATGGACTGAACTGATCGTGGCAAGCAAGTAATATCTGCAGAGCACATCTGGGAGACTAAAGTTCTATGCAAGAAAAAGAGCTGAACACATAGAAGAAGTACATGTTTTTTAAATAAGGTAGGGATGGGGCTCCAACTGCTGTCTGCTGTCCTAAATATCTCAAATAAATGCATATACGAATGGGACGTTGATCTACATGCAACAAGAAATTGGATTTTACTGAGAGGGCTGATATTTGTATGGATGTCCCCCATGAGTAAGAACTGACAGGTGTTGCCTTGGTGGTAATATTAGAGTCTGAATAGATATAGGTTTGGAGGCATTGTTAATCGAACAATTGTAAAATGCCCCTCTAACTGCCAAACGCTACTTCTAAATACACTAAAATCTTAGTGCAGAAATTTATCTATAGTTGAACATGATAATTACTATATGTTTCAATTCAATAACAGGTACATTGATACTTCTGGATTCAGCGGTCCATTCCCTTCATCATTCTCAAAGCTTAAGAACTTGGAGACCTTGTATACTCAATAACAGAGCCAAAGTTTTTTAATGTTCATTGCCTTTTCGTATGCTCAATGCTATTTATCTCATTGCGTTTGCAGGTGGGCATCAGATAATGATTTTATAGGGAAAATACCTGATTATTTTGGGGATTTGACTAAGTTAAAAGCACTGTAAGATTTATCTTCTTGACATAATCATTTATTGTGTCATATTCTTGTCATGATAACTTATGTGCTAAATACGCATATGTAGACGGATTGGTGATATTGTAAATGGCAGCTCTTCTTTGGCCTTTGTCAGTAACCTAACGTCTTTGAATGTTCTGTATGTGACATGCTTTAAAGTTTTAATCATATATCTTACCATTTTATATATTGAAAAATTTCTCACTTTGAGATCGGATTTTTTGTTCTTTCAGAATTTTGAGAAACTGCAGGATATCCGATGACCTTGGAACAGTTAATTTTTCTAAACTTTCACGATTAACCTTGTTGTAAGCTTTTTTATGATATCTTACCAAATTATATAACTATTGGTTATTGTTTCTTATAGTTTTATGTGAAGTGTTTACTCAAGTAATATTTCTGACCTATGGCACATGGACTTGAGTTTTAACAATATCGCAGGGCAAGTTTCTCAGTCCATCCTCAATCTGGATAAGCTCTCATACTTGTAAGTAGTTCTTTCTAGAGATTATTTCCATTATAAAAACACTACTTAAGCTTATGCCCATGTCTCATCATCTTGAACTGTATCTCAATTCAGCTTTCTTGGGAAGAATAGCCTTACAGGAAGCCAGCCCGCTCGCCTCTGCCCGGTGCTGGCCGCTTGCTCGCCTTTGCCCGGCGCCGCCCGATTGCTCGCCTTTGCCCGCCTTTAGTGTTTAGCTTAAATGTTTTCTTCTATATTCATGATTAGTAAATCATAGTTTAGATTGTAGCATGTTCTTGGAATGTTAAGCGAGATTCCTTTTTGTTGCTTCCCATGGCTAATTAGTTAAAAATGGCATAGATCACATCGTGTTCTTGAAGTAGAAATACTGAGTTGTAGATCATTTTTGTAAGAACTTGTGCCGTATTTCTAATCAGTAATGGCTCAGATCATAGAGTGTCACTTTGAAGCAAGTCTTATGTTCTCCTATAACATGTGGTGTTGGGACTGTTGAGTGAGTTGTCTGCACAATTTTCTTGCAGTCAAACTTTGCTACATTAGGTGAAAGCACTGGGATGATTGTCAGCAGAAGAGTAGATCGGCACTTTGAAGAGGAAGGCCCAATCCTCTATGCTGCGTTAGATGGGTTGAAGCTGCCATCATTTCCTGAATATGAAGTGAGAGTCAGGTGTCACACCGAATCCTATTCACCGCGAGCATTTAGGTTTGCATGTTGTTCTTATTAGCTTATTACAGAAACTTACGCCACTGCTTTGCAGGTATGCTACTGAACACTGCCATCATTCTTCCCTATTTTGTTTGTTTGTTTAACACCCTTTGTTAAGCAGTAATTGACAGCGCATTCTAAACTGATCAATTTCAGACATATGTAAGCTTAATATGAATCATGACATTTGCTCAATTATTCAGAATGAGTCTATAACTGAAGCAGTTACAAACATTAATTCTTCATTAAAATATGAGGAGAACAACAGCACTGAAGCAACATCTCTGCAAATGCAAGAGATTGAGAAATTAAAGGTAAATGTGGATTCCTTCAATTTAGTGATGAGGGAGGAGGAAACTTTGTCACAGGTTGAATTGTATGCCATGAAGTCAATTTAGTGATGAGGGAGGAGAAAACTTTGTCACAGGTTGAATTGTATGCCATGAAGGGTCATATGGATTTATTATTTCATGAACTTGACTCACTGAGAGGAAAAGTGGAAAAGCAAGATTCCTATATTTGATGTCATTGTAAGCATGTTGGAGCAAGCTTTGCAGCTTGTATATCGTAACGAGACCGCTCTGAGTGAGTTATATGATAGATTGAGGACTGTATTAGACTCTCGGAAGGAGTCAGAGAAACGAAATAGAGTTTTTAGTACCATCATTGAAGAAAAGGAGAAGGCATCTTCATCAAGCATTTCTAAAGAAAAGGAGTTCATGGAATGTATGAGATGTGTTGAATCTATGAGAGATTTTGAAAAGTTTGTTACAGACCAACAAACTACTATTGCAAACAAAATTCAGCATAGTGAATCAAGGTGTGAATATTAAGTCTTTCATTCCTATTGTCATGAGACCTGAAAATATTAGATGTGAATATTAATTTATTTCGTTATTTAAAGAGCTTCAAGTTCAAGACATTTGTTTTTATTTGATTTTTATCGTAGTGTTAGCACGAGCACACTACTAGTTATGATGTATAGTCGCAAACAACAAAATATTTAGTAAATAATAAGTTTTGTTTCTCAAACGTGAACAACAAAAAAACACTAAATTATTATTTAGTGCCAGTTTGCTACTGCTATTCAGCGCGACCTCAGGACCCTTCATATGGAGGCTTCGTTGGGCTACGAAATAGTTTGTAACACTATATATGCTAATGTTTACTTATTTAATCTTCAGGATCCGAATATTAAGGTTCACTCGGCATATCCCTGATCCGTCCCTGCATCCATGAGATGCCACCATCTCAACTGAAGCCGAGCACCTCCTTGTTGCACGTCGTTGAGACTTGAGACGTACGGCGCCCCCGTGGCGTGTCTCGGCTCTCCCGGCTCCGGCGATCAATCCCGGCCGTGACCTCGCCGTGGCCGGCGTTGCTGCTGTCGTAGGCGTCCGGTCTCCGCTACGAGGCAGCTAGCGGCGCGCCCCGCGCCGCTGCCGATGGTGCAAGGCGGGCGTCGAAACAAATCGATGGGCTTCGTGGGCTTGCTTGGGCGGGCGTCGCAACTTCCTCTTTTCTTTCCCTTTTTTTATTTGCTAGAATCTTCTCCATTCAGCCCATCGTTGAATCCAAATACGGGCCTAAAGTTGGACACGGCGTTCAGCCCAACTACTATCGTTTACATCCATGGTGAGAACATGATCAATCGGGCGGTTTCTATACAAAATCGGGTGAAGCAGACTATTTGGAACCAGCTGTTACATTAATTTAGTCAAGACATGAACTTAGTGCATATTCAAATCCTATTTATAAGAACCACAATATATATTACTCTAAATAATATGAAAGGGTTTGAACATGTATTGACTGATTGGTAGCTCGTTATTGTTACAAACTAGCCGTCTTGTAGGTTATGTACAAATGCATATATTCATTCTAAATAAACGTTACGATCCTGCAGTTAAACCGTTTACCGGTTAGACCGGTGGTTCCATGGATCAAGAACTCGACCGGCCGGTCTGATTGCCGCTCCCAACATTCCCCGCTATGTTTACATCACGGGTGGTAAAATACTCCGTCGCTTTAGTTCGGTGAACCGAGATGCAATTTTTGGCTTAAATTTAACTGAACTGCTAACTTACGTTTAAAAATTGAGGTGCAAGATGCTCAGGTGCCTGAAATCAAGAGGAATAGATAATGTGAAAACCGTACACGTCAGCCTCAATTTTTGGTTGTTTTACCCATATTTATTTTCATGTTTGTAAATACTTTAATAAACTCAAGTTCGATCATAACATTTTACACGACTGTATAATAGCACCTTATTTACATATGTTAGTTTTTGGAATTTTTTGTAATTTTTATGTATACATATATATAGTTTTACAGAGTGATTTTTATGCACCGAATTGGTGATTTCCACCGAATATTTCTCCAAAAAAAAAGTAAACGACAGACTATATATGGCTCTATAAATGGGGTACCCTCTTTTCCCTTTTGCTGTGAGGACCAAATTATAGAAAGTTGGCGAGTGATGTACCCATGTACCGTCAGACACATGACGCTCAGAGCCTCAAAACGTTGTTCCTCTGAAGAATCCAAGGGAGAAGAACACAGAAAACATGGTAAAAAGACAACAGGTCAATCGCAAATAGAGATGGATGGACACTTGGAGGAACAGGCCACGGTAAGAATCTGGAGGCACAGTGCTCCTAGGAATACTCTCTCTGTTACTGTGGCTACTTGAGATGTGACAGCACCGGCGATTTGACACATCCAGTCAGCTTTGGTTCGTCTCGATGCAGTAAATTCCTTAGTAAACTCGTGCAGATGCAGTAAGTGGAATTGACTAATGGATGTCTCACATTTACTGGTGCCATAATTAATCTGCTGTCACTTGGTGATCGATTAGAAATAGATGAGACAATGTTTGTGTTTAGTGTTCCGGAGAGAGTTCTTGTGGTGACCTTAATGTGATAATGTATGACATGTAGTCGCGTGTGAGGTGGCTATTGGAACTAGCTTATCTCTGCTGTCAAAGGGACACTTGTGGACTGCTAAGTCGACCAAATCTTTAAGTGTCAAAAGATCCCCACGATGAAACGCGTAGGAGGGCGTAGGTAAGAGATGTATCAGATGATGATGCCAAATGAGCAAGTTTGGGTTCTGTTTCTTGATTTGTATGTGAAAAGCCGATCAGACGATCGAACATGATCTCCAGTCGATCGATAGCGAGTGAGGATAACGAAAGTTCAGTTTATACCAGTAGCTTCTTATCATTTATCCACTAATTTTTCTTTCGATCTGAAACAAATTATACGTGGATCGTAAAAAGGTCCTCCAGAATTGCGGACACCAGCCGACACATGTGAGCTCTTTCGCTTGATTACAAGTAAACTAGTAGGCAGAGTACGGAGTTCCTTCTGCAGAACAGAACCAGCAGCACGAACCCTTACAGTACAATATATACATTCTCAAAAGGTTTAAATCAATCACAGTTCTCAAAAAGTTTAAATCAATCACAGCTCTTAATTAAGTATAATTAAATTAATTAGATAAAATTGAATTTTTACTAACCTGTTGTAGCATGTCTCCCTCTCCGCACGCTGCGGTCGTTCTTTGTCCCTCTCCGTCACAGCGCCCCGCCGCCCATCCACTGCCGCCGCCATCCTGTTGCAGCAATGCCACATGGGCCCCGCCACCCTACGGGCAGCTATCGCAGCCCCACACCTCATCCGACACTGCCCCGTGCCACACCACGCGTAAAAGGGAGCACGAAGAAGAAAGGAAAGAAAGAGAAGGAAGAGAGAGAAAAGTAAGTAAAAAAAATAAAAAAATATAAGATAACCTATTACCTCGTCACTCTATTTAAATCTTAATTATTAGATTATATATAATGAACGGTCTACGTTAATTTATTTAGGTACCATAAAATTTTCCAACCTGGCGTCTGAAGAATTACAGCCTCAATCGCCCGCTTCCCTTGGTTTTAGTAAGAGAGACGTCTCCGACCGGTAGCTGATCGGATCAGAGGTTCAGAGCCGCTCAACCGGCGCTCGGCGCCAAATCGAGAGGAAGGGCCCGGCTATCCAATGGATCGACGGGGAGGCAAGCGAACGGAGGAGTGCTTGGGCTCCGGCGCGGGGATCGCGTTGTGCTCCGGGCATTTATGCGAGTACAGGACGGACGTACGCCGATTCACCGACCAGCTGACCGTCGTCCTCGCCGCCGTTGACCGTGTCCCGCTAGCTTGATAGCAATTCGAACGGAGGCGCCAACAAAAGCTACCGGCTCCAGCTTCCGTACCAGCACGCATGCATGCATGGCTCCATCTCATATATGATGCATGCATTTATGGTACAAGTACAACTTGTTTTCATTCATCTACTGACTGCTGGTGGCTTTTATCAGCTTATGCATGGACCGGTATGGTTTCGCTAAATTGTACTTTGAGGATGAAGACATCCTTCCTAATAAGTATTACATCCTTCAATAAATAAATGTTTTATGTCAAACATCAAAATCATAACTCAATAATAAAAATACTAAGTTTAATATGCGGTAGATTTGCGGTGAAAAATACAAATACGTTAATGCAGTTATGTTTTAAATAATTATAAATAATGATAAAATATGTGCATCAAAAACCGTAAAACCGTGTTGATATCCTAAACTATTTGTTTGGTATTAGTGATTAATGTAGGAGGGTCCAGTACTATTACATTCTTCTAAGGTAAAAGGAGTCTAGCGACAGCCAGCAAATTTGGTAGGTGCCAAGAATTACATTAGGTGTGGTGTTTCGTTAGAGGGCACGTACATCAGCAAAGTATAAATTCTAGGGCCCACAATTAATTATACATACGCTGAAGCGCTTTTAACATGAATGAATTTAGTAAGATTTATATATTTATTTTGTCTTCATCTTTGCGTTAAGGGATGTATTCGCAGGTATATACTATGTGTATTTGCGTCTTTCAAAATTATTGTACTACCTAAAGCAATAAAGCGTGAGTCTGCACAGATTTTGGAGCAATCCAAACGTGGAGTTCAATTCAGACTCAAAGTACCAAAATTTCACGAAAATACTATTGTACGGTCAGTTACATATTGGAAATCTTCCGGTCAGCTTCCAGTAGGGTAAACAAAAATAAACTTAAAACCAAATTAAACCGCACCGAACTTAACTATTTTCGTTTTTTTATTTTGGTTTTTATTACAAGTAATATATTAAATTGTGATGTAATTTTAATTTTATCCATCCTATCAAACGATGATTAAAAAAGTAGTCATAGAATATTAAGTTAAAACCGAAAATAAAAAACCAAATCAAAATATTTTGTTTTATTTATTTTGGTTTTTTATTTCAGTTTTTATTATTTTAGATAACTTTTCGGTTTCTATTTTCTATAATCCGAATTTGTTAGAAACTGAAAACGAAAAAACAAACTGACACCCCAGAGCCGTGTGATAAGATATGGATGTATCTAGGTTGCTCGTTCCACATATCCACATCGTCCAACAAAAATGACCGCGAAGTAAACGCCGCCGTGTAGTCTCTATCTCTCCTCGACTCGATCATGCTCTCCTTCAATTGGCTTCTAATTATCTGATCATGCTTTCCTGAGCATGGATGCTATACACTTCTTAAAGGGTCACACTACTGTAAGGCTTTTAGAATCTTTACTTTCAGAAAATTCTTTTTTTACTGATCTTGATTTTTATCATATACTGTTTTTCACTTACCTATAAATATTTTTTATTTTTTATTTTTCTCAGGATTTGAGCTTCTCCAATTTTCATGTGGAGGAAAGAGGGCCACTTCGAAATTAAGAGAAATTTTACTGTGAATGATCCTAACCTTTTTTTATTCGAAGACTTAAAATTATTTCAACTATCATCTTAAATAGTGGTATTAGAAATTAGAAAGATTAAAATCATTCAAAGATTAAGTGATGATGAAAGATAAAATTATAAATTTTTATATTAGGTGTGCTCGACGGTGTGGAGGAGAGATGGCGAAAGAGATTGGACAATATAAATTCGCTAATAACGATTATATCTAAAATATGATAAATCAAAATAATAATTTATTCTTCCAAATCAACAGCTAAAATTAATTTTATTGACAATCACTACGGGAAAACGCTTATTCGCCGAGTGCCACGGCGAAGCCTGTTTACACTCAGCGAAGAACACTCGGCGAACCCGCTGCCGGTGAATAAGGGTTTGCCGAGTGTTTTTTATCGGGCACTCAGCGAACCCTTTGCCGAGTGCCCGGCGTGGCACTCGGCACAAAAAAGTGGCTAACAGGAGGGGCGACGTGACGGCGGCTTCGCCGAGTGCCACGCTGGCACTCAGCGAACGACAACTAGCTTTGCCGAGTGTCTTACGTGGCACTTGGCGAAGCCACGAACCCGACAGCACCCGGGGGCACGCCACATGTCCGCACGCTCGGCCGGACACATGGCGCGCCCTCGGACGTTGCCAGGTTCGTGGCTTCGCCGAGGCACTCGGCAAAAAATGCCAGAACGCACAGAATCACACCACGTGGCGTGATTCTGTGCGTTTGAGGCTGTTTGCCTCAACAAACCCTAAATTTTTCTCAAATTTTTTATAAAAATCAGTACATTCACATACACAAATATATTCACATAAACATATACACAAATCCACATACACATTCACATATATATCTTAAATTTATCACAAATTCATCACAAATTTATATTTCATCACAAAATCATCACATTCACATTCACATATGCATCTTCATTCACATTCCCAAATTCATTATAACTACATAAAGTCCTCCATAACAATTCACTCCACAAGTGCATTATAAAGTTAGGCAACTAAAAGTTTACAACTTACTTATCTCGCGGCTCCCAAGGATTCCAAGGCAGATTCGATCTAGATCTCGACGATGGCAACTTCAAAAAGGAGTTAGTTAGCACAACTGTATATAACAAAAACGATAATTAGAGTGTTGGAAACTCACATTGCCGCTTTGTGGAGTATGCGGAGATTGTTGAGGTTGAGGGAGTGCAGGAGGGGGTGGCGTCGGTGATGGAGGCTGGCCCATCTAACCAGAATAAGAGCCACCCATCATCTGCGCCCAATACTGCTGCATCTGCTGCAACTGGGCGATTTGGATCTAAAACTGAGTCTGCTGGGCCCTCATCTCCTAAATTTTAGTCTACTAGTCAGCCCCACATCTTCTCTCGACCTCCAGCTGAGTCTACACACCGTCATCGCAATATCATTATCATTCCAATACAAAAAGTTGAAGGTTTTAAGGATGAACGGAATACAACTAACCTAGAGCTCGGTAATGAGGCCTCGTGATGTGTCCGAGCCATGGCGTATACCCAGACCTAAGCTCGAGCTCTGAGCTCTCACCTGAGAGAGAGTGGAGGCGTGTGAAGCATCAAGCACACTGTCGCCCATCCAGTAGCGGCCATGTCTCTTGACTCCTCCAGCCCTCATGACCACCTCCGTGTCAATGTTATGCTGGGCTGGCTAGTAATCAGAGCCATGCACCTCCCTCGCCATCGTCATGTAATCTTGGAGGCGTTCATATGCGCTCGGGTTGGTGTATGCCTCGGACAGGTCATTTGGATTGTATATATTGCCTTGCACCGCCCTCCCCTTGTGAGCCAGAGCTTCCATCAAGTCAACCACAAACGTGTCTGGTAGCCTGTCTTCTTGAAAGAACTCTCTGTCGTACGTGTTGGGGTCTATGTTATAATCTTCATTGTTGGGAACAAGCAGTTTACCGTGTGACGACACCTTGTACACAACATCCCAACCTTTGAGACGTGCAACTATTTTACATGGGTAGGGGAGATAGTAAACATGTGTCGCCTATTGAGCCACGATGTAAACATCTTCACTCGGCAAGGTGGTGTCTTGATGAATTTCGACTAGCCCAAGATCAGGGGTCCGTCTCACTACATTGGAATCGAACCAGTGGCATTTGAATACAACGGTATTAAGAGGTTTGCTCCTGTCGAAACTCAGTTCGTATATTTCTTCGATTCGTCCGTAGTAGTCAACCCCATCTATGCCTAGAGTAAAAACTCCAAAATTTGTTGTTCTTCCGTCGGGCCGGCTCTGCTCATGGCTTGCTGTGTGGAAGCGATAGCCGTTCACATCATAAGCCTTGAATGAGTTGACCCTATAGGCACAACCATTTGAAACTTGTCTCAACTCGGCACTCATAGCCACGTCAGCTCTTCCCTATAGGTTTAAACAAGACCGGCATGTGTATTAGTCGCATGTAAGATACAGTTAAAATGTAAAACTAACTAGGAGCCAAGTTAGAAGGTACCTTATGTTTGAACCAAAAAATAAAATCGAGATGGCTATTTCCCGCACCATCCTTAAGAAAGGCCGTAGATTCCTCAAGGGTAGGGTCCCTTGATTCATGCCAGAATCACCGATGAAATTCCCTAAAGCAACGAGAGAGATCAGGGTTAGAGTCAAAACATGTAAGATCAAGTTGAGGGTGTCGATTTATTGAGCACTTACTCCATATACGGTTCCACTTCAGAAAGGTTTGTTAGAACATACAACATAATCAAGCACCACTCTTCATGTTGTAAGGTCTTGTTAGCCGCATCACTTGCACTTTTTAGTTGGCCTCTATAGATGCTGAGGTTTGATTCATCTTTCGGAAGATTGTAACGGAAAGGTGGATTATGCACGCTGGGGAGATTGTCCACATAGTATTTAGTTGTGAAGTTTGACACCTCCTCCAGGATATATGCCT
This sequence comes from Zizania latifolia, assembly GCA_000418225.1. Lineage (NCBI taxonomy): Eukaryota > Viridiplantae > Streptophyta > Magnoliopsida > Poales > Poaceae > Zizania > Zizania latifolia. The sequence continues at coordinate 174,644 of KE372652.1, forward strand.
CGGCTATGGATGCTTCAATTTTACACTTGTTCTTACATTTGTTTTGAAAAATCTTCTGAAATCTCTCAATTGAATAGCACCAATGGCTCTGTACTGGACCTCTCATCTGTGTCTCATATAAAAGGTGCAAGATCATATGTTGCATTGGATTAAAGAAGCCGGACGGAAAGATTTTTTCCAGCTTGCAGAGCAACACATGCGCTAGTGTTTCCATGTCTGCTACCATGGTGTGAGACAACTCTTTAGCACAAAGATGGCAGAAGAAATTGCTCAACTTAGCCAGCACTCGCCAAACATCCTTGGTGACATAACCTCGAATCATCACCGGGAGCAGCCGCTCAAGCTATATGTGATAGTCATAACTTTTGAGCCCGTTGATTCACAGAGTAGCTAGATTCACTCCCTACTTTAGATTAGCTGCATAGCCATCAGGGAACATCAAGGTTTGGAATCACTCAAGTACTTCCCTCCTTTGGACCTTTGTAAGAACAAAATCGGCCTTTGACTTCGTCTAGGATTTCTCGCCTCTGGGAGGTACCATGTCTAGCTTTGGTCTGTTACATAGAGCCGTTTGATCCACTCGGGCCTTGACGTTGTCCTTCGTCTTCTTAGGAATGTTCATGATTGTGCCAAAAATAGCATCGGCAATATTCTTCTCGGTGTACATTACATCAATGTTGTGTGGAAGGAGAAGATCATCGAAATAAGAGAGATTCCATAAGCATGGCCTGTGAGTCCATGCGTGTTGCTCACTATATTTGAGAAAACCATCTCCCAGTGCATTGATCTCGAGAGAGTCTAACTGAGCACGAATCTCGGTGCCGGTCATCTTAGGTGGTGCTGAGTCTTTGCCAGTCACACTTTTTGTAAAGTTCTTACTTTCTCTTCTGAACAGATGGTTTTGAGGAAGAAACTGTCGGTGCTTGTTGAATGAGGAATATTTTCCACCCTTGGCCAACCAAATGAACTTCAGAGCTGCCCGACATATTGGGCATAGGAACTTTCCATGCACGCACCAGCCACAGAATATCGCATACGTCGGTATGTCATGCAGGGAGTAGAGGTACCAAACATGCATTCTGAAGTTTGTCTTCATAGCTCGGTCATATGTCCACACACCGTCTTCCTAGGCACGGACCAAATCATCCATCAACGGCTCCATGTACATACTCATATTCTTCCCCGGGTATTTAGGCTCTGGAATTATCAGTGATAAGAATATGTTCTGCCATTGAAAGATGGTGCTAGGAGGAAGATTGAGGGGATAACAAACATTGGCCAACAACTGTATGAGATAGCCATCATATCATATGGATTGAACACATCTGTTGCTAGAGCAATTCGTACATTCTGTGGCTCTAAAGCTTTTTCAGGATGGAGCTGATCAAACATCTTCTATGCTTCACCATCCGATGGATGCCCCAGCTTATCAAGGTTGTAACGAATCTCATTTTTGTGCCATATCATCTGTTTGGCAGACTCCTCGGTCATGTAAAGCTGTTGGATCCTCGGTATGAAGGGAATGTACCGAAGGATCTTCACGGGAATTGAGAGCTGCCTCTTTCCACTATCAGCGGAGTCTACCTCAAGATACCTAGAGGATTTGCACTTCACGCAGCACTTTGCGTCCACGTGCTCTTTCCTGAATAAGATACATCCGTTCAGATAAGCATGTATCTGCTCATACGGCATCTTAAGTGTATGGAGGACTTTCTTCGAGTCGTACATGCTCTTTGGTAGAATGTGACCTTTCGGGAGGAGGCTACCAACAACCATCAGCATGATATCGAAGCATTCTCGGCTCAAGCTAAACTTGGACTTGACGAGCATTAGGCGTGCGATGGCATCTAGTTGAGAAACCCTGGTGTGCCCATGAAGGGGATGCTATGAGGTGGATAACATGTCGTAAAACGTCTTTGCGGTTGGCTCCGGTACTTCCTCTTCACGTGCTTCATCAAAATGTGCATCTTCAAAGTCATCTAGCATGTATCCGATCCCTCCATCATCGTCGTTCGTGCGCTGTCGCACCACCTCGTCTCTAGGACACTGGGCCTCACCATGGTACATCCACCGGGGTAAGTTTGCCACAAACCCGTACTTACAAAGGTATTTACCCATGGTCTCCTTTGTATATTCCAAACAGTAACTCTTTCGAGCGGGAGACACCTAAGTTACGCGACACTTCCATGTACTAGTCTAAAATCATATTAAAAGAACAAATTTTAAAATCTTTGACAGCATCTCCTTTGTAATAACTAGCAAAACTGACATAACATGCAAAAAACAGGGCACGATGGCCACAAATAACACAGCGTGATGGCTAGCATCCACATACACATCACGACGCGATGGCCGGCATCCACATACACAATATAATCAACGGAAGCATTAAAATAGCAACTAAAACATGAATGAACATTTTTACTTGAACACTAATTAAACCATGCAAACAAAGTATGAGTACACATATTAATCCACGAAATGTACATGTAAATCAAATTGTCAAGTGCGTAAGACAATAATATAAAAATAATAAACATTATATATGGCATTGCATTAGACAATAAGAACAAATATTAGAACTAAACATACTAAACATATTAATTCTAGTTCAACGAATATAAAGCTTGCATACAATAAAATGTACAACAATAGACATGGCATTGCATATTAATTCTAGTTCAAAGAATATAAAGCTTACATACAATAAAATGTACAACACTAGACATGGCATTGCATTACAAAATATACAATTAAGCATATTAATCATCTTGTTTAAGCAAAACAATTTGTACATTGCAAAAATTTTATACCAGACGTGAAGAGGATGCCAGTGAGAGGGGGCCGATGGAGGAGCACC
>KE372652.1:194480-210143 GCA_000418225.1 Zizania latifolia
CGCCCCGCCGCCCGCCGCGCCCCCCTCCCACATCGCCACACGCGCTCAGCCCCTGCGGTCTGCGCAGGCGTCGCACCGCTGCGCGGTTGCTCCCCTTCCGTCGAGCATGCCTCCAGGTCTCCTTCCGTCGGCGTGACTCTTCGTCTAAAAGGAACCCGTTCTTCTCTCGTAACACTCCTCCGCCGTACCGAGGTGGTTCAGCGTGGAGATACACCCACACTTGGAGTTGATTTTACTTGCAGCGAATCTAATCCAAATCTCTGTTCTCTTCAAGCCCTGCAGTTTTCTGTGGTTTTTTTTCCTGCGTGGGGAAGTACTAGTAGCAGTTGATTTCGAGAGAAAATCTATAGCGTATGGAGCTATAAATCCCATACTGATGCTTCTGATTGTCTTTGTTAAATTTACGTTGCTTTATATTATAAATATGATTAAATTCTTTCTAATTTAAGTTCAATTGAATAAGGTTTTGTTTAAATTATGCGAGATTATTTATGCGGTAATTTTGCAAATTTTAGATTTAAGTGTTGATTTTAGTAGAATTATATTGTTATGAGATGTAGATGCTATATTTATATCATGTTTTTTTTAAAAAAAATTGTATAGTACATTAAGTTTATATCATCATAAAATTTTAAACTGTCAAATAGGAACACCCCTCGAAAAAATAAATCGTGGAGCCACTGCTGTAACAGATGATGCAGAGAAGAAGCAACATTCCTGTGTCAAATCCAATGAAGCCACCCAACCCAACTACGCCCATCCTTGGCCCCTATAAGTACCCAGCTCCACTAACTTGGTAACAACGCAAACACAATCCTAGCTTGCAAACATAAACCTCCAGTGTCCAAGCTTAGCTCTAGCTGCCACCTTCCTCACTTGCCACACTTTGCTCTTCTTCTACGAATCTCTGAAGCTTCAAGAAGTTAATTGCCAGCCTTGAATGGAATTTGACATGCTGAATTCCAACCCGGAAGCACAGCTCGAGCTGATGAACACAATGCTACAGCTGGAGCAGCTCAGTGCATTCCCTGACCACGCCATGGTGGTGCCATGTACTCCCGCTTCGCCATGCATGCAAGCACCGGGTCATCATTTCTCCTCGGTGCCTCAGGCTCACGGCGTGTCAGGGACCAACAGCGCCGCCGCCTACCGCGACCAGCAGCACTACGCCCAACTTCCCACTGCCGCGTACAACGCCGGCGGCGGCGGCCGGTCGGAGTCGTACCACGCGACGTCTGCCGGCGCCGGGAACTACGGTGCCGCCGCGGGCGTGGGGCCGACTACGATGAGGGAGATGATCTTCCACATCGCGGCGCTGCAGCCGGTGAACATCGACCCAGACACGGTGCGGCCACCGAAGCGCCGCAACGTGCGCATCTCGACGGACCCGCAGAGCGTTGCGGCGAGGATGCGGCGGGAGCGCATCAGCGAGCGCATCCGCATCCTTCAGCGGCTCGTCCCGGGCGGCACCAAGATGGACACCGCCTCCATGCTCGACGAGGCCATCCACTACGTCAAGTTCCTCAAGACGCAGGTGCAGTCGCTGGAGCGCGCCGCCGCCGCCAACGGCCACCGCCCGCCGCCTCCCACCGTTGCGCCCCCCGCCGCCGCCGTGGTCTACCCGGGCGGCCTGAACGGCCAGTGGTAGATCACGTACGTCCAACCCCTCCCGTGCTCCTGCCAAGGTCCGATCGACAGACGTACGTCCCATAGCTATGACTGACCATGTCACGGCTATTAATCACCGTTGAGCTCAGAGCATGCACGTACGGCGACGGCGCGCGCGCTCGTCGGTAGCACCTGTACGATCTGTGTACATTAAGATGTAGCTAGTGGTACTATCTCGTGCGCATGCATGCGCACGAAACGCAAGTATGTAGTAGCTTGTACATTAATTGTACGTAACGCACGCCACTTATCTTACTATGAATCGATAATCTAGCATTTTCTTCCATTCGCTGCAACGATTAATTTACGTTTCATTGCCATGTAACTGCATATCGTGCACATGCACGTATGATATGGTGATTATTACGAACGATGGATTGATCGATCGATATGATGCTGGAGGCCACCCAGCTTTCTGTGCACACAGATATGGAGAAGCCTTGGCCGGCGAGGCCGCGCGGCGCTGTGCGCACGCCGGCCGGCGAGGAGATGCGTGCGTGCATGGCGCGCCGCCCCCCGAAGTGGGGCGAGGAAGGACTCGCTTTCCAACGGTAAACCAATTCCGGTATGCGACCGCGGCTGGCGCAAGCTTTTCGCATGTGACCGTGTCCGGGCCGGCCGCTGTTAACGCAGTGCCAACAGTTGTTGTCTGCAGATGTCTCGTCCCGGATTATACGACAATCTACTCCGACGTAGTACCTAGCAGTAGTAGCATTGACCATGGGCAACACGCTCTAGCTACGACATTGGGGTTGTATCTGGATGGTTCGTTTCAGATCCGACGTAGCTGGTCAGCCTGACCGACCGATGAACCCCCGCAACAGCATATTAGTGGGTCCACAATATTACTATCTGTGGTCAAAATATAATTTATTTAAACCATTTCTGCTATTTACATGTTTATTTCTCATAGACCTCAATTGGGGATTTATTCGATTTTATCGTCTTTTTATTAGAGACAATTATACTTTCTATAATTCAACTATAATAAGTTGGGTTAGTAATATAAATAAATCTAATCTCTTAAATGAATAAAATAAAAAATATGAATCAATTCTACTATGAGTAGAGAGTATAGTGCTGGAGAAAATTGATTATTTGCCGTCGCCAACAAGTGGCTTCGATTTTTTGTCACTCTCAACATTGGCATTGATTTTTTACCACTCACAACATTGACATCTTGATTTTTTATCATTATGTCATTTTAATCTGATTTTAATCATTTTTCTCTATTAATACAAAGGGAAATTACCATTTTACCCTTCTCCGTTCAGCTAGCACTCAACTCTCTCTTGTCGTTGCCGCTGCATAAAGCGCATGCACTCTTCTCCAAACACAACTCTCCTCTGTTGCTGGGATTTCTTGATTTGTTTCTGTTGAGTGTTGACTGTTGGCAGTGAGAAGCCATATGAAGTAACAAAGGAGAAGGGCAAGATGGTAATTTTCCTTTGTATTAATAGAGAAAAAGGATTAGAATCATATTAAAATGATACAATGACAAAAAAAATCAAGATATCAATGTTGTGAGTGACAAAAAATCAATGTCAATGTTAAAGGTGGCAAAAAATCGAAACCGCTTACTGAGGATGGCAAATAATTAATTTTCTCATAGTACCGTCAATCACGAGTTCACGACAATATCATGCTTGCAACTGGTCTAAAAGTAGGGCCGAAAAATAAATAAATGTATCAGAAAACTCTATAAATTAATCTAAAAATTAAGTTATAAAATTTAAAAATAGCTGCCGCGCAACCAAACCAAGCACGCCCGATCGATATATAGCGTAGCCATGCAAACCACAAAGACAAGAGTACGGCGAATCAAAGCTAAATAAATCGAAATCTTTCTACATGTGCTGTGATGTGCACCATTTGGCAGCCATGTGCATGCCGAGAAATTGCTGTGAGATCTACCGCGACGACACACCGCTTTCGACAAATGGACCTTCTGAAACCGACGTGTTCAATCTCACAACCACTGTATCGAATTATCCATCCATCGATCCATCGACCGTCTACTAGACTTCACCGAGTCACACCGATTTTACAATCTTTCCAGCTGCCCGTACGCGCGCCTCGGCCTGTCGGCAACAGAAACGACGGCCTAATGAACTCTGAATCTCTGCAGATTTAGTGCATCTTCCATTCCAAACGGGAAGAAAAACGAGAAATTAGACCAGCTAGCTAGCAAGAGAAAATTCGTGTGCGGTGAACCCCTGCGACAGATCGTGCAAACGCGCGTCGTAGGATTTGCGCGACATTGCCATCAGTGAGAAAGCGGGAGCGCGCCGGTTCGCTGTCCGGTGCGCGCCCACCACGGCGCGGCTGGCTAGCTAGCTACCTCTCTCCCGTCGCCGGTCGTCGAATCGGTCGCCGGGGACACTTGTCGCGCGGCGGGGGCGCCGGCCCCACGGCGGCGAGATTTGGCGTGGATCTTAGGATAATTTTGAGAACGAGCGCCACAGCTAGCTCACAGAGGTGCATGCATGCATGCACCCCGCCTCCTGGCTCTGATCGAAGAACAATCAGTCGAGGAGCTAGTGAGAGTTCAGTCGCAGCATCATCTCGCGCGTAACAGCAGCCGCCGTCCAACTCCAAACCCTCCATCCCTCCAAGCTAGCCATCAACCTGACATATCGATTTCATTCTCGTCTGATTTCGCTCTCGATCGGTTCCATGGTCCCAGCTAGCAATAGCATCGATCTGCTCTCCTTCCCTGGTCACTGATTGCTTGTTGTTTTCGCTTCTTTTTCTTGACGTTCTTTTTGCTTGAAAAGATTTTAGCTGCAGCCCCCACAAAAAAGGAGGCCGAGTGAGATCCTGTGTGGTACACTGAGAAAGGAAAACTGTTGCGCAGGATGCGTGAACCTAGCCATGCAAGAAGGGATGGAAAGCTACCGGGTAAGGGTGGTTCGGTTTTTTAGTCTTTTCTAAAATTCGGTCATCGAAAAAAATAAAGACCAAAATGCTTAAAAATTGTGAAGACCTATCCATCATTCGGTCCGGTCTTCGATTATGTTGAACTATCCGAACAATTTCGGTATTGATTTATATAGTTAATTAATTTCTCTTTTTCCAAGACAAGAACCCACTATGGGAAATAGGGGTTTTGTTGAGTGTCTTGCACTCGACGAAGCCCCACAAATACTTGGCGAAAGATTCGTCGAGTGTTGTACTCGACAAACCCTTTGTCGGTGAACAAGGGTTTGCCGAGTATATTTTGTTGGACACTCTGCAAACCTTTCGTCGAGTGCCCGGTGTGGCACTTGGCATAAAAAAGCGAGTAACGGCTATGGCGACATGATGGACGTTTTGCCGAGTGCCACGCCAGGCACTCGATGAAGTGACACGTGTTTGCCGAGTGTCTTTTAGGGCACTCCGCAAAGTGTCCGTTAATGACACTCGGCAAATGCCCTTTTTCTCCTGACATCGTCACGCATCGTTGTCCTGCAGAGCTAGCAGTTTTTGTCGCTTTTTGCTGAGTGTCAAAGTTTGTCGAGTGTTTTATCAGATTACTCGCCAAGTGTTTTTCACTACCAAGTGCATTTCTCCCTGTTTGCTGACTGCCAAAGGTTCGATGAGGGTATTTGACCGACACTCGGTGAACATGCCTCTTTGCCGAGTGCTCGAGGAAATACACTCGACAAACCCTCAGACACTCGACAAACTTCCTATTTCCCGTAGTGACCATAAGCTAACATCCATTGGCGGCTCCAAGGGGTAGTCTAGGTGGGCCCTGGACTACCCTGAAATTTGGCCTAATAGATTAATATCCTTCTAATTTAAGTTGTATTAAATAATATTTTGTTTAAATTATGTGAGACTATTTATATTGTAATTTTATAAATTTTTTATTTAAGTGTTGATTTTGTAAATACTACATTTGTAATATTTTGAAAAAAATTGCATTGCACTTTGATTTTATGGTGTTATGAAATTTTAAGGTAGAGAATAGGAATACCCATGAAAAAAATCTTAGAGCCGTCACTGCTAACATCAATTATAATATATAGAAACAATAATATATAAAAGTAATAATATACAAGACTATTGTACCAAGATAGAAGTTACGATTTAGCAGTTCAAAAATGATGTATAATAGTTAATATGCTTGCAAATAACACTTATTGGAACTATTTGACACATTTTTTCGTAATTCAGTTAATTGAGACATACCACCGACATGACCGGACTAAATTTAGTTGGTTATAGCTGGAGACTGAATTTTTTGGATTGATCATTTCCATCTCGTGTAATTATGTCCACCCCTAGTACTGGGAATCCACTCATGTACGTGCGTGCAGGCTCTCTGAGTCCATAGTATATTGTGTCTGAGTCGAACGCGATCGAGATACAATACAGAAGAACAACGAACTTATATGTTGCTTAATTTCATAGATTTGGCAACATTGACCAGTTGCCTGATTATTAAATCGTAAGCTATTAATTAATTTAGTCACGATAGATCGACAACGGCGCCGTCTTGTCGCGTGACGGGCGCATGGTATTGGCAGCCAGCCCACAGGAATACCAGATTATATGGGTATTGGGTGTGGTCGCTACGATCAAAGGCTTAGAGGGATGACAAGTCGATCGCGGACCAATAGTAATTAATGGCATTATAGTATCATGTGTGTATATCTAAATGGAACGTGAAACACGAATTTAAGAGCAAGTTATATGTCGCTTTTTTGGTTTGGTAGCTAGTATTCATAATTAGTTGCCTCATAATTATTCCCAAGCTATCTATCGATTCACTCAAAGTTGGATCATCCTCACGATTTGTGCTCTAGTGATCGATTGTAGCAGCCTCTACTCCGATGATGGTGATGCCAACATGCTAAATTAGGTTCTTGGTGGTAGTATCTAAAGTTTAATTAGGTAGATGAATATCTATGACGAATAATTGTAAGCTGTCTGAGATAACAATATTTATGGTAAATCATAAAATTTGAACATCTAAGATAAGGTCATAAGGACCCGCTAAGGATGATCCATCATAGATAATTCGTTATATGTAATGAGTGGAGATTATGCTACGTCATAGGTCATCTATAACGGACCATGAAGTTACCCATCATAGATGACAATCCATCTATAATAGGTCATAATATATGACTCTTCCGAAAATGACAAAGCTCAACTATATCGGTTCACTATTACAGCCCACCACATATGACCTATAATCATATGTGACGGATGCTAGTTATGACATATCATAAATGAGTTATTTGTAGCATGTCATAACTACACCCGTCGTAGATAATGTCTTCGATATATTTTAGAAACACGCTAGCTAGTTCTCATATAATTTACCCAAATTTTCAATAAATCCTATGCGTGCATTTCATCAAAATCACTGAGTTGTAGCCGCTGCCACCGAGAACTCTATATGTTGTACGAACCTCTGCCACCGTAGTCGATCAGCTACCCTAGATGTAGCTGTGACCTCACAACACCGCCACACCATTCCTCCTACACCACGACAACACCGCCAATGCAAGACACCCCTCACGTCACCACTTTCGTCTCAAGGTAACCCATCTAGAGTTTTGACAGTGATGAGGACATCACTTCTAAGGATACACATGACATCTTTTAAGTATCTATGCAAGATCCAATCACCTGAGCTCGAGCACGACGATTAAATCTCCAGGTGAATTCATTCCTATGTACCTTTTTGTATAATTTTGAGAATAAATTACTATCTAAGGATGATATTATTGTTAGGAACTATGGAGATGATGAAGAAGCACATGGAGACAAGCAAAGAGTTAGAGAAGAACCAGCGAGGGTGTCCAAGCCGAGTTGGAAGTCCAATCCAACTCCAGCTCGAGTCTAACTCAGACTCCAGGAGCAGCGTGCACTAAAATCGTCGCCCAGGCCACATACGAACTACGTTTTCGACGTTCCACCTATGCACAGAAAGCTAACTTTGGCACCTTTTCAATGGCACTAGTTTCACATCAAAACTTCTTCTAGATCAATGGAAATCATTGAAACAAGTTGGTGTCCAGAATCTGTCAGCATGCTGTTTTCTGCGTTATTGGGCCTTTGGGCCGTGTATCCAATTAAGCGTTAGGGGTGCGTCCGGAACTACTATATAAGTTGTTTCTACAGTCATTAGAGTTTTAGGTTTATTTTACACGTTGCTTTGATAGCCACCGTGCCGCTGGTCTTGTAAGTGAACCCCAACTCGCAGATTCCAATAGAATTTCAGTTCGATTGCGTTTTCTGCGTTCTTGCTTGTGTTCTTCGATTCATAGGCAAGGATTAGCCTTTATGGTGAGGTCAATTAGGCTGTGCTTGGTTGATAACCAGAGGAGAAGTGATGCTACGATTGCAGGGGTTCGATCTCGTGGATAAGAAGCCAGATCGTGTGTGTCGTGTCTCCACCAAATCGTTGTTTATCATACACCTGATGGAAGATCGGGCACCTCGCCCTCCATTAGTTGGTATCAGAGCTCATTTTACCATCAGGTTCTTGTATCTCAGATTAGATTGATTTCATATTTGTCCTACAGTCCATGAAAAAGTAACCAAAAAATTGGTAGTCGTAGTGTTTTCCCTGTCCGAGACCATCCCTAGCCTTTGCACGTTTCAGCTTTAGAGTCCGTAGTGTTGAGTTTGTGTCCAAAGTCAAGTCCGGTTGCTGGTTAGTATTGTGATCCCCTTGCCTAAACCATTTACACTAGCCGTCACCCATAAATCCCCTTTTAGTTTGCAATTCGCGTGCAAACTAGAACCTCAAAACCCTGATTCAGACTATCTCTAATAAAACAGTCATAACTTTTGTATATGAACTTGGAATCAGGTAAATAAGTATATCTCGGATATCTATAGAAAAAGTTATGTCTAAATTTCCCTAGCATAGCTAGGTTTGCCGATTTTATTTTTCTCAAATTCGGCTTAGAAGATAGAGTTTTCCAGCCTCGAAGTTTTCTGCACTAATTTTTCAGCATATCTTTGTTTGTCTACATAGCAATTCTTTGCAGCAAAATTGTGCCACATCTTCTTGGTTTGTCTTCTCTGTTTTCCTAGAAAAAAAACAGAAGTGTCAAAAAAAGAATACAAAAAAGAGTTCAAAAAAAGAATCAAAAAAGAATTATCAAAAAAAGGAGCACATAGAGTTGATCAAGAAGATATATGTGTTCTGAGTAGTGCTGTCTTGTGCTGTTTTTTGCGCTATTTGTGCTAAATTTTGTCACATTCTCTAGCCATCCTTTGAGCCTTAACCACTCTCTCATATAAGCCTTGTTGCCATAGGGATCACATTCAGACCAGCAACTAGTACGAGTGCTTTAGGCATTTATTCAATATTACTATCTGTTTCTGAATTATGTTCCACCATATAGAATACTTATGTTTAACCTCCTAGACTCTACATATATACTTCTGATCAGTGCAGCTTGGGACCTTTCAATCGCCGTTTCACTACCTCTTAGAGTCATCGACCAACCAAGATTGTGCCATAGCCAAGATTGTGCCATCCACTGACCTGCGTAGGTAAGATCCTTGCAATAGCGTGGTAAAACACTTGAGTGAGAGTGATTCCACCTTCCACTATCTACTAGTTGATAGGAATAATACTCTTTTGTATTTTTTTCTTTCTAATAATCATGACAGAAAACTCCAGGAGAGAAATCGCAAGGGTGTTTGACCAAATCATAAACCACCTAGATGACATGCAAGATAGCATGCAAACTCTCTCCCGAAGGATGAAAGAATTGGAGACCAACCTTCAGCCTCGAAGAGACGATGGCGAGCAAGAGGACGACGAGCACTACCTATGCCAATACCTTTGTCACAACCAAGCCGCTATGGAAGGTAATGCTAATCATAATCAAAGTAACAATGATTCTTTTATGAAAGTTAAGTTTATAATCCTATCTTTTCATGGTCAATATGATGCTAAGAAGTACCTAGATTGGGAGATGATCGTAGAGCAGAAATTTAACTCATATCTAGTTCCTGAACAACATAGAGTTAAACAAGCAACTAGTTAGTTTAAAGATTATGCTATAATCTGGTGGAAAGAGCTAAGTAAACTTAAATTGCAACTTACTACATGGGATAGATTAAAATGAGCTATGCATAGTAGGTTTGTCCCTCTTTTTTATTAACGTGAATTGTGTAAGAAACTACAATGCTTGGTTCAAGCTAACATGTCTGTGATGGAGTATTATGCAGAGTTTCGGAAGGGCATAACCTGTTGTAGAGGACACTGAGGACACGATTTGTCGCTTCTATGATGGATTGAGATGTGAGATTCAAGATATCATTTATTATAAAGAATTTATTACTCTTAGCCATTTGTTCTAGCTTGCTATGTGTGCAAAGAAAGAATTGCCAGAACGTCGACATAGGGCAGGAAACTCCTATCCACCACGAGTAACGAGCGCACTGGCACCGACCAAGCATTCCTCTTCTTCAAGCGTTCGTCATGTGCCTACACATACACCTGCATCAACACCAGCGAGCATACGACCTTCCACCTCTACACAAGCTGATGAGTCCAGTAAAAAGTCATTATAGATACCCATTGAGGTTGCCTCATCAGCTGCAATCATGGATCACCCTTTGGAATTTGATAATGATGCACTTCACCATGATAGGAGTAATAACTATACTCTTGTGCATGAGGACGTGAAAGTTACTTTGTTACCTTTAACTTTCGATGAAATTATTAAAGATGATATCGAGACGGCTACTAATGAGAGCAAACAACTTGATATTCGATCTGAAAATCAGCAAGAAATTAAATTAAAAGATTCAGCTATCCTTGCACATAAAACTGATCATACTAAAATTAATAATCAAGATATGATTTGCGAGACTGCTTCTTTTACTCTTACTAATATAGTTTATACTTTGCCTCCTACTGTCACTAAGTATTTATCTCGTGTTGAGCTACATGACTATAAACTTGACTTGCCTCCTGAGTTTTTATCTTCCATTGAGTTACATGACTATAAACTTGCCTTGCCTCCCAAGTTTTGAGATAGTTCTACATTTAACATTACAGAATTGAGACCATTCATGGGAGCAAAAGATGAGTTTGAGTCAAGGATGACTCTATTTCAAGAGGGGGAGGATGATGAGGATATCACTCCTATGGATACACATGACATCTCTCAAGTATCTATACAAGATCCAATCACCCGAGCTCGAGCACGACGATTAAATCTCCAGGTGAATTCATTCATAAGTACCTCTTTGTATAATTTTGAGAATAAATTGCTACCTAAGGATGATATTATTGTTAGGAACCATAGAGATAATGAAGAAGCACATGGAGACAAGTAAAGAGTTAGAGAAGAATCAGTGAGGATGTCCAAGCCAAGTTGGAAGTCCAATCTAACTTCAGCTCGAGTCCAACTCGGACTACAGGAGCAGCGTACACTAAAATTATCGCCCAAGCCACATATGAACTCTATTTTTGACGTTCCACCTATGCACGGAAAGCTAACTTCAGCACCTTTCCAATGGCACCAGTTTCATGTCAAAACTCCTTTGGATCAATAAGAATCGTCGAAACAAATTAGCGTTCAGAATCTGTCAGTATGCTATTTTCTACGTTATTAGACCTTTGGGCCGTGTATCCAGTTGAGCCCATTAGGGGTGCATCTGGAACTACTATATAAGTCGTTTCTATGGCCATCAAGGGTTTTTAGGTTTATTTTACACGTTGTTTTGATAGCCGCCGCGCCGCCAGTCTTGTAAGTGAACCTCAACTCATAGATTCCAATAGATTTTTAGTTCGATTGTGTTTTCTGCGTTCTTACTTGTTTTCTTCGATTCGTAGGCAAGGATTAGCCTTCGTGGTGAGATCAATAAGGATGTGCTTGGTTGATAACTAGAGGAGAAGTGGTGCTGTGATTGTAGAGGTTCGATCTCACGGATCAGAAGCCGGTTCGTGTGTGTCGCATCTTCACCTAATCATTTTTATCATATACCTGACGGAAGATCGGGCACCTCGCCCTCCATCAAGTTCTTTAGAATGAGAGATAATTATTATTTAGATTGTTTTGAAAAATATGTTGTGATTTGTGTGAATGATTGATTAAGGTACACCTTATATTGAATATAATTCTTTGATTCGTGTAATACCCCATATAAGTCTAATGGAGAATTATTTAGATGGTTTTAAAAATATATATGCATGTCTAGGAGCCTGGAAAATAAATTGGTAACATGGAGTGGTTATGTGCATTAAAATACATTTGGCATAGAAAATAGATTGCCATTGTTAGTCCTAATCCAACCATTTATTGATAAATAAATTGTTCAACACACAATTACAATATTGAGTACATGCAATGCGAGTATCCACTTGCATGGTTGTTTTTATTTAGTAGCTAGCTTGTGTTAGTACACGGCATTGAGTACACGAAAAATACCTTGAAGGTATGAAAGCTAGGACTTGGTAAAATATGTTAATTTCTATAATATTATGTGTTGTATCAAAAATGTTATATTTCATGATGTATTGGTCTTGTATTAGAATTTTCTATTGTATAGATCATTTTAAATTTCAATTAACAAAATTATCCTAAAATAAGTCCTAGTAACCTCTCTGCAGCAGCCACTCAAGGCCTAACCCACAGTCGATGCCGCTCGAGCCCTAATGAGAGGATGGATATCACGGTGGCCGGTATGCACATATATATAATGTGATTTAATTTCTTGATGGTTTATATACGTGTAGTACTATGTAATATTATATATGTATTTGCAATAATCATAATTTGTAATAATTTTAGCTTTTGATAGGCGTGGAAGCTATTCACGTGGTAGGATTCGTTACTGGGGCCTCCTAGTCCTTGTACCATGCATGTAAGCGCCTTCTCTGGATCTACCATCGGACAACATTAGCACCACTCAGTTCAGTGTTTAGAAGAACAACAGGGCTATCTCTTGTGTTGTTCAAGATGACAAGATGACTATGCAAGAATAGTCGTTGGTAGATGCTACAATCAATGATCCATGCATTACTCATCTCATCCAGTGGGATGAGGATGAGGAGGCAGCCGAGACAATGGTAGAGGACATTGAGGAGAGAGATGTGAGTCCTTGTACTTCCATCAATTTGGCATTGGACGAGGAAGAAGAGGACAAGACCAACAAGGACGATGGCTAGCTAGAACTAGCCTCATGTTGAGAAAGTTTTTGTTGGGAATAATAATATTGTCAAGATCACTAGCATAAAAGATATGAGAAGGATATCAAGTCAACCATGATTATTCAAAGATCCAACCAATTGGTTACTGATAAAGCTGAGCACAGTATTTATAATGCCATTTGTGTTGATATTCATTGTTTGACTCATGAAATATGATGTAAATATAAATATGAAATGTATGTACTGTTGAGAATTTGAAATGCATATGTGTTGTTAAGAATATAAAATGGATATATGCTTGATTTATGATGGTTTTAACTATCTATCGTCGTAGATGACTCATAACAAACAGTGGTTAATGTTACTATCCATCACAGATGGATTATCTGTGATGGGCCATTATTACACCTGTCATATATGGCTCATCAGTGACATGTCGTTGTTACCACATATCATAGATGACCCATCCACTACTGGAAACCATGCTTTTTCTGTCGGCCATACAAATTTCCTGTCGGTTTTTTAATCGCTGATAGAACTAGAGACATGGACTGTTGGTTTGTGACTTACCGATAGGAAAAATATTTGGTCTGACGGGGTTTCAATTGTCAATAGGGAAATGCCTAATGGTTTGACGGGGTGGCAATAACAGACAGGAAAAATTACAACCGATAGGAAATTAATATATTTCTATGACGGTTTTTCCCTTACCGACAGAAAAAATATGAAAGAACAGTAAGTGATGTTATTTCTGTGACGGTTTTTAAACTACCGACAGGGAAATTGTCTAAAAAAATCAGTCTCTGAATGCGGGCTCATTTTTGACCAAAGCGCCAAAAATTTCGCCACCTACCAAACAACCCTCCAATATTTCCTCTTTTTCCACACTGCAGCCCTCTCCCTGCGCCAAACCATTCCCAGCGCCGCCACCAGGCTTCATTCTCCCCATCGCGCCACCGCAAGGGCCGGCGACCTCAACCTCACGCCGCCGTCGCCCCGGACCTCCCCCAGCCCCCCGTGTCTCCGGAGATCCCATCTCCCCCGCACCTCACCGACCCCCGTCTCCCCCCGCCATGCCAAGCCTCCCCCATCTTCGGCGCCGTCCTCCTCGCGCCTCCGGCACCCCCTGACCTCTCGCACAACCTGGCCTCTCTCGGCCCCCCGTAACTCTGGATCTCTTGTCTCCCCCACGCCTCGCCGCCCCCCGTCTCCCCCAAGCCTTGTCGGGCCTCCCCTCGTCTCGCCCGTCTCCGGCGTGGTCCTCCTCGCGTTGTCGGTGCCCCCCGACCTCCCCCCCACCACCGAGCCAACCCTGGCCCCCGCACCTCTAGCGCCCTCGTCTCCATGCACAGCCGGCGACCACTCCTATGCTGCCTCCAGCTTCTTCACCCTCCCCTCACGCTGCCTCTTCACAGTAAAGTTCAAACTCTTGCTTATATTTTGACTCAATTATTATGACCCGCTGTTTCAAAATTACTAGAATGACCAAGTTAATCCGGTTTTCCCGTAGAATCTGTCCACTTTATCTGATTTACACACATTTAATTATGTGAATAGTTATATTCTTGCTTAAATGTGTTTTCTCTATTAATATTTTACTTGTTAGATGCATCTTTTGCTTGTTACATGTAGCATATTGTGTTATGTTTTTTGTGTTTGTTCTATTGACCTCTAGTGGAACATAAAAATTGTGATGATAATATATTAATCTTTAAATGATAGAATTAGTTAACATATCACAACGCTCATGGATGTATAATGGTTGGCAACGTGGTAAAGATCCCTCTAATGAATGGTAGTTATTCCTCTCAGCTGGGCAACATTAAGTGAGAAATAAATGATACAATAACTGTAGTGTTCAGTTTTCAACTTCTCCACCATATATGTTACTTATATGGATGTATGGAACTATTTTGACTATAGGGTTCCCAATGCAAAACCTGAGAGGGAATCAACAGAAATTGAGATCTTCGGGATGCAAGGGATTCCTCCAGATGTGTTGGCTACTCACTATGGGGAAGGTATTGCTCTACCAAATTCCTCACTGCAACACGCAGGGTAATTTTGTTCTTTACACTTATAGACACTAGGCTACTAGGGTAGTTCATCGGCAAAGACCATGCAATTATTTGTTTTGGTACCATTTGTTGGGTTGATACACATTGGTGACCGACGGTGGTAGAACTTGCAGTCTTGTTGTCCGAACAACACTACAAGGCTTATAGCAAGAGAAACATTTTGGATTTGCAGATAAAATTATTCATGTACAGGAATCTAATTTTTCAATGAGTTTAACCTATCATATGTTTACTTACAAGATCTTGTTTATTAAAACTTATTTGGCATATGTTTCAAATGTAGAGGAAGACCCTTCCGCGAAGGTAGCCAAAGTGGAAGTGCCGTCAATAAGGCATGTTGTTATGCATTATCAGACAGTCATGGTATATCCTCCACGACCGGCTCATGGAGTAGCTCCACCTATGTATGTTCTCTTTGTTTCTTTAGTATACTTGAAATATTTATGTATCATCCATTGATTGCATCATCATATTGTGTTTATTAGTTTTGGAACATTCTTTTTTTTAAAAATCACACTCATTGGCAGCTATAATCCTGCGCTGAATTCATTGATGGCCTGACCTCTGATGTGGCCTGCTCCACCTCCACAAGCTTGGTTTACACAACAACAAGCAGTTTCAATTCCTCAAATGGCTGCTGGGCTTGCACCACAACAACCGCTATTTCCTATTCAAAATATGCCTACTCCTATGATATCAGCACCTACAAATTTATTTCAGACTTCATTCCCTATGGCCCCTGTTGGAGTACCTTCACCTGTTGCCCCTCAGGAGAGAATGCTCATTATGTTGCCT
>KE372652.1:227063-243193 GCA_000418225.1 Zizania latifolia
ATCAACCCTCGCCGCTTCAGCTTCACGCACCCGGATTGGACCGAATGCCTCCGCGACCCCTCTGCCCGGCCGACGCCCGTCCGTGTACCTGAGTCACACGACAGCTCCATCACGGTCGAGTCTTCTCATCCTCACATCTTCTTCTTCACATCATCTCCCCGGTTGACAAGCACTCATCACCTCATGGTGGCTACCATGACTCCTCATTCTGCATAAAACTTCAATAGTGGGTGATGTGACATTTATGGATGATGTTATTTATGTTTGTTCTTTAGGTATTCCCTTTATGAATTCACTTGTGCATGCACCTGTTCCAGGTATAGGAGGTCCAGCAGTTGTACCCCCACCCACTTTTAATAGTAAAACATCAGCTACTCAACCTGGTGCAAATGAAGTATATCTGGTGTGGGATGATGAAGCAATGTCAATGGTACTATTTTCCATCTAGGCATCTTCTTTTTAGTTCTTGTTCTTGTTAGATCACTTGGGGTATCTGGTACATTACTTAGATATGAGTTTGATGGTTATGTCAAAAATTTGTTGACTTGTGTATGAGGAAAGAAGGTTGTCGCTGCCCAATTATCAGGTGCATGATGAAACTAGCCAGAAGTTATTATTTTTATAATGTTATGCCTCTGATATTAATGATATGTGAAAACATTAAATTGATATTACATAGGGAAGCTATGAACTGCAATGTTGTGTAAGTGTTTCATTCTAGGGTAATAGAGTAAAGTAAAAGATTTTAGGCACTTGGAATGCTATGACATATATTTTGTTCTAAACTTGGGTTTCCATTTGCCCTTTCTTTTGTGCCTCAAGAGTCTTTTTTTAATTACAATTGGTGATGTATTACCTTGGTATTATAACTTTTACATTTTCATGAATCTGTGGTGATTATTTGTTTGATCATATATATCCTGCTGATGTCGCACACGTTAGGAGTTCCAAGTAGGTATTTATATTGTTCTTCCCGCTAGTAAGTTTTTTACAATATGACAAATCTCATGGTGCTAATTGACTTGAGGGTTATCGTCAAGCCCTGGACAGTTCGCAAATATGTGTGTATTAATTTCAATTGAATCATCATTGTTTTATTGTTTACGATTCACCACATGCAAATATGGGTTTGTAACAAGAACTAGGTGGCTGAGCTTCTGCCAATACCGTAACATTTATTGTAACTTATTTTTGGTCAAGAATGTGGAAAAATTTGGTTATACGTCTGCTTTCATTTTGGCCAGTGTGAGCTTGGTACTTTTGTTCACAGAGAGAGTTTAACTGCTCGATTTTTTGTTCCAAGTTATGTAGGTCACTTCTAACACCACATCTCTTGTCTCACAATGTGTGTGAATAGATGCACTCCGTTGATGCAGCAATTGATTGAAGAATGTCAGAAAGTTGACTGGTATCATTATTAATACAAGTGATTAATTAATATTACTTAATTAGTTACATTCTACTTTAGCAGGCAACAGGTTCATCTCATGTTGGCTCAGAATCAACTACAAATGACAATACAAACAACGCAGCAGATGGCCATAGCGGTGAGGAGCTCGACGGTGCAAACAAGACATTGGAAACTAGCCATCGCCGAAGTGGAAACCAAGCATAAAGATGTTAATCACTTAAGCAATAGATTGGTACTTGTTTGATCTTTTGAAGTGAGGGAAAATTGCATACTTACTGGTTTTTGATATAAGTATAACTTTAGGTTGCTAGGTAAGGGAACTAGTTGCTAGTAGAAATTGGTGCTAACTTTTGTTTATGGCATATTGATGCACACTCTTGTGATGGAGGTTGAATTTGTGCTCATGTCATACTATGCCAAAGACAAGACAATACTGTGTGGGGCTTTTGTTGAGATTTAAGTGAATGTGAGCTCTATATTAAAATCATGTTGAATGTGTGATGAATGTTGTGGTGAATCTGTGATGAATGTTGTGGTGAATCTGTGATGAATGTTGTGATAAATCTGTGAAATTCTGTTATAATTTCCTGTACAAAATTCTGGTTTGATCTCTGTATTAAATTAGTAGTTATGGGAAAATGTATTTTCCTGTTAGTTCAATGTCGATAGGAAATTGAGCCCCGTATTAAATTAATAGCGATGGAAAAATGTATTTTCCTATCAGTTTGAACCGATAGGAAATTGATCCTATTTTCCTATCGGCTTAAGCCCACAGGGAAATTCTGGCTTAATCGTGACAGCAACATACTGACAGGAAAAAAGTCTACAGCCCGTCAAAAAAATTATTTGTACTGATGGTGAAAATTAATTTTCCTGTCGGTGAAACTTGATAGAGATAGAAAATCAAAACCTGATGACGGTGAATTTTTCTGTCGGATACACGCCGACAGGGAAATTATTTCTGATGGTGAGCCATCAGGCATTTTTTATTTCCCTGTCATGCTATCCCTGGTGGGTATTTCCTATCGGCACACCGTCAGGGAAATTGATTTGGCTATTTTCCTGACGGGTTTCACAATTTTTCTGATTGTTTTTGGCCGACAGGAAAATCATGCTTTCTATTAGTGATCTATGATGGGTGGTAAAGCCGGCTAGCATGGGATGCCCCTCATTTGTGGTAGGTGATTATTATCAACCACCATAGATGATAATATATGTGACAATTAGTTATCCGTCTAAGATGAGCTAACACATCATTAACCAAAGACCACTGATGGCAATCTCATCTATCATAGAATAGGGTTATCACTCGTCACAAATAGCAGGTTATGTGCTAGTGAATATCAGTCGATTGTAGATAGATTCGCCTTTTCTTCTAAAATTCAATCAAACGTGAGTTCTATAAATATGTTAGTGACAAAGTCAATTTACAAAATATACCAGTGCATCCATTTTATTTCTTGTATGATATCACTATTAGTTGACCGCTAGTCAATCTCCGTTAAGCAAGCCGAAAGAACCATTATTTGACGGATCGAAGATTTAGCATTACGCCATCATTAAACGAAATAGTTTTTGGATAATAATGTCAACCGTTGATCCTTTTTTCATTAATTCAAAAATATGGGAACTCGAAATCAACATGATTCATGATCGCACATCATATCATAGGGGCAAAACGGTCCTTTCGACTTACCTAACAGAGGTTGACTAATATCATAGGTGTTGGGAGGAAACTGAGGTGCTCCTAGTGAACATTATAAGACGAGAGCGAAGACACTCTACTCTAGTGTAGGTGGCATGCTCAGGCTTGAAGGACTTGAGAACAAGAAATAATGCAGTGGACACTCAAGAGCTTTATCCATGTTCAGTCATATTAGCCATACGTATTGCCTAGGATTATAGTACTCTTGTGAGTGTTTAATATAGCCTAGCTTAGAGAGTGTAGCATGTAAAGATGCCAAGAACGCTCGCTCACATCCTATCTAATCTAAACTCTATTGATCTCATACAATCTCTTATGCTATATATGCTCTACCCTTGTCCTTATGGCTAGAGACTGGTATTTATAGGTGCATTTGCAGGCTACTAAGGTCATAATTGCCCTACTAGACACCGCTTTATAAGAGACATTTGTGTAAAGTTACTCAGGATTATAGAATAAATAGCTTTATAGGGTGCTCGTGATCATTATAAATACATTATTTATCACAGGTGGTTCACTTGTTTGAGGTGGCGATGCCAAAGTACTGTGCATTTAATGCATATCTCATTGGTTGTCACTTATGCCAAAGTACTTTTGCATGGGTGGAGGTTGGAGCGAGTCTGGTGTTAGTATTGTGCCCTAGAGACAATATAGGGATGTCGTACGTGGTATACTATATTTATGAAATAAAGTTATTTTATTCCTTAAAATAGACATTATCATTATGGATCAATGAGTATGTGACTCATTCATGAGAATCGTAATGTTACTATTTATAAATGATCACTGATCGGATGCAAGTCATATATAGAACAGATATGACTAAGATCGGCATGTGTATTGATTGATGATCATAGGTATAGAGATACCAAACCAATAACATAGACGTATGTTAGAGAACATATGTTAGATAGACCCACTATGAGGCATTGTTGACATTTTATGTATCAACAATTGGTCTCAGTATTGTTTATGTAAAGTTCTTAGACCTGAGATCATCATGGGTATGCTATGAAATATTTAGTGGGATATGAGTGATCAAGATGGAATTTGCTCCTTCTTACGGGAGAGATATCTCTAGGCCCTCTAGATGTAATGGATTATGAAAGTGCATGGCCATGCCGATATGATTAAGGAGTTAATCACAAGTTATAATTCAATATAGAGATCGAGAGAGATTGAGCTATTGATAGGATGACATAAGTCTCACCTTATGCTCGATTAATATCATGAGGCAAAGGAATTTGTATATGAGAAACATTATAGGTTCCGCCGATATGATCTTTACATATACTTAAATTAGTATGCTTTACTAGAGGCCACTATTAACGGAGTACTAGAAAGGAGTTTCTATACATTAACCAAGCTATATGTGAACCTGTAGAGTCACACACTTAACGGGTTGGAACACCATATTTGTATAGGATTCAAATCAGGCTCAGTTTGGATAGAGATCCAAGCAGATCGGAGAGAGATTCGAGTAGAGTATTAATTGGACTCGAAAGGGCCAAGATATGACGTATATATATATGAGGTGAGGGGCTGGTGCATGAGAGGTTTTTGAACGTGGTAATCTGTTAGCCACCATGAGAAAACTCTAGTCACCGTCATCTCTTCCAAGCCCGACCACATCGCCGACCGCCTGAGTGTTAGTACACGACAGATCGACGTTCTACCCCTGAATGTGTGAATACTAGTAGAGACATTGCTATACTGCTTCGCTAATCGGATCGATCTTCGCATCGGCATCGGCATTATTACTGATTGGATCGGCGACGTCATCGGCTTGAAGGATAGGAGGTCGGACGATGACTTTTCGATCGGATCGGTTGCCTCCCAACCAGGTTCATTGGCCCCCGACCATATCGGCGCGCACGTGTTGGATCTGCTGGCTTCTCCAACACCTCTTCCGCTACTCTTCGCGATAAGTGGTAATGATCTATGTCCATCTCTAGTAAGATTTTCTAGTGTGCGCGATAGAAATTTTTTTGTTTTCAGTTAGTGTAGCCTCCGTGCTCCCCAACATCCAAAGTCAGAGGGTGCTATAGTATCTAAGACCTTTCGAGTCATCACTCGATCCCTTTGTAATCACCTCCCGTGGCTCTGGAGACTTTATTTCTGACGGGAGCTCCGAAAAGGGTTAAGAGCCGTGTAATTTATAGATAATTTGACTGGTGAATCCTGTTAAAGTAATTCCCCCCGAAAATCATAGTGTTAAACCCACTTTTTTCGGTGGCATATATGATGTTTCTCTCTTTTTTTCTCCTTCTCATATTGGATAAGCTTTTGCAGAGCATTGGATTTTGGGGTAGATATTATCCACGTGCACCTAACATTGTGCGAGGAATCATGCTGGTTTGCGTTTTTCTTTTTCAATCTGTAAACTGTAGAGCGAAAGGTGTGGCAAACCCTGGAGAGATCAGACCAGCTGAAAGCATGCGTGCTTTATCCTCAAGACCTAGATCTGTTTTGGGGCTTTATATTTTAAAATTTGAGAGTGAGTGCCTGCTAGAAACTAGTGTTTCATAGATTCTAAATATTAATTTATTTTTATATTATAAAACTACTAAATTTTACAATCTAATAAAATCTGAAAGCCCAGCCGGCCTTCTCGCCAAAATGTGGACGCAACGCCAACACCTGCTCTTCGCGGAGCCTTCGACGACTGGAGCAATCGGGAGAGAGAAAATCCGAAAACTTGCCTGTCCAGCACTCCAACGTCGAGACTACCGGTCACCAGACAAGAACAGCGGCCTGACATGACCTGTTCGTCGCTCAGGATACACGCAATTTTTTTCATTGCAAAAGCCAGTCATGAATTGATCTGACAGAAAGATCAGGTAGCGATATGATGCATGGCGATCCGGGCACGTGTACGTACAGCCAAACTCCGGCGAGATACCCAGAGATAGACACAACCCGGCCGGTCTCATGCATCGATCGACTGATGGATCGGCAGCAATCGACGCGACGTTACATCACGCGTATGAACGTGCTCCGGCGCCATCTCCATGAACAAGGCACGCCGGCCGGCCGGCCGGCCAGCTGAGAGATATCCAGCTGCTAGGTGGACGGACACACGGAGGATCAGACTCAGAACGGTCCAACGCTTTCTTTCTCTCCTCACGTCGATATATCTCTCGTGTCAGATGAGATAGATTACTACGAGTCGATCGGCCCAGAATGTTCACACGTAACGCGTGCATAGACGGCCGGCCGGATAGATGGATGCATATGCATGCATGGGCCTAGACTGTGGTCTCGTTCCTGTTGCGATATCGGTGGTCATCAGCAGCAGCTTCACAGTCGTCGCGCGCGACGTACGCATCGCGTCGATCTATGCGGCGCGGCGGCGGCGTTCGTCCGTGCCGGACGGCGACGGCCGTGTCGCTCTGGCCTCTGGGCGGCCAGCGACTTGCTTGGCCGGCCGGCTTGCCGGCCCCTGCCGGCCCCCTACAGTTTGGCTGATCGGATTTACGTCATATCGGGGTGTTAATTCGAGTTCGCGGCGCGTGCAGGTCGGTCGTCAGAGCGACGGGATGGGGTAGTTAATTGGAACGTGGTCGTTGCTGGCCGCCAAGCCGGTGCACCTGCACAACGGTCTACCGACCGCAACGGCATGACGCATTTGACTTCGTACGTAGAACGTCCACTGCCGGTGCTAGTAGTACCTGTCTTTTTCCTCAGGTGTCCTAGCAAGGATTACCTAAACCGACGGGTAAAGGTAAGCAACAGGTAACAACCGATTAGTATGGTAAACCACCTAAAATTTTAAACTATTTAAAAAAAAACGAGCTGAATACTTATGGAGCGATTTGGCTTGGTTACTGTTCCATTTATAGTGGTAGCCATTGGTTTGTTTTAAAAATCGAATAATTTAAAAAACGGAATATAGAAAAATTCATTAAAAATTGGAAAAAAACAGGAATTTTTTGTAAATTATAGAAAATTCAAATATTTTTTAAAAAACACAAAAAAAATCATTGTAAATCACTTGCTATTTATGAGAATTTTCAGTTTTTTTAAAAAATAAATTTAGATCAAAAATTGAATTTAGCCGGTCACAAATCACCGGCCGGCGGCTAGCAAGAAGGCTAGAAACATAGTAACCATACTCGGGTTACACTGTAACGACCCTGGTCTCTAGCTGCGACGGTTTAACCGTTTGCGTTGTTGGTGACGTGGATGGGGCACCTGCTTTGTGTGAAAAGTAAACAGTAGTAACAGATTTCTGCGGCGGTGTCTTGTCTCTCCATGCCTGATGAAATGTGAGTTGAAGAAAAGCAGCTACCTGTACAAAGGCATCGAGGTGTTGGATAGAAAGGCTAAAATGTCACCAAGAGGCCTAAAACCAGGTCTAAGCACAAACCGGCCTGGCCTGTGTCGTGTGTACTCTAGCGGGAATTTTTTTTAAATTACTCTTACGTGTGTCCTTTTAAAAAAATTATAAAACTAAATTCCTGTCGACGCTTCAGGAGTCACGTCGACACTCCAGGAGTCATGTCGACACTTGAATAGTCGATAGGGCCCGAATCTAACCGTTGGCCTCCTATCAACTGTTGAACGGTCGTCGGTTGTTCGATAGTTGATACGGGATAAAAAAAAATTTTCATATCGACCAACAGTCGACAGGCTCACACGAGTGAAGCACGTCGCAGCTATGTACGGGCGTGCATGCGTGGGCTAGCGAGCGTGGGAGCGTGGGTGCGTGAGCATGGGTGGCCCCAACTCGTTGACCATTGGTTGGTTTATAGGGAAAACTTTATCCTATGTGGACCATCCAACGGTCGATTGGAATCATGTCGACTAGGGCCTAGTTTTGTAAAAAAATTTAGGTCACACATAAGTGTAATTTTGCAAAAAAATATTATTTTAAAAATTTCCTCAAGCGGTGTAGCCGATGTGCTAATCCTTTGGGAGCCCAGTTGCTGAAGAAAACGAGACAAAAGTGTAGGACACAAAACCTCCTAAGGCCTCGTTTTTGGCTAGGCCAATTTTAGGCCTATATCTAGGGATGAGCCAGAAGAAGACCAATAAAACCAACACGGGCTCACGGCCCAATAATGCCGGTGTTTAACACAACCATAACTCGGGGTTATTGGCTGGCCCATATAAATCACAGCGCCAACAGCGAATTTCTTTTTTAATAATACATTTTTTATTTAAAATTTCAAATCTAATACGGAGATTTCAAAAATTATAAAAATAGCCTTCTGTCAGGCTATGGCCTGTCGATCTAGGCCGATCTGTCCTAGATCGATAGATGGTCTGTCGACATATGGCCACGTGATCTCAGTCAACGGGTGCAGACTTCTGTCGACAGACCATTTACCGATCTAGGCTGATCTACCTCAGATCGATAGATGGTCTGCTGACTGACGCCTATATAAGGGGGGCCGAAGCCCCCAAGCCTTCAGGTATGCCCTCTTCTCCCCTCTCTTCTCTTCTTTAGGTAGCTGTAGGTGTAGGGTAAGTAGTTTATGGTAGTTTAGTAGTATTTTAGAGGTAATTTAGGATTAGTTCAATAGTATTTTAGGGGTAGTTTAATAGTACTTTAGGAGTATTTTGGTGGCACTTTTAGAGTAATTTAAACATAGTTTAAAGATAATTTAGGGGTACTTTAAACATAATTTAGAGATACTTTAAACATATCTTAAACATAATTTAGGGGTACTTTAAAGATAATTTATAGATAATTTAAACATAGTTTAGAGATAATTAATGGATACTTTAGAGATAATTTAGAAGTACTTTAAACATATTTTAGAGATAATTTAGGGGTACTTTAGAGATAATTTAGAGGTACTTTAAACATAGTTTAGAGATAATTTATGGGTACTTTAGAGATAATTTAGAGGTACTTTAAACATAGTTTAGAGATAATTTAGAGGTACTTTAAATATAGTTTAGAGATAATTTAGGGGTATTTTAGAGATAATTTAGAGGTACTTTAAACATACTTTAGAGCTAATTTATGGGTACTTTAGAGATAATTTAGAGGTACTTTCAACATACTTTAGAGTTAATTTAGGGGTATTTTAAATATAGTTTAGAGATAATTAAAGAGTACTTTAACATACCTTATTATGTGTAGCTTTCTTGCGCGTGCTAGCCTGCTGTTGTAAGATCCGACCGTGACTGCATTCACTGCTGTTCTAGGTATTTCAGCATATCTTACACTGTTAGATGTTTTCCGTAGTTCAGACTTAATGTAGCAATACTTTGAACGCAATTTACATTTGTTGGACACATTGTTGTAGAATGTTTTTTGTACTTCGGACATAGCCTTTGTGCACGTAGTAATTTAATGATGTAAATTTATGTAATGTTTCATTTGCATTCTATTTTCGTTGTATGCTATGTTATTTCCTATTTTGCGTTGTTTCTATATAATATGTACAGTTAAATGCTATATTATTGCTAAGTAAGTAAAATCGTACTGTCACGCTAGACACATAGTTATGTTTGTGGTATTGTTTGCTGCTTAATTTAGCTCTGTTGGTGTAAACTTAATGTTTACAGGTATGTCGGATAGAACATCATTTAGGATTTACTATGGAGATAGACAAGTACTTATTGGTCATAATGGTCCTGACCTTAGTAGTTTTCAATATACCGAAAATAGTTTAAGTCGGGTGGTGAAGCGTAGCATCGAGAGTGTTAAGCGGTGATTGTATCATATTTTTCGATTTGACAGAGAGCAGTGGGAGTTGTATTTGTATGCCTGATACAGTCGTGTGGCCAAAAGGTACTTTTGGGAGATGGTTCCTGTTACCTCGACCGCTATGTGAAAATGGTATGTTAGAAAGGCGCTAGAGTAAGGTTAGGAACGGATTTTGCTTATTTATTTTACTCCTGATGCCTTTCGTACTCCAGACCCAGCACCTGACTAAGTTGCTGAGTCTGGAGTACAATTTGAGGTCGGTCAGAGTAGCCAAATCCAGGAGGTGATCCCCGAGACAGATGTAGTGTCACATTCCGGGGATGCTCCTTCGTCTATGACACCTAGGGTTACTGAAGGGCAAGCTGATGAAGGAGAGGACATAGAGGTCATACCTAACTTGCTGGAGAGAGAGGACCAAGACTTCGAGAAAGCAGTCGAGCAGGGTGCCAACGACAACTCAGATGAAGAAGATAAAGCAGGAGATGGCAGCAATGACAACGAAGACGAAGACATTGTGATTACCAATGAGTGGCAAGCACAAGATTTTAGCGCTCTTGCTATTAATGAGGGCTACGACACTCGTTGGGAGTATGGACAGAACGATGTCCAGAAGGATGCGATGTATTCTACGAAAGAAGCAGTTCAAGATGCCGTGAAAGCATGGGCATTGTCACTCCGACGGTCATTTCGAGTCAAGAAGTCAAACCGTACAATGTATGACGTTGTGTGCGAGATGGATGATTGCTCATTGAGAGTCCGCGCACATCAACCGAAGTAGGGAATTTATTGGATATGCTCAATTGTTATTGACCATACCTACATGATTGATACAACTGTAACCAGACACAGAAATCTAAGTGCTAACTATATTGCGGGGGTGATGTATTCTGAGATTATTGAGAATCTTAGTTATGAGCTCCGGGCCTTAATACTTGTCATAGAGAGAAGATTTCAGTATACAATCAACTATTCTAAGGTATGGAGGACTAAACAGAAGGCACTCAAAATGAGGTTCAGAACATTCGAGGACTCATATCATAACTTACCTCTCTATCTGGACGTGGTGAAAAGGCGCAACCCTGGCACATATCACTCGTTAGAAGAGAAGGATGCGGTATTCCTGGAGGATGATAAGATTCTACATAGAGTTTTCTTTGCACTCGGTGCTTGCATTCGGCTTTCCAGTATTGCCGTCTCATTCTTTGTGTGGATGGCAAATTTTTAACTAGGAAGTACAGAGGTCAGATATTGACCGCTATTGGTGTTAACGTCAATAACCAGGTGACATCATCAGGCGCGCGCCTCACGGGCTCTCTGCCTTACGCACGCGGGACACGATGTACTGGAGGACACATAGATGACTCGTATTCGACGTCATGATCGAGAGATATGTTGTCCACCACATCTGTCGATAGTTTAGACGAGTCCAGTACTTCCCGTGTCCTATACAGGCCCAGGTGCCTGCCTAGATGTACCGGTGAGCTCCTACACATGTACATACTAAAGCATTCTGACTATGTCTTATTCTGTGTAGCTAGATAGCTTCCTCCTCTACTAATCTTAGGGGGACCGAACATCCAGACTAGAGGAGAGATTCTTTCGCTTGTCTCATCCCTCCGTGGACCGATCGGCCTTTGTGCCATTGCGGGGATCGGTGCCAACTAGAGACAGCAAAATGACATGACATTCATGGAAGAAGGTACTTTCTTTGTCCCAACGTTGAGGAGGAGTTATGGTACCCGAACGTCCTGATGAAATCGGATAGAAGAAGGTGTGGCTTCATTGAGTGGGTGGATACTAAGAACCTAGTCTTTGATGGATGTTGGTTCTCTCCTAGCGAAACAAACACATAGTATGCTGCAGGGAAGGAGGAGTACGAGCGTGGTGCCCAGTCCGAGCAAGGTGATTAGACAATCAATCTAATCGGAGTGCCGCAGTGGCTTCAACGCTCAAAATGTCACTACATAGACTGCTGCTAGGTAATGACCACAACATCAGGATGAGCTGCTGGCAGAAGATACTTCATATGTCCTACCATCGAGGATGACTTCGTGGTGAGCACGAGAACATTAAATTAGTTCAACCGTCCATTGATTACTAACTTTAGTGTAAGTAACTGTAGTTATTTGGTCTTACAGGATAATCCAAGAAAGTGTGGTTTCATCCAATAAATCGATGATTCAAGGCAACAATCCGCTAGAGGGCCTATACGACAAGCCGAGACTACGGAGAAGTACACGCGGAGGAAGGAAGAGCATCGGCTAAAGATGGAGCATACTAGTTCAAGTTAGATGACAAATCTTCTAGGAATCCCTGAGTGGGAGCAATGACCTACGTGCGCCTATGGTAATCGTTGCATGCTAAGGACCTCGCTCGGAGGGGAATCAAGGGAAAGGAGAGAATTCATGTGCCCCAACCTATATGACCACTTCGTGGTAAGGGATCACAACTAAATCACAGCTTATTTTCGAATAAATATCTACTGTAACACTTATCTTCCTATCCGTTACGGCAGCAAAATACAAGAAGATGTGCATTCTATCGGTGGGTAGATATAGCATCACCTACGTACAAGGATAGTTGGATCATAGAGATAGAAAGTCACTCGGAGTACGAAACGAGGAGGAAGGAAGCTGATGAGCGAGCAAGGAGTGCAAGATGACATGAAGAGGATAGACAATAGAGGGCATACTTTAGGCTGCAAGAGCTCAGGTATAGAGAGAAAAGAAAATAAGCCAGACGTGCTAGGGAAGAGAAACAACGGAGAAATCAGTAGGACCTGACGTCCGTACTACGAATATGCCATTTGTAATCTGTTAAACTAGTTATATCGTCTAGTTTCTATTGGATTGCTTTGAACAGCTTCAGATATTGTGGTATGTGCATTGAAACCTCTTTATCTGTCTGCTCTTCACTATCTGCTCATTATTTGAATATCCTGCACTTATACTCCAATAGGTACATTTTACGAGCTTATTTTCAGATGTGTGATTCTTTGCGAAATAGATATTGCAATCTCATTAGAACTAAGTCTCATTTCAAAATAGAGAATGAGAAAGGAGAAAAGGAGTATCAATGTGCTGCACTTACTCTGGCCGGTCGGAGAAGTAAGTTGGTCAAACCGGGTCGGAGTATAAGCGGATTTTTTTGTATTTCCTTACCTTAGACTTAGACCGCGCACGGCAAGAATTTCTCGCTATTTATGATTTCCTATTTATTCTTGTTACTAGATGTTTTATAGGAATAAGAAGAAATGTTCTATAGGAATAAGAAGAAATCGCAACTCCTTTCCGCTACACATGAAAATCAATTTTTCTTTTCAATATCTTTCCTTTTTTTTTAGAATCCTATTTTTGTTCTTACACCCATGCAATAGAGAGTGAGTGGGAAAAGAGAAGTTACTTTTTTCATTTTTCCCTTAAAAGCCCTCTGTCGACAGACCATCTGTCGATCTATCCTAGATCAGCAGATAGTCTACCGATAGAGGGTAAATCAACCGACAATTGCCAACGTGGCAGCCGGCCAACCTCTGTCGGCAGACTATCTGCGATCAGCAGATGATCTGCCGACATATGCTCAAAAACCTTTTGTCGGCAGACCATAGCCCGACATAAGGCTATTTTTGTAATTTCTGAAATCTGCATACCAGATTTAAAATTTTAAATAAAAAATGTACTATTAAAAAAAATCACCAACAGCCAGGATTTATTTCTTTATTTATTTTTAATTTACAGAAATAATCTATCATTTTTAAACTTTACAAAAATAGCCTCTAGCTACACCGGAGGATTTTTAAAAACCATCCTTTCGAAGGTTTGTATAAACCACACTTTTAAGGACGATTCATATGACGTGGCACCGCGACTTTGTATTGCTCGTAGGAAAATTTGCACGGACCATCTTATCTTGATTTTCATGTCGCAAGTGGCTTGTTAGTATATGCTTAATCTGTTTTATACTACAACTGTTTTAAAGTTTTTATAAGCAATTTTTTATTTTGATTAATTTTAAAATAAAAATATAGTAACAAATAGAATATCAAATTAGTTTTGTTAATTCTAATATAAATTACGTTTTGATAATGTATTTTTTTAATATTATAAATATTGTTTTTTTAGCTTGGACAAAGCTAGGAAATTTTGATTTAAAAAAATAAATGACTCGTTGTACGAAGCGGATAGAGTATGTCAATTTGTTTGACAATGCTTAGTCATCAACAATTTTCGATTCCCGTTCATTTCATTCCTGGAATATTTTGGCATATCAAATTGAGACTACGAACAATTTGAACCTTGAATACGTGCTGATCAATTTGAGTTTGGATCGATCACCAGGAGAAGAATCAGTCAAATTTGGCATAAATTTTGCGAATGCGTGCTTGGTAGTTCGCCTTGCTTTGGTTCGTGTAAAAGCTCGTTATTACCACCTGCACTAGTCCGGTACCCTCCTTTCATAGTGCTTTCTTAAGATCGGGATCGATTTTGAATATTAGACTATTAGAGGTTGACAACTCATAAGAAGAATGTCTTTTTATATGAAGTTATAAGCTCTATAATTATCTATAGCGCTAGAAGCCTAGGAACAGTTTCACAAATCCTATTTTTATGGCACTTCAATCATAACATTGTGGAATCTCTTTCAATTCAACGTACATGTGATAGGTGGGGCCCATATGCTTGAGACTCTGGTCTAAGATCAACCAACATCAAAAGCTGGAAGCCTGGAACACCTGATGATATAAAACCATGAAACATGAAACACGGAGGCTATGGCCTATTGAAGGATACAAATTGTTCAATGCTGGAGTGCAAATTGTTCACACAATTTTGGCGTTTGTTCCACCTATATCAATAAGCTGCCCATCTGAGCGCAAACACCCTGACAGCCATGCTGTGATGAACATGTATTTTGTTTCTTTGGAATGCGCATGTCCGTGTTAGTATTTTGTCCTCTGTTAGCTTGATCCTGCATGTGCACTTATGCATGATCATTTTTTCTTCTGAATGGAGTTGTTTAGCCGCACAGTTCGGTTTTGTCCTACACATTTTCAGAAAGCGTGCTCATGGTTTGGTGAAGCACCGAAACCTCACAGCCGTTCTGAATTTGGACATTGCTTAATTTGCAGCTACTATTGTACTCTGTTTTTTAACTGCATCTTGGTATTACAGTAATGGTGAGCTGGGCAAACGGAGCTGAACAATTGGGAGGATTAAACTATATCATTCTATTACAGAGGCTGCGAAATGTGAGCAAGTGATGATGGCTGTTCGTCCCAACCAGTGTCACTCCGTGGGGTTGTAGCACTGACACCGTGGCAGCCGGTATGTTTCATTACCTGTGCTCTCTAATTAGTTCTTACGGTGTGTTACGTCTTCTCTAGAGATTCACCATCAGATACAACATCGGACATCATTAACATCACTCAGTCTGATGTTTGCTAGAACAACAGGAATATTTCTTGTGTCATTCAAGATTACGAGATGGCTGTGCAGTAAAAGTTGTTAGCGGATGCTATGCCAATGATCCGTGTAATACTTGTCTCGTCTAGCAGCATGAGGATGAGGATGCAGTCGAGGTGATAGTCAGGTAGATTGAGAAGAGAGACGTGAGTCTATGTACTATCATCAATTTGGTAATGGCTGAGAAAGAAAAGGACGACGAGGAGAACAATGACGATGACTAGCTTGAACTAGCCTTATGGTGAGAATTTCTATTGGGGAGAGAGTAAAATTATTAAGATCATTGGTATCAAGAATATAATGAGGGTGACAATCATGCTTGTCTAGAGATCCAACCAGTTAGTTATTGATGAAGATGAGTGTAGTGTCTCCGGAGAGAAACTTCCTCATCTTCATGTTGTTGTGTTGATGCTTATCGTTTCACTTATAAAATATGATATAAATATGATTGTGAAATGCATAGGTTATTCACATGGATTGTACCTAAGACTAGCTGGTAAATAAATTATTTTTTAATATTAAAATATCTTCTACAATGGATCATAACTATCGACCTATTATAGATGGATCATATGTGATAGGTCATTATTACTATTTGTCATGAATGATGATGACTTGGTGGTAAAGACATCTAGCATTGGGTATGCTCTCATTTGTGATAGGTGATAAAATCATCTATAATGAGTTGTTATTATCAACCGTCATATATAATAATATTTATGATGGTTGGTTATTCGTCTAAGATGAGACATATCACTGACCAAATTAATACCACTGACGATAAAATCATCTCTCACATATTAGTGTTACGACGAGAGGATTTGTGCTAGTGATAATCTCTTCAAGGACAGACTACTATTAAAAGTATAAATACTTGTCTTAGTGGAAAGA
>KE372652.1:243203-259735 GCA_000418225.1 Zizania latifolia
CATGAAAAAAGTCAAGGATCTTGAAGAGTACAGGCATGTCAAGGATATCCTTGCAAAGGTAATTCAGCTCTCATTAGTTCAGTCAATTCTCACATCTTGATCCCTTGAAGGTCGAGCACGTGATTTAAGATCATATCAGTCAAAAGCTGGTAACACCTGATAATACAAATTGTTCCTCTCGGGGAAATGCTGGAGTCAGTGCAAATTATTCAACATTTTTTGGCGTTTGTTCCCTGTATCTCAATAGGTTCTCTCTGAGCACACACACCCTGACAGCCATGCTGTGATGAACATGTATTTTGTTTCTTTGGATGCGCATGTCCGTGTTAGTATTTTGTCCTCTGTTAGCTTGATCCTGCATATGCACTTATGCATGATCATTTTTTCTTCTGGATGGAGTTGTTTAGCCGCTTCTCAATCCACTTTAGACGCACAGTTCGGTTTTGTCCTACACATTTTCAGAAAGCGTGCTCATGTTCTGGTGAAGCACTGAAACCTCAAACCCGTTCTGAATTCTGAATTTGGACCTTGCTTAAATTGCAGCTACTACTGTACTCTATGCTGGAATTTTGGGTTACACCCACATAAATATTTTAGAAATTCTTAAATAAATCTCAAAGGCCTATATCGGAAGTCGGGGGTCGGCACTCGGCACTCGAGAGTCGAAGATCGGCACTCGGCACTCGGGTGGTCAGCAGTCAGGACTCTGGTGGTCAGTAGTCAGGACTCGGGCGGTCAGCAGTCAGGACTCGGAGGGTCAGCCAGCCGAGCCCGGCCCCATGTCCGCCGAAATACCGGCTTTCCTTCTTGTGGGGATTCAGTTCCCTTTGGCCGTTCTAATCTTTTGGGAACTTGGTGGATTTTACGGGATATGGAAACTAACTCGATTTAGATCGTGATCGCGACACGAGATCGTGTTACTCCTATATAAATACCTGTTCATCTGGCCGATTCCATACGCGTGATCTAAGAGATACAACAGATTAGATCAGAACAGATCGATTTGCCTCTCCTCTCTGTTGCGCTGTCGGTGTAGTCTACTTTATCCCTTTCTCCGGCGTGCACCAGCGAGAGGGAGAGCAGGTCTTCGGAACCTCTCGCTCTTGTAATCCTGCACCGGGAGAGGGCGAATAAGGTTTTTGGGAAGCGCTCCGTGCGACTGCTCAAGTCTGTCACCACGGCGCGTCTTCCGTCCACGTCTACCGTCGGTCACCGTCGGGTACTGCGATCCGACATCAACAGGAGCAACTCTGCACTGACTGTGACTTCGTCTTCGGGTACCGTACAGTACGTGCGCTACTTTACTGTGCGGTTAATAATCATATTTTATGAAACCATGATTACTATGTTCAAGTTTACTAGTGTGTTAGATGTATACACGCTAGTTCTTGCGGATGCCATGATTTATCTATTTCAGAAATTAATCTCGCAATTGCCTAATATTCCAATAATCCAAAAACCTTATTATAGGCAATCTGCGATTTATTCAATGGCTGATTTTATGGATGCACTAAGGCTCAAAAAATTTCTAGCGTGTATTTTAAGAGATGGCAAGCAAAGGTCCGTCCCTGGCTTACTGCTATGAATGTGTGGGAAGCGAGACTTAGCAAACCTGAGGGTGAACTTTCTGCTGATGAGCAAAAGAAATTCGCTGAGGCCAATAATCTCTTCGTGGGATGCATTCTAGGCATGCTCTCTGACCGTCTGTGTGATGTTTACATCACTATGACAGATGCGAAAGAGTTGTGGGATGCTCTGATTGTAAAATATGGCGCATCAGATGCAGGCAGTGAACTATACCTTATGGAGAGCTTTCATGACTATAGGATGGTGAATAACCGTTCTGTGATAGAACAAGCTCATGAGGTTGTGTGCATTGTTATGGAACTTGATCTCATTAAGTGTCCTCTACCCGACAAGTTTGTGACAGGTTGCATAATTGCAAAGTTGCATTCTTCATGGAGGAACTTCGCCACTACTCTAAAACATCAGAGACAAGAGATATCAGTTGAAAATCTGATAGCGTCTCTTGATGTTGAAGAGAAAGCTCGGGCAAAGGACGCTTTTGAGAAAGGAGGCGAGGGCCAGTCTAGCGCCAACTTAGTGCAGAAATCCCCACATAGCAAGAGCAAAGAGAAAAATAAGCCTAACAAAGTGATGAAGACCACTGCCTTTAAGAAAAAGAAGAAAAATAAAGTCGAGTTAAATTGCTTCACTTACGGTGAACTGGGATATTTCTCCATGGATTGTCCAGATCGCGCAGACCGCAAAGGGCAAAGGGCTAAGAATGTCAACATGGTGACCATCGGCAATACTGAGGATGGGTACGGTAATCTACCTACTGTTCTTTTAGTATTTCAAACTACCAGCTGGTGGTTTGATATGGGTACCAATGTTCATGTGTGTGCTGACATCTCTATGTTTTTTTCTTACCAGGCTGTCCAGAATTCTTCCGTCCTAATGGAAAATGGGTCACATGCTTCTGTTCATGGTGTTGGCACAGTAGATCTAAAGTTTACTTTGGAAAAGATCATGCAGCTGAGGAACGTGTAGCATGTCCTTACTATCAACAAGAATCTTGTTAGCTGTTCCGTTCTATGTAAAGACGAGTTTAAGGTAGTCTTAGAGTTCAATAAATTAGTCTTGTCAAAACATGGATAATTCATTGGTAAATGTTATGATTGTGGAGGCATGTTTCGCTTTTTTCTTTTAAATTTTAGCAATAAGTCAGTGAACATATTTGTGACAATATTAATGATGATGCAAGTGTTTGGCATTCTCGTTTATGTCACGTTAATTTTGGCTTGATGTCTCGATTGTCCAGCATGAGTTTAATTCCGAATTTTACCATTAGCAAAGGTTCTAAGTGTCATAATTGTGTGCAATCAAAGCAACATCGAAAGTCTCACAAGGCTACTGAGAAGAGAAACTTGGCACCTCTAGAACTCATACATTTTGATCTTTGTGAGATGAATGGTGTGTTGACAAAGGGTAAAAAGAGATATTTCATGACATTGATTGATGATGCCTCTAGATTTTATTATGTTTATCTGTTACAAACTAAGGATGAGGCATTATACTACTTTAAAATCTATAAGGCTAAAGTTAAAAATCAACTAGAGCGAAAGATCAAACGTCTAAGGTCTGATCGTGGCGGTGAATATTTTCCCAAAATATTTGATGAATTCTGTGAGGAACACGGTATTATTCATAAGAAGACGCCTTCCTATTCGCCCGAATCAAATGGGGTTGCCGAGAGGAAAAACCATACGCTAACTGACTTGGTTAACGCCATGTTAGATACTGCCGGTTTATCAAAGGCATGGTGGGGAGAGGCTTTGTTGACTGCAAGTCATGTCCTGAATAGAGTTCCAAACAAGAATAAAGAGCAAACTCCATATGAGATATGGATTGGGACAAAACCTTCACTTTCTTACTTGCGCACTTGGGGGTGCTTGGCAAAAGTCAATGTCCCAATTGTGAAGAAACGCAAGTTGAGATCTAAGACAGTGGATTGCATCTTTCTAGGATATGCTCAGAGTAGCATGGCATATAGATTTTTGGTAGTAAAATCTGAGGTGCCTGATATGCATGTTGATACTATTTTAGAATCTCGTGATGCAACATTTTTTAAGAATGTGTTTCCTATGAAGGATATGCATAATACTGCTAGATTTTCTGCTGAGATAATTCCTGAACCTGATTCACCTGTTAATTTCGAGTCTTCTGAACAACATACTCAGTTTGAGGAAATTCTTGAGGAGGATAACAGTGAAGCTCCTAGAAGGAGTAAGAGACAGAGGGTTGCAAAATCCTTTAGTGATGATTTCACTGTGCACCTTGTGGATGACACTCTTACGACCATTGTCGAGGCATATGCATCTCTGGATACAGATGATTGAAAAGAAGCTATCCATGATGAGATGAACTCGATTCTATCCAATGGTACGTGGAAACTCACTGAACGACCGTACAGTTGCAAAACCATAGGTTGTAAGTGGATGTTCAAGAAGAAGCTTAGGCCTGATGATACCATTGAGAAGTATAAGGCTCGGCTTGTGGTTAAAGGTTACACACACAAAAAAGACGAAGACTTTTTCGATACTTATTCACCTGTCGCTAGGCTGACCACTATTAGAGCATTACTTTCCTTAGTTGCCTCATATGGTCCTATCGTTTATCAAATAGATATAAAGATAGCTTTTCTAAATGGAGAGTTGGACGATGAGATCTACATGGATCAGCCTGATGGGTTTCCCTTGGTTTGTAGTGAAAGGTCAAGAGAGCAAGGTGTGTAAAATATTAAAGTCTTTGTATGACCTGAAACAAGCGCCTAAGCAGTGGCATGATAAGTTCGATAGAACTTTAACTTCTATGTGCTTTGTCAAAAATAAGACCGATAGATGTGTATACTATCAACATGGTGGGGGCGAATGAGTTATATTATGTTTGTATATCGATGACATACTGATCTTTGGCACAAACATTGATGTGATCAATGAAGTCAAGTCATTTCTATTAAAGATTTTTGATATGAAAGATCTGGGAGAAGCTGATGTTATACTCAACATTAAATTGATTAAGAGTGAGAATAGAATTACACTTTCACAATCTCATTATGTGGAGAAGGTCTTAAGCCGATTCGGCTATAAAGATAGCAAGCCTTCTCTAACACCTTATGATCCTAGTGTGATACTTCGAAAGAACAAGAAGATAGCCAAAGATCAACTGAGATACTCTTAGATTATTGGTTCACTCATGTACCTAGCCAGCGCAACAAGACCCGACATATCATTTGCTGTGAGTAAATTGAGCAGGTTCATGTCTAACCCGGGTAGTGATCACTGGCATGCACTTGAAAGGGTTATGCGCTACTTGGTAGGTACTATGAGTTATGGGATTCACTATTCTGGGCACCCCGCAGTGCTTGAGGGATATAGTGATTCGAATTGGATATCTGATGCTGATGAGCTTTATGCCACAACTTGGTATATATTTACCCTTGGAGGTGGTGTAATATCATGGAGGTCTTTTAAACAGACCATTTTGACGAGGTCAACCATGGAAGCAGAACTCAATACTCTAGACACGGCAACTGTAGAGGCAGAGTGGCTGCGTGAACTATTGATGGACTTGCTTGTGGTTGAAAAACCAGTACCGGCTATCCTTACGAACTGTGACAATCAAACTGTGATAGTCAAAGTGAACAGTGCTAAGGATAATGTGAAGTCATCAAGACACGTTAAAAGACGATTGAAGTCTATCAGGAAGTTGAGAAACTCTAGAGTAATAAGTGTGACTTATATTCAAACAGACAAAAATCTAGCAGATCCCTTGACAAAAGGGCTATCACGGAATGTGATAGAAAATGCATCGAGGGAGATGGGTGTAAGACACATATGAGTTGCCATAGTGGTAACCCAACCTATGTGATTGGAGATCCTGTGAATTATGACCTGAAAAAAACAAGCTATTGGTTAACTGAGGAGAGTAATTTCTATTATTAACCCTCTCTAAGTGAAGATGTAATACTCTCAGCTACTGTAAGGCCGGTTGGCTTTATGCCTTAATGTATTCTATTGGCTTTAATTAGCGAAGATGCTATCCTACAGAG
The DNA here is from genome assembly GCA_000418225.1 of Zizania latifolia. Lineage (NCBI taxonomy): Eukaryota > Viridiplantae > Streptophyta > Magnoliopsida > Poales > Poaceae > Zizania > Zizania latifolia. Next base: position 248,818 of record KE372652.1, read on the forward strand.
AATTCTTAAAAGAATACACCTATATGAGCATGACTGTTTAACGTCACAGTCCACAAGACTTGGGTGATCTCTAGTAAGCTCATTATGAGACCAGGGAGTACGACGCATATGCTCCACCTGCGGGGTAGGCTACTAGCAGACAGGTACTGGTTATGACTTTGAGTGAAACTTGTTCACAGAAAACTTGTAATTCAAGGCATAGTCTATTGTTCAAGTTGTGGATGAGTGTAGCTTGAAGATCTAGGCGGGAGTTCAACTTAACAGTCCTCGCTGAAACGCTAGTATATCAAACAACAGAGAGAAACAGGCAAAACTCTAAATGGGCATTTGAGATCTGGTGGAGGATTGCTGGAATTTTGGGTTACACCCACATAAATATTTTAGAAATTCCTAAATAAATCTCAAAGGCCCATATCGGGAGTCAGGGATCGGCACTCGGCACTCGGGAGTCGGAGGTCGGCACTCGGCACTCGGGAGGTCAGCAGTCAGGACTCTGGTGGTCAGCAGTCAGGACTCGGGCGATCAGCAGTCAGCACTTAGAGGGCCAGCCAGCCGAGCCTGACCCCATGTCCGCCGAAATATCGGCTTTCCGTCTTGCGAGGATTCAGTTCTCTTTGGCCGTTCCGATCTTTTGAGAACTTGGCGGATTTTACGGGATATAGAAATTAACTCGATTTAGATCATGATCATGACACGAGATCATGTAACTCTCGTATAAATACCCGTCCATCTGGCCGGTTCCATACGCGTGATCTAAGAGATACAACGGATTAGATCAGAATAGATCGATTTGCCTCTCCTCTCTATTGCGCTGTCGGTATAGTCTACTTCAACCCTTTCTCCGGCGTGCACTGGCGAGAGGGAGAGCAGGTATCTGGAATCTCTCGCTCTTGTGATCCTACACCGGGAGAGGGCGAATAAGATTTTTGGGAAGCGCTCCACGCGATTGCTCACGTCCGTCACCACGGCACGTCTTCCGTCCACGTCTACCGTCTATCGCCGTCGGGTACTGCGATCCGACATCAACAGGAGCAACTCTATACCAACCGTGGCTTCATCTTCGGCTACCGTACAATACGTGCGCTACTTTACTGTTCGATTAATAATCATGTTTTACGAAACCATGATTACTATGTTCAAGTTTACTAGGGTATTAGATGTGTACACGCTAGTTCTTGTGGATATCATAATTTATCTATTTCAGAAATTAATCTCACAATTACTTAACAATTTTTTAAAGATAATAATATAGAAATCAGTCCATTACAGAGGCTGCGTGATCGAGATATATAACCTGTGTCACTCTGTAGGGTCGTAGTGCTCGCCATGGGTTGCCTTCCTTCGTTGGCCGTCGTCTCCCGTACTGGCACATAATGTGCTTATGGGGCAGTATGTTCAGTAAAGCGCGTGTTTTGTGCCACACTCGTTTGGACACCCCCGGCCCCATGTTCAGCTGTCACTTTGGTCCACAGCCTGCTCCAGGTCAGTTCTGTCTCGACCGACGTGTACTTGACGTCGTCGAAAGTATCGCCATTATCATGGCATTCTCAGTTTATCAGGCATCCATTACCCACGAGTAATTTGTCATCTGTCGGCAGAGAAAGAGAGAGAGAGCGCTAGGATCTGCAGCAGACGCCCGTGGGACCCGGATCAGGTACAGGCACTACTGTTGCCGCGACTTTAGACCGTTACACTAGTGGCCATTTGCTCTAGGTTGGACGGCCGAGATTAATTCGAAACATTGTATCTAGTGCAAAATATTACTCTTTCCGTTTTATATGGTAAATTATTTAAATTTTTTGAAGTTAAACTTTTCTAATTTTAACAAAATTTAAAGAAAAAATACATTAATATCTACAATATAAAATAAACATATTATTAAGACATATTTTAGTATGGATTAATAAAACTAGTTAAACATTGTAGTTATACTTTTCTATAAAATTAATAAAAAATAAAAAGTTTTAACTTATAAAAAAGTCAAACATCATATAATATAAAACTGATAGACGATTAATATGAGTATTGTAGCGTGTCTAGACCGTTAATCATCAAAATGAAAAAATGAAGATTAATATTGTGTATAATCTAGCACAGGGGTTGTCAGGATATGACCCCCGGGTATCTCGTGATGGGCTTATCAGTTCGGACCGAGAGCAGGGCAAGTCTAGCATTAGAGTCCGGTAGGGTTCGTGAAGGAGGTTTGGCTCCGATAAGGAATGATAAATCCTTATTTGGGAACCGAATCATAGTTCCGGTGTGAAGATATATGTTTGTACCAGAATTCTTATAATTAGGTAATTAGCACCTGAGTTAGGTATATGATCTTAGGTATCTAAGAAACCGACTCGATGTAGAGTCCTAGGTCATTGGGCTCGTCCCTTGAGTATATAAAAGAGGCGAGGCACCCCTAGAGACATCTTATTCATCTTGCTTTCAACATCTCGAGCCTTCATAGCTTAATTGCATTGTTTTGTAAGCTTAGACACCATATAATACACCAAAACACTAGACGTAGGTCTATTATCCTTCGGGAGGCCTGAACCTGTATAAATCTTGGCTCTTATTTTCTAAAGTCGATCATCGGGTTCAAAGGCGCTGCGCTTTCCTTACACATCTATTCACCATCTCGGGTATCTCTTTGGGTAGACTGCTCAGTGATTCACCGATAGTTGGCGCGCCAGGTAGGGAATCACGACGACTTTCACCAAAATCCGATGGCATCACCACACCGCCTCTCCACCAAGCCCGGGACAACGTTTGTCCTAGGCGACACAACGTTCATCGCTGATTTGATTGGTAGGCTGGTTCCCTTCGACTCGACGCTGATGCTAGACTGGTCGCCGCACCGGGTCCTCGACCCCTTCGTTGCTCGGAAAGTAGATCGAGTCATGGAGTGTCTGGCCGACACCATCACAGAACTGAAGACAGATCAACTCGCTAGACAGGTTGCGGACCAGTTGATCTGACACTTCTCGAGCCATCCCAAGGGCCTGCTCCCACGAAGTTCCTTCCCCCGTTCTCGGGAAGACGTCCCCGAGCATGCCCGAGGACGACTCGTCGGATGGCTCATTCGGACACACACGGAGATGGCCGACGATGGCACCTTGACTTCGTGGTTCTGCTCCTCTCGACGTGCCAAATCTATGAAGTGTCGGCGCAGGAGCTCTAGAAAGGGCGGCTAGGCCCATGAGGGGCCACCCGCCGATTCAAGTGCTCGAGAAAGGAGGGGCAGGACGATGCCCCAGTTCGATCCAGATGATGACGGACCCACAAGAGGGCATGGCGCGAGAAGACCGATGAGGACGTACCGATGCAGGAGGAGTAGCGGACCAGGACCATGAAGATGGTAGGACCAGCGAGGATCGACATCAGGGTAGACCGTCCTCGGGGCCATAGTTTGACATCACTCTAAATTTTGTCAAGAGCACCGAGCACCAGCCAACTCAAGCTTTCTCCTTATCCTGCTATGTACCTTTTACCCTAGATAAAATAAAAACTTGCTGAGCACCTTCGAGGGCTCAAGTCCTTAGCCTTAACTTTGCCAAGTCCTTGAGGGTCTCAAAAAATCCGTGACGCTTGATGTCAGATCGGTGCATAAGCGGCATCAGTTCCCCATGTCTAAGACTACACAGCTATGCCGAGGGCTCGGGGACCAACGTCGGCTACATAAAGGACTTAACAAAAATCTTGGACCAAAACCGCCATCGATTTTGTGCCTAACCCTTTTATATCAAAACTCTATTGTTTTTTTAAAGCAGATAAGTTCCAGCACTGATCGACCTTGGGACGCTCCTCACTGACTACTTCCCCCTAGACATTCAGCTGGGCCAAGAAGGGATAAGCTTTAAAGCTGTACACGAACAGTCACGCATCTCCGTCGACCTCGTCGACTACTTCCTCCCCCAGACATGTAGCTAGGCCAGGAAGGGGTAAGCTTCATAGCTGAATACCCGTAGTCGAGTATTTTTTTCGCCGATCCATGCTGACTACATCCTCCTCCGAGTTGGGCACCAAATGGCTGTCGTGCATGCAACCGGCTCTGGGAGAGGGTAGGGTTTGTAGCCATACACCAATAGTCATGCATCTTCGTTGACTTATGTTGACTACATCCCCCTCCGAGTTGGGCGCCAGAAGGTCGTCATGCATGCAATCGGACCCGGAAGAGGGTAGGCTCTTTAGCCGTACACCCGCAGTCATGCATATCCATCGACCTCACCGATCGCTCTGACTACATTTTCCTCTGAGTTGGGCTCCAGAGGGCTATCGTGCATACAACCGGACCCGAGAGAGGATAGGCTCTTTAGCCGTACACTGGGACTCTGCCTCACCACATGGGTGAAGAGATAAGATTCACAACAAAGCTCGGGGCTATGACGTCAGCGTCAGGCTCTCAGGACGTCAAAGCTCGACAATTGCGCACAAAGAGAGGAAAAAATAACTTCACCAGTCAAGGACATGATACCTCCTTTATTAAAAACCTAACTGTCTACTTTTACAAAGGCTACGCTACTCCGAGGAGGTCGAGGGTTGCTTTGGGTCTTCATCAGAAGGGAAAATGTCAAGATGCGCGGTCATCACCGCCGTAAGCTCCTCTATATCTCGACGAAACACAAGGACCTTGCCCGTGGACGCACTCGTGGGAGGTCCCAAAGCCAGCGGACCAAGGTCCAAGTCAGGATGATATGCCCGGACGCAAGCTAAAGCATACTCGACACCATTACGTGTCACTTCACGAGCAAAGGCTTGAAGCACCACCTCAAGACCCTCGATCCTCTCGGGAAGGCTCTGGCTCAAGTTTCCTAGACACGAAAGATCATCTCCCAAAAGAAAATGAAGGCGGTGGATCAACAGCTGAGCCCCACGCGCTTCTACCTTCAGTCCCACCACCTTGGCACAAAGCTCCACGACTCGTGCCCCAGACCAAGCCTGGCACCCTGTTCATGAGGAAGAAAATACATCAACACTCAAACATGCCCTACGGTCTAGGAAAAAGAGGAAGGGCATACTAGCCTGGGCAGAGACAGCATTATGCAATACATCTCTACCGATAGTTGGCGTCACTAGAGGAGGCGATGTTGCAATCACCCCTAGAGGCGCTGCACCCACCAGGGCCCTAAAATGCAAGAAGACCCAAAGATTAGAATGCAGCCGAACATATCGCAACTCGAAGACAGCAAAGAAAATAGCTGTGGGCCAATGCGCGTTCATGAACCAACGGCGCACTGCCTTCTTCATCGAGGAAGAGGATGGGGCAGTCATAGCATCAAAAACAAGGGCGGTCACGTCAGCAATCAAAGATAGCTTCCTACGCTTGCCCAGCCTGACCAGCATGTCACCCGAACATTTAAGCATCGGGGTAGGTAGTGCAGAGGCACCTATAAGCAAAGCATCAAGAGATGTGCAAGTGTCCAACAAGAGCTTGAGGCGCGGTGGCTGTGAAACGAACATAATGCCATCCTGCATCATGATCGCATCACACCGTGTGGGTGATGGGGCAACAAGCAAAAAACAAACAAGAAGCAAATTACTGAAGGAAACCAACCTGCTTCTGCGGGTTCTCGATGTTGTAGATCACGAACCCCATGGTCGGAGGGAGCACTGGCACATCATGGAAGAAGAGGTGCAGGAACCTGACGACCTCTGCCTTTGTCATCCTGTCCGCAAGATTAGAGAGGTCCCAGGGACCGGCTGCCTCGTATGCCGGCAGCGCCCGCCGCCTATAATGGGGAAGTCTGCCATGTTAGAAAGATCGCTGCAACACCAACCTCGCTCAGGCCTCCGCATCGAAGTTGCGTCACTTCGACCACCAGACTTTGGTTATGATCTGGCCCGAGCTATTGGCCCCAACTCTCCCACTGCTCGGAGACCTCTGGGTGGTGATTGACCTCGTCTAGAAGGCCCAGGGTGAGGTTCTCGACGTAAAACCAGCATGCCCTCCAGTCCTCATTCAGGGCAGCGAGCGACATCTCTAAGTACTCAGCTACTCGCTCCACGCATGGTTCAAGCACCACGCTGCCGACCACTCCTAGCTCCTCAGACTGACGAAGATGGAAGAAGTATTGGAAGAGACCCTAGTGGGGCTTCATCCCTAGGTACACCTCGCAAAGGTGGATGAAGATGGAGATTTGGAGGACAGAGCCCAGGTCTAGATTGGTGAGGATAACTTGGTAGTAGTGGAGGAGACCGCGTAGGAAATGATGAGTGGGAAATCCAAGCCCTCGAAGGACAAAGGACTCAAAGAGCACCACTTCGCCAGGCTCCAACGATGGGTAAAGCTCCCTCGCCACTGACTGCCATCCCGAAACAGATTGGGATGACAGTGTTGGGGAATAGGTAGGCTACGCTAGCATAAAATAAAACTTTTTTTATCCCGTTCAACCGAGGAACCATGCGAGTAATGGGATCATGGATCATTACCTCTAGTCACGAGACACGCTAGGACAGCGAAAGAAAATTTGGGGAAGCGTGTCCTCGATCAACTCCGCCTAGCTCCGTCCAATCATTGGCGGTAAAGACGATATAGCCTTGCAATCCTCACGTTGAGATGATCAGTGCAACAATTGCAGCGATGCCTCTACGGTATCCACACGTATAGGGACGGGATCACCTCACGCCGGTATGCTAGTATCACGCGTGAGGTTAGGGGAGATGCGGCCACAACAGGTGAGGCTAGAGGAGAGGTGGCGGCTAGGGTTAGGGTAGGAGCAACAGCAGCAGCAGCTTCTTTCCCCTAGCCTCTCCTCTCCTTATATAGAGCCCACTGATGGGCCTTTAATCAACATTAAAGCCCAACAGATCTAATCAGCACGTTCGGCCTGGAAGTTCCAACCGAGGCCCAGAACTTCCGAAAATAAAATTCTGTATCGAATTTATTTCGATCCGAAAGTTTCGGTCCAACCGGAACTTCTAAACCCGGAACTTTCGGTCCAACCGAATCTTCTGAAAATAACATTCTGTATTGAATTTATTTCGGCCTAGAAGTTCCAGCCGAAGCCCGGAACTTCCGATTCGTCCAGAATTCGCCTCCAGAGCAGACCCAGAAGTTTCGGTCCAACAGAAACTTTCGGTTCCTCTAGAACTCGCCACCAGGATAGGCTCAAAAGTTCCGGTCCAACCAGAACTTCCGGTTCCCAGAACTTGTCTCTAGGGTATATTTCCATCAATCTCCCACTTACACTAGAGTCAATACTCGCAAGCTTTTAATCCCATCCCCTTAAGCATGTGACCCGATAGGTTCATATGTAAACGACCGCTACCCGAAAACCTTTTCTAGATCGCAAGTCAATAACGGTACCTAGCAGTACATACTGACCTCCGAATGCATACAAAGATCATATCAACTGAACCTTGATATACTCACGCACCAATCCCTTTACCACACGACATCAGTCAAGCTCAAGACGAGATTCGTGCTACCCTTGTGATAGCTCGATACTTCACTCGATCAAGTAGTGAATTAATCATGATTAACTCTTTAATCATAGTGGCATGCCCATGCACTTTCCCACTCCAACTATCTCGAGAGGCCCAGAGACGTCTCTCTCGTTATTTAGGAGGAGTAAATTCCATCTTGATCGCTCACATTCTAAGACATGTTTCATAATATACCCGAAAGCAACCTTTATAACTATCCAGTTACGGAATAGCGTTTAGAAGCCCCTAAGTGTGTTACTACACATTCCGTAATCAATGACGATCTTAGGTCAAAGGATTTTGTAGATACACCATTTGAGATAACAACTGATGTCACATCAAGAATAACAATCCCAGCAGTATCTCAAGGAGGGTCTATCCAACACCATGTTCTCTAACATGTGTCCACATTACTGATTTGATATCTCCATATCCATGATGCGTGAAACATGATCATTAATCAGACAAATATGCTAATCTATAAATCATCACTGTCCTACTTGATGATATGAGATTAGGGATCATTGAGAATAACATCGTGATAATACAAAGAGTCTCACAAATAAGTCACATACTTACTAATCAATGTAAATAATAAATATTCAAGGAACAAGATAACCAATTATCCAAAATACATCAGCATTGACAAGACTCCTTCTCTCACATATACTAGACTCTATCTAACAAGTATCTAATACCCACAGAGCTCAAGTGCGCCTCATGCTTGGGCTGTGAGAGAGGTTTTGTCAATGGATCGACAATATTCGAATCTGTGTGCATCTTGCATATCTTTACATCACCTCTATCTATAATCTCTCGGATGAGGTGATAGCACTGTAGTATGTGCTTGGACTTCTGGTACGACCTAGGCTACTTGGCTTACGCAATGGCACCACTATTATCACAATAGAGGTCCACTGGACTGGATGTACTAGGGACAACACTTAGCTCAGAAACAAATTTTCTGATTCAAACATCCTCTTTCACAGCTTCAGAAGCTGCTATGTACTTGACCTCCGTTGTTGAATCTACAACCATTTCTTGCTTGAAACTTTTCTAACTCACTGCGCCTCCACTAAGGCAAAACACAAATCCAGATTGCGATATCAAATCGTCCTTGTCGGTTTGGAAGCTAGCGTCGGTGTAACCATTTACCACGAGCTCCTCCGCACCTCTGTAGACTAGGAACATATCCTTAGTTCTTCTCAAGTACTTGAGGATACTCTTTACCATCGCCCAGTGACACTCACCATAGTTTGATTGGTATGTGCTCGTAACACTTAGAGCATATGCTCGTAACACTTAGAGCATATGAAACATCTGGACATGTGCAAAGCATGGCATACATGATGGACCCGATTGCGAAAGCATACGGGATCACACTCATCTTCTCTAGCTCATCAGGTGTCGAAGGACACTAACTCTTGCTGAGAGTAATACCATGTGACATTGGTAAGAAACTTTTCTTGGAATCATGCATATTGAACCGTTTCAATACCTTGTCAATGTACGTGCTTTGGCTTAATCCAATTAGCCTTCTCGATCTATCTCTATAGATCTTTATGCCTAATATGTATGTTGCTTCTCCAAGATCTTTAATTGAGAAACTTTTTCGCAACAAAGATTTAACAGCATGGAGCATTGAAATATCATTTCCGATCAACAATATGTCATCTACATATAAGACCAGAAATACAAGTGCGCTCCCACTAGCCTTTTTTTAAACACAAGGCTCTTCTTCATTCTTGATGAAACCAAACCCATTGATCACTTCATTAAAACAAAGATTCTAACTCCGAGAAGCTTGCTTCAGCCCATAAATGGACTTTTGAAGCTTGCAAATTTTCCTAGTATTTTTCAGATCGACAAAACCTTCAGGCTATGTCATGTACACATCCTCGCTTTGGTTTCTATTAAGGAAAGCCGTTTTGACATCCATTTGCCATATCTCATAGTCATAATATGCGACAATTACTAGGATGATCCGGATAGACTTTAGTATTGTGACGGATGAAAACGTTTCATCATAATCAACACCTTGAATTTGCCTAAAACCTTTCGCCACCAATCGTGCCTTATAGATGTGAACATTTCCATCAACGTCTATCTTTTTCTTAAAAATCTATTTACACTCGATAGTTTTGACACCATCAGGTGGATCGACCAAGTTCTAAACTTAATTATCTTGCATAGATTCTAACTCGGATCTTATGGCTCCAAGCCATTTCTTAGAGTCTGGTCCCACCACCGCTTCTGAGTAGGTCTTAGGTTCATCATGGTTAATAACATAAACCGCTCGAGCGTATGACTAAACCTTTCCGACTTACGTGGGGCTGGTGTCTCGACAACAGGTTCTGCAACATCTTGCATATCGAGTTATGGTTCAATAGGAGCTGAAACACTTTCGAGTGGTTCTCAAACTTCTTCGAGTCACACCATGCTCCCACTAACTCCTTTTGAGAGAAACTCTTTCTCAAGAAAGACACTATTTCGGGCAATAAACACTTTGTCTTTTTCCTGGTTATAGAAGTAATATTCTTTGTTTTCCCTAGGATACCCCACAAAGAAGCATTTATCAGATTTGGGAGTAAGTTTATCAGACATCAAATATTTTATATAGACCTCACAACCCCATATCTTTAGAAAAGACAACCCGAGACGCTTCCCAATGCATATCTCATATGGCGTCCTCTTTACAGATTTAGATGGAATCTTGTTTAATGTGAAAGCAGCAGTTTCTAGAGCGTATCCCCAGAAGGACAATAGAAGATCAAATTTTCTCATCATTGACCAGACCATATCTAATAAAGTTCAGTTCCTCCGCTCGGACACCCTATTCTATTGAGGCGTGCCTGGTAGAGTCAGCTATGAAACAATTCTACATTGCTTTAGATGATCAATAAACTCATGGCTCAAATATTCACCTCCACGATCCGATCGTAGAAATTTAATTATCTTGCCTATATGATTTTGTACCTCATTCTGGAACTCCTTGAACTTTTCAAAGGATTTCGACGTATGCCTCATTAAGTAGATATAACCAAATCTACTAAAGTTATCGATAAAAGTAATGAAGTACTAAAAACCATATTTAGCTGTAGAACTCATTGGTCCACATACATCTGTATGTACAAGGGCCAACAATTCATTTGCCCTCTCACTTTGACCAGCGAAAGGCGTCTTAGTCATTTTGTCAAGTAAATAATACTCACATGTGTCAAATAATTCAAAATCAAATGACTCTAGAAGACCATCTTTATGGAGTTTCTGCATACGCTTCTCATTTATATGACCTAAACGACAATGCCAAACAAAAGCGTGATTCACATCATTAAATTAAGGCTTTTTCGTATTAATGTTATAAACATGTGTATCCTCAAGATTCAGAATATATAATCTATTCAACAATGGACAAGTACCATATAGCATACCATTTGAAAATATCGAACAACACTTGTTCTTTATTATGAATTCATAACCATCTTCCTCTAAACATGAAGAA
>KE372652.1:266347-291832 GCA_000418225.1 Zizania latifolia
TTATTCACTTGTTGCCAATTATAGAACCATGTCAACTCCAAGGAGTAGCAGCCATCCAGAGCAAGCTTCACTACTAAGGAGTAGTAGCCAGCTAGAGCAAGCTTCACAAGCTTCAGCTCCTGCATCTGTAGAGGAAACTCAGCCCCGAAACGAAGAAAAGTTGCTGACCCTGAAGATGATGAAATTGTAACCAGAAATCGTGGAACAAAGAGGAAGCTTAGATCTGCTGTTTGGAGCGAGTTTACGAGGGTGAACGTAAAAGGAGTCGACAAAGCAAAGTGTATGTGGTGCTGCAAGTAACTTTCAGGTAATACTAAAAATGGCACTAAACATTTACATTCTAATTTAAAAGTTTGCATTTATAGAAAGAGGGATGGAGAAAAAGTACAAAGTAATTTGAGATTTAAAACAAGTGATGAAGGGCAAGTATCTTTAGGAAACTATATTTTTGATCAAGAAGTAGCTCGAAAGGCTTGCTCCACGTCTTAAAATGACAATGTTACATGCTTGCTACATTGCTCTTTTTGGTGAAGAAAGATCTGTCACTTATGTTGATGAGACCTATGAATTCCTATCTTCTTTGATGAATGAGTATGAAAAACATGTTGAACAAGAGGGTGTTGGTACATATGCTAGTAGAAGTAATACTAGCTCAATTAGTTCTTTAGAGGTATTGGAAATATACTTGGAAGAGGAAACACTTCCATTTGAGCTGGGTGTGGAATTTGATATACTTAGTTGGTGAAAGGTTGCGGGAAGTGGCTATCCCATACTATGGATGGTAGCTCGTGATATCTTGGCTATTCTAATAACTACCGTGTCCTCGGAGTCTACCTTTAGCACTAGTGGAAGGGTTCTAAGTGAGCATTGTAGTCGTCTCACTCCAAAAATGTTGGAGGCATTAATGTGTAGCCAAGATTGGCTACGTTATCAACTTGAAGTTATGGTGATATGTGTAGGCAAGATTGTATTTTGTATTTTTTTTCATGTGATATATAACTACTAATGCAAATATCATTTTTGATGCTCTAGGTGATCGAAGATGTGGCTGATAGCTTTTGGTCATGTCTTGAAGACGTGGAGGAGGATTTTAAAGATGGATCATCTTGCATACTAAATAATGATTCGAAATAATTTATGGCTTGTTGGATGTTTTTTCTATGTGTTCGAAGACTTAGAACTTTCATGTGTTGTATTCTTTCATTATGACTTATTGTGGTGATGTTGAACTTGAATGTGTTTGATGTTTCTATGTCTGTAATGCTGAATTATTGCTGCTGTAATGTTGAATTACTGCTGCTGTGTAATGCTGAAATAATGCTGCTGTGTAATGATAAAATATTGTTGTTGTGTATTTGGTACGAGGCGTGGTCTCGATCTTCACGGCGTAGGATCATGAACAGATAACTAGCCTTAAAGAGACCAAGATAACTAGCTGTAAGCATCTAAGATAACAGTGTAACCTGACGATCGTACTCGAAACCAACCACTGTCTCGATTACAGCAGCCTGAATCAAGGGTTCGTCCAACCACACTCTAAGTTAATAACCAACACATCCTACAATCAATCAAGAAAACTTTGAAGGGAGTAGGAGCACCAATTTAGAGACGTCGAACGTTCACTTCTGTAATCCCATAAGGAAATCACAAGAGCAAATGGATAGATAATTCTCTCTCGATATGTTAGCACACTGCTAAACCAAGGTTCTGTTTTTCATTATCAAAAGTCAGTTCTTGCAAAGACAGTGAGGAGTATTTATACTAGGAATAACCCTCCTAGCTAGGTATCAAAAGACTCTTAAGTTTCTAGAGAAATTGGCAGCTCAAAGGCCTCCAAGAAGAATTCCCGAACAGGTTCGCGTAGCCCTTTCAACTTCTGTGCAGTCTTCACTAAAACAGCCATAACTTTTTATTGGGAAGTCCAAAAGATGATCCATTTATTAGAGATGAAAGTAAACTTGATTATCTTTCCAACCATATGTATTATGGCTATCGAATCATGACAGGTTTGATCGCCCATCTCTTGGAAGTTGGAAGATTTATCAGCTGACAACTAGGTGAAAAATCGTGGACGAAAAGTAACAGACGACCGGACTATTACATACGGTGAAAAGTAACACCGTGAAGAAAAGTAACAGATGATCGGGCTGTTACATACGGTGAAAAATAACAACGTGGAGAAAAGTAACAGACGACCGGACTGTTACATACGGTGAAAAGTAACACCGTGGAGAAAAGTAACAGACGACTGGACTACTACATACGGTGAAAAGTAACACCGTGGAGAAAAAAGTAACACCTGACCGGACCATTACATATGATGTAAAGTAACACTATAGTGAAAAGTAACAGACGATCGGTCCAGTGTAAAAAGTAACAACGCGGAGGAAAAAGTAACACCCGACTAGACCGTTTTTCTTAGCATGATTCAACAAGACTCCTCTTTACCAATAAACCTAAACATGAGCAAAGTACAATATTTAGACAGTATAAAACTCTCATTAATATTAAAATATGTGTCAGCTAAGAACAAGTTCACCTCTTATTCTAGCTTCTTTGCTCGATTCCACGTAATTGGTCCTTGAAATGGACTAAACAGTTCTTGCTCCATCTTAGCTTGTTCTTATGTGTTTATAAGCTCTTCTGTTAATGGTTCACTGGGTTGATCCGTATCAGTAGTGCTGATTGCTGAAGTTTGCCGATTGCTGAAGTTTGCTGCTGAAATATTGCTGCTGTAATGTTAGCGGGTAAACGGGTAAACCCATGGGTATACGGTGCCCACGGGTATCGGGTATGGACACGGGTTTTTACCCATCGTGGATAACGGGTACGGGTATTTTTCGTGGGTACAGGTATAGGTATGCACTACACATGCCCATGGTGCCTGACTGCCTTCCCTAGGTGAGGCACCCCCCTAGAGGCATCTTATTCATCTTATGTTCGATGCTTTGAGCCTTCATAGCTTAAGTACGTTGTTTTGTAAGCTTAGACACTATATAATACACCAAAACATTAGTCGTAGGGCTATTATCCTTAGAAAGATCTGAACTAGTATAAATCTTAGCTCTTGTTTTCTAGATTCGACCATTAGGTTTGAAGATGCTATGCTTCCCTTACACATCTATTTACCACCTCGGGTACCCTCTTGGGTGGATTGCTCGGTGATTTACCGACAGGAGTGTAGCCAGTGGGTAGTCCAGGGGTGTAGCTCTGGACTACCCCAAATTTGGCATATGAACCCCTAACTCCATTTCAAGCCTATTTTTTTCTTCTAAAAACTAAATCTTAGCTATATCATCCCCTCAAAAATAAAACTAGTTTAATGTAAGAAAAATGAGGTCTCATGACTGGGAAGAATTATTTACTAAAACGGTTATTTTATTTTGCAATAAACATAGTATTGATATTCTAACCTTGGATGGTAAATGTGCACCTTATGGAAGATCATTATGTTTTACAAACAAATGATGATTATTTTAGAAGAGACGTCTATATTGGTGATATTTACAAAATTAGTCAAGAGCTTGACAATAGATTTGATGAGGTTAATATGAAATTGGTTCTTTGTATGCCATCTTTATATCCCTCTAATTCATCCGCCTCTTACAATGCATAAAAATACTTAGACTTCAAAAGTTTTATCTAAAGATATTTCAAGTATGGATTTGATGAGGCTTGAGTTTCAACTTAATAACTTTACTAATGTGAGAAAAAATGAAATATTTAAAAGCACTATAAAATCTTGGTGAGCTCTTTGTTAAGCTTGTTGAAACAAACAAGTGTGTTTATATGATTTGGTGTATTTGGGGTTTAGAGCTTCCTAAATTAGTTCTGATCCTACCGGTGACAACATCAAGCTTTGAAAGAATATTTTCAACCATAATTTTAGTGAAGAATAAGTTGAGAAATGACTTATGTAATAAATTGTTGAATGACTGTTTAGTCACATATACTTTTTTTATATACTAATTTTAGTAGCTTATACATATATATATTGATTACTTTGTTATAAAATTTTGGAAATTGTTATCAGACATACCCGACTACGTCTGACGCCCGAGTCATTACACTCTCCATTCATGCGTGAGATGTAGGGCCGGTACGCCGGAGGCACGCACGCACGCACTGCAGCGCAGGCGAGATGAGATGGAAGTGTGCATGAGCATGGCCCGAGGCGCCCGGCGCTGTAAATGAACCAAACGCGCCGCTGCAATAGCTAGCCGGCGTCCGGTGAGATGGTCTTGCCGTCTTGCCACGCAATGTCGCGCTGCCAGCAATGGCCGGCCGTCTTGCCACGCAATGTAGCGCTGCTAACGATGTCAATTGGACTGAGATGCCCATGGCGGTGACGCTCTGTCACGTACCATAAAGCTGTATGCTGCCTGCCTGCTAGCCATGGTGGCGACTCGCCATAAAGCTGTAGACGAAAACACGCTAACGCCCAGTTGGTGGCCTGTTACCTAGCTAGCTAGTAGCAACCTTGCTGGTGAGGTCGCGAGGACATCACATTGGAGAGGGCGGTGAACCGGCCGGCCGGTCTCCGGCTCCGTACCCAGCAATGGCGCCATCGCTGGGCCGGCCTGTTCGTCCATCACGTACGAGACCAAGTTGCCCGCCACCTACCACGCCTCAAAGATTCACTGCGGTGAAGAAAAAAAGTACAGGGCAGGCGGCGAAATGATCACACACAGCCAACCAGATCGAGATGCGTCTCAGAGTTGCAGGTCGCAGCGGGCAGTGGAGGGAGGAGAGCGTAAGTTTCATTGTCGCAGTTATTACCACGCTGGCTCGCCGACTCCTCCTCCGCCTCGGGATGCCCGTACGCTTGCCAGTGGTCACCGCGATCCACTTCGCTACTAGTATTAAACGCCTCCACGCGACAGCACGCCATGTCGCGGTCTCGCCTCACGGCCGCGCGCACCCGCCATTTTTAATACCGCGCCGCTCGGGTGGACGCGTGCTGCTGGTGCTACTGCTACTGCTACTGCTCCCGCTTCCGCTAGGTGGAGGAGGAGCAGTTGGGGGATTTTTTTTTTTTGTCCGGGGAGATGCGGGTTGCTGGTGAGGTCGGGGTAGTGTTCCACGGCGGCGGCGGCGCAGGAGGAGGGGAGAGGGTGTTCATGACAAGGGAGTGGAGGAGGAAGGAGGCGGAGGGGGGCGGCGGCAGGTCCTCGGCGAGCTCGACGACGAGCCGTGGATCGTCTCTCTGCGACTCGGTTAGTGATCCCTGCACCTGCATTTCCGAGGTTTTTGGTGTTGCATTCTCGAATTGCTCGTTAATTAACTTGTTGCAAATAGATGCTTTCTATTGCATTTCCTAATCATCTCCCCTGTGGTGGTATAAATTAGGAGGGGGCAGGCAGACGGCAAAATATGGTCATTTTTGCCAAGGATTGGGGGAAAGTTTAGGTCTTTAGTGGTCACGTGGTTAATTTTAGCTTACATTTGGGGACTGTCTCACACCATCTAGCTACGCAATCTGTATTAGACTGCGACGTTTGCTTGATGATGCCAATGCTGAAAAGAGACAGGAGGCAACAAATCATATACTGTGTACAACTAGTGAAACCAATGGAGACAGACAAAAAAATGTGGCCTTGCCTTTGGACGCTAGCATGGAAAAGGGGATTGTACTTTTGGATAATGAAATGTTTTTGTTCCGGAATTCTTTTCTCACTCCAGTTTTGATTGATTCTTCGCAAACTGCCACTTCACTAGTTCATTGTTCATAGAGTTGAGCAAGTTCATTTCGTTGTATGCCTTTATCCAAGATAATTTCGAGACAATTTTTCTGAGACGATTGTTGGTGCAGCCTTTGCCCAGCTTTGTGCTCCAGCGTGGTGGACCGGGGTCAGATCTGGAGCTTCATGGGCTGACCACTTCCCCCTCCAATGGTGAGTGTAACGTGGCGGCACAC
Source organism: Zizania latifolia (assembly GCA_000418225.1). Classification (NCBI taxonomy): domain Eukaryota; kingdom Viridiplantae; phylum Streptophyta; class Magnoliopsida; order Poales; family Poaceae; genus Zizania; species Zizania latifolia. The sequence goes on from KE372652.1 coordinate 272,265, forward strand.
AGCTCATTACTTGTACTCTTACTGTTGTTGCTTGTGAAAGCTTTGGCTGTGCACTACTTTACAGGCCTTAAAGGTGATCGGCTTTTTTGTTCTGAAGCTTCTTCAGATTCATCAGGGTCATGCAAGGAGGATCACGGGGCATTGCAAGGGGTGAAGGAAGAGGGGTGGATACAGCTCCAGCGACCGGTCAAGAATACAGCTCCCTGTTCTACCGGAGGTAACATTCTTGAACGATGGTCTAGGCAGGATTTTCATGCATGTTAATCTGTCATGCTTGTGTGTTGTTTGATAGAATGCCAAGACCAGCAGCATCGGTTGGGGTCTGTTCTTTTCCATGGTAAGAATGAGCGGAAGCAGCGCCCAGTTTCACTTGATTTTGGTTGCCCCAGTGTTGAAAAATACTCCATGCATTCTCCGGGTTTCTTGGTCAGCGGTGTTGGTGTGATGAACAAAGGATTGGGTGTATCATCACAAAATAAATTAGGTGTGCCGACTAGTCCAGGAACACCAAGCTACAATCGTCGGGGTGCAGCAGCTGTTGGGCACCAGCAGCAGCAGGGTTGGAGTTCTGAGAGAGTAGCCCTGTCTTCAAACGGCCAGAAAAGGCATCCGAACAACAGCATGGTGTTACCTCATAACACTGGGAGGACATTGCCATCAAAATGGGAGGACGCAGAGAGGTGGATCTTCAGTCCGAATCCCACCAATGCACTTGGGAGGACCTCACTCCCGCAACCTCAGCGACTGAAGGCCAAAAGTGGACCTCTTGGACCTCCTGGCAGATTTGGTGAACCATATTCATCTGTTTCGTCGTCGTCGTCTTTGCTTGAAACTGGGAGAGCTGGAAACCTCACGGCGAATTCACCTTTCCTGGCTGGAGTCTTGCTGCCTGAGCATGTTTGTGGAAGCAGTAGTCACACTGGAAGGGTTCTAAGTGGTGTATCTGGTGAGGATAGCAGCAATGGCCTGGGAGGCAGGTCCAGTGTAGCAAATGGTGGGAGTCCTTCTATGTGGTCTACCACAGTTTGCCAACAATTGGATAGCACAGTTCGGTCATCTCAGTCATTGCCTACTTCCCAAGAATCAACTCAAGGTATCGAATGTCTTATATTTTGTGGGGTGCCATATTTGTCTGTACTTCTTGTGTTTATTAGTTAGTGCTATTGTCAAATGGAACAGTACATAACATTATTCTTTAAGTGTGCTTTCTGTTTGCTAAAATGTTGTAAATATAGCAATCAGAATGTTCGTAGCCCACTTGACAGGAGTGTTATTTATCAGAACACACTCATAGGTTTCAATCTTACACCTTATGAAATAATACTCAAAATTCAGAAGCTAGTAACTATTGTTCTGAAACCCTTTCATGTTTGCAACTGGCACAGATGAACAGATAAACATCACAAGAGACTCGACCACTAGCAGTAAATCTGCAATTCTGAGGAAAGATGTGGCAACACAGACTAGCCCTGAGCAAAGCAGGTCCTCTTCTCCTAACAGGAGGAATTCATTTTCCCGCTCACTATCGTCACAGCAAGTCAAAGAACTGGAGAGCTGTTTCTCTAAGCTTGAGATCAAGGATGTGCAAATGGATGATCGGGTGACTCTAACCAGGTGGTCCAAGAAACATGTCACACAAGGTTCTGAGAAGAACTCGACAAACATTGTACAGTGGAAGAAAAAAACAATGGAATCTAAATCTACTTCGTGGGAAGTAACAGAAACTGCAAAATGTATATCAAAGTAAGGAATTGATATTTCTAATAATCCTTTCAGATGGAAGTTTTTTTCCTGACCCTATTTCAGGCATACTATTTGCTATTACATCCAAGATCATCCCTGTTTGAAGTGGGAGATGAAGTATACTTGCTATATCAGTTCAACTACTGAGCTACTCATTAGCTCTTTTCGTGATCTGTATATTTTGAAAGTGTGGAACTAAACTTATTCTTATCTAGGTCAATCATCCAATATAAGGGTTTGAGTAGCTAATAAAGCTTCAATAATTTACCATATTTAATCAAACACTGATGGATTTATTCAATGTTTCTTTAAAGGATTGAGGGAGAGGAAGCAAAGATGATTGCTTGGGAGAATATGCAAAAGGCAAAAGCAGAGGCAGCTATACAAAAGCTTGTGGTGCGTTGTTTCTTCCCTTATGACTTTCTTAATTCATTTTCTTCCTCTCCTGAATGTATTCAACTTCATATTTTCCTAATTCTATGGCTAATTAGTGAAACTGTGTTTGCTACTGGTAGATACGTAGCATTTATTCTTCTTATACTGCTATTATGACATTCAATTCATACTTTCTCACGATTTTTCAGATGAAACTTCAAAAGAAAAGATCATATTCGCTGGAGAGGATCTTCAACACCCTCAGGTCTTCTCATAGGAAAACTCATGTGATACGCAGTACAACAACCACAAATCTTGATCAGCACATCTCCAGGACTGTAAAAAGGACATCTCACCTCAGCAAGAATGGCCAAATGAGTTCGCTGAGTGGCTGTTTCACTTGTCATGCCTTCTAGCATGGTATTACATATTCGAGTAAGACGACCTCATTTTTTCAATATTAACAAAAATACATGACAACTTCTGTAGTTTATACTGTTGTTTCCGTGTGTAATGATTGATCAAGGTCCTCTTCTTGATCCATCAAGTGCTTAACTCTCATCCAGAATTTGCTATTTTTTCAGACCGTGTTATCACTTCCAAGGTGGAGATTAGAGAAAAAAACAGAGGCTTGCTAGTACAGAATACAGATATCCCCCCTAGCATGGGACTTGAGGCTCTGAAATATATCCAATCGTAAAGGAGGAGCTGTTACTACTACACCCCTGTGAATTGTGATCTATTGCATTGGTATCTCACCACATGTAATAATAAACTCCTCTGCTTATACTCTTCCTGGCGCGTTGATGTCATAGAAACTACAATGTGTTTCCATCCATTCCTTTTTTGTTGCAGTAAAATTTCATCCACTCAACTCGAGAGAGCAAAGATTCTTGTTGACAGGCTCCTGGATGGCAAAAAAGAGAATATTAAGTAACTAAGTGACAAAAAGGAATTTTTCTCGTTTTTTAAGCTTATATAGGGATGGATTATTCGTGCCACGCCTTTAAAAGTATGATCTAAAAAACTCTTATCCAAATGTAGCAATGCGGATGTTTTTTAAGAAATCAATGGTCTGTTCAGTTTGTTAGGGTGAATTATCAGCATGATTATTTGTATCACAGTATCACACTTTGAAAACTAAGTTCCTCCAAAAAAAATTCTATCAACGTTGTTTAGATTACTTTTTTAATTTATTTGTAGAAGAATTTTTTTTAAGAAACCATATTTTCAAAATATGGCACGAATAATTATACTGTTAATTAGCCTCAAGCTGATCAGAACGGGAAAGAAGCGTCTCAAGCCTAGGATAAAAACAGATCGAATACGAATGGATATCAGTGATATCATATCCTTTTTCATATTTTTTTTAGATTCGGATTCGAATACTCTAGATTTCGGATACGGAACCGGATATTATCAGATACGGATACAGAGCAGATACAAATACGGTTATAGATATCTACTCGAACAAAATGAAGGCGAAAATAAAGCATATTATATTATGACTACAATAAACATAACTCACATTCTCACAATGAATATAAATTAATAGTGAACATACTATAATTATTGGTTCACAATCACAATACACAAGTACAATCACAAGAGTGACAACTACTATATAGGATGCAGCAGTTCTATCTCACAAAGTGCTCTTTAGATCGGCAAGATAATCAAAGCAAGGTTATTCAGAAACGGCGGGGAAGAGTCGGGAGGGCCTCTGAATCTAAGAGGGGGCGTGTGGCCCCCGCTGGAAGAACTCAAGATCTGGGTGAGTGCTCCCACCCGGAGGCCCAGGACGCCTGCAGGAAAAGAAAATCCATTGGGTTAGCATTGCCTGTTGATCAGAGGACCGGGGAGTAACTCCCAAATTTAATGGAATTGCCCCTAAGCATCGACAGTTTTAACTTGATGCTAGTGCACTCACTGTCTTAGAGCTTTTGTGACGCTGAGGGAATATAGAAATATGCAGGATATTACAAATATAATGTTATTGCATTAATTAAAAAACTGTTACAACAGGATGTGAGACAACACTCAGCACTATAAAGTATAAACAGACTTAGGTATCTGAGAAATGCTTTGATTTGTTAGTCATGGGTTCTAAAAACAGGGTAGAGTACAGCAGCTAGCCATCTTGGAACTCATAGACTGCTAAGAATAATTGGCCATGAAGAATACCTTACCTAACAAAGCGAGAATGCTCGAACCATGGAACATCAGGCGGAAGGGCGGCGGCTGGGAGACGAACATCAGGCGGAAGGGCGGTGGCTGGGTCTGGCAGGCTGGGAGACGGGCGACGGCTGGGTCTGGCCAGCTGGAGACGGGCGGCGGTTGGATTGAGAGTCGGCTGGGAAGCCTGGGAGTTGGGATTAGGGGTGGCAACGGGTCGGGTCAGGTATGAATTGGTTAATATCAAATTCGAACCCGTTCCCTTCCAGACCCGACCCACTTAGACCCGCGGTAAAAACTTTGAACTGAACCTACACCCGCCGGGTCCCCGTAAACCCGGTGGATTTCCCATAACCCGATGGCACTCGCTGGCTCAGGGCAGAATAGGTGACCGAGGGCGGCCGGGGAGCGGCCGACGGCAACCGAAAGGCCGGCGGCGGCGGATAGGCTGTGGCGACAGATCCAGCCGGCGGCGGGGCTTCGGCTGCGGCGGAGGGCGGAGGCGGGCGCAAGTCCGACGGGAGACGGTGGGATGCGAGGGAGGCGGTGGGAGGTGGCTGGGACGACGGGAGACGGCGAGATGCGGTCGGCGGCGGCGGCAGAATGTCTGGGGCAGTTGGGGGCGGTGGGAGAATGCCGGTTGGCCGGGAGCAGCAGGATGCGGCGGGAACGGCGGGAGATGATGGGAGGCGAACTGGGGTTGACTAGCGGCGATAGAAAGCTGGGGCAGCGCCCCAGCGGGTGGAGGCCAGCTAGCCAGGGGCGACGGGAGGTGGCCACCTAGCTGGAGGCGGCGAGAAGAGGCTAGCTGGTCTGGTGGGCGCAGGGAGCACGCTGGACTACAGGAGAGGGGAATCAGATCGGCAGCGCTGGGTTGCAGTGTACAACTCACAGCTAGTTTTTTTTTTTTATAAGTGACCTTTTTTGTTGATGGGTCATGCTGGGCTAGGGACCCGCGGAGACATGCGGGTTAAATATTGAACCTGTATCTGTATCTAGTTATATCCGGGGGTCCGACGGACCCGTGGATCAAAATTTGATCCAGCCCCGGTCCCGGCCCTGTAAGGGCTGGTTCCCGGCGGGTCCCTGACTCTATTGGGTCCGTTGCCACCCCTAGTTGGGATTTACTCACTAAAACCTATTTACACGCATCTTGAAGCAAAACGGCTATAAGTAAATGGATCTAAATGTCTAAGGACCCTTTTAATTTAGATAATCTAAATAGGATTTATCTTTTGGATTATCCAAATTCGAATCCGTATTCATCGAATACCATCAATATCATATTCGTTTCCATATAAAAAAATTCCATATCCAAAACTAAAAAAATCCGAATCCAAAACTAAAAAATCCGAATCCAAAACTGTTTTTTCAGATTCCGACTGAAACTATCTAAATTACTTTCATCCCTACTCAAGCCTTGAAAGCTGAATAGCAGTGTACAAGGGAACCCTGCCATCTGTTTTAATTAGTTTAGCACATGATGCATGCTCCCAAATAGTTTACTACGGGAGTTCACTGTGTTGTAATAATCGATCGAAGGGTTTTAAGAGGTAAATCTTTTGTTGCTAGTGTTGATCACAAGTACTAAATCACAACAAAAACAACACTAGAAGATGCCAAAACGATTTACACTAGAAGGGTACTAGTACTGTACAAGGATTAGAAAGAACAACAAGACGCCAGAATTGACACATCCATCGCGGCTTTTTTTAAAATAATGCATTTTTTTAAAATAATGCATTTTTATTCAAAGTTTTATTTCTGATACGCGGAATTCAGAAATTGTAAAAATAACCTACTGTCAAGCTATGATCTGCCGACAGAGTCCACGTGGCCCTCTGTCAGCACACCATCTGCCGAAAGAGGGTAAATCGGTAGATGGTCTGCTGACAGAGGGCCACGTCGACTCAGTCGGTAGATCCGACTTCTGTCAGTAGATGGTCTATCGACAGAGCCATTGACCCACCGCTGACTAGGCTCTATCGGTAGATGGTATGCCGATAGAGGAATAGGGAAATATTGGCAGACCAATTGTCGATAGTGCTCTCCTCCCCTCCCTTCTCTTCTTTAGGTAGTTCTAGGTAGGGTAAATAGTTTAGGGAAGTTTAGTAGTAGATTAGAAGTAATTAGGAATAAATTAGGAGTAGTTTAGTACTCCCACTGTCCCAAAATACAAGTATTTCTATCATTTAAATTTTGTCCTAAATATTACAACTTATACAATTTTTTCTTCTAAATCTTTCTATTTTACCCCTATCTAGAGTACTAGTTACAAGTAGTACTAATTGTTTAGAGTACTAGTTGAGGGATAGTTTGGGCTTTTTTATCTTAATAAATGTGTCAAAGTCTAGAAATTGCTATAATTTAGGACGGATGGAGTAGTAGATTAGGAGTAATTTAGGAGTAGATTAAGAGTAGTTTAATAGTATTTTAGGGATAGTTTAGTAGTACTTGAGTATTTTAGTGCTACTTTAAAAGTAATTTAGGGGTACTTTAAACATAGTTTAGAGATAGTTAAAAGGTTCTTTAGACATAATTTTGAGATAATTACGGGATACTTTAGAGACAATTTAGAGCTAACTTAGACATCATTTAGAGGTAATTAAGGTGTACTTTGATGTAATTAAGAGGTCATTTAAACATAGTTTAGAGATAATTAATGTATACTTTAGACATCATTTAGAGATAATTTATACATACTTTAGAGATAATTTTAGTGCTAATTTAAGAGTAATTTAGAGGTACTTTAAACATAGTTTAGAGATAATTAAGGGGTACTTTGGATATAATTTAGAGATAATTATGTTGTACTTTAGAGATAATTTAGAGCTAACTTAAACATCATTTAGAGGTAATTAAGGGGTTCTTTTGATGTAATTAAGAGATACTTTAAACATAGTTTAGAGATAATTAATATGTACTTTAGACATTATTTAGAGATAATTTAGGGGTACTTTAGAGATAATTTAGAGCTACCTTAAACATCATTTAGAGGTAATTAAGCTATACTTTTGAGGTAATTAAGAGATACTTTAAACATAGTTTAGAGATAATTAAGGTGTACTTCGTACATAATTTAGAGATAATTAAGGGGTACTTTAGAGATAATTTAGAGGTATCGCAAACATTTTTTAGAGGTAATTAAGGTGTACTTTTGAGATAATTAAGATGTAATTAGTGCATACTTTAGATGTAATATCAAGGTAATTAAGGCGTACTTCAGAGAAAATTAGGGTGTACTTTACACATAATATAGAGGTACTTTAACATACCTTATTCTATGTAGCTTTTTGTGCATGCTAGCCTGTTGACGTAAAAGCCGTGCATGACTGCATCCACTGCTGTTCTTAGTACTTCAACATATCTTACTCTGTTAGATGTTTTATGTACTTTAGATATAATGTAGAGATACTTTGAACGTAATTTACATGTATTGTACACATAGCTAAAGATATTTTTGTGATACTTCTGACATAGCCTTCGTGCACGTAGTTATTTAATAATCTATATTTTCCTAAAGTTTCATTTGCATTCTACTTTCGTTGCATGCTATGTTTTTTAATGTTTTGCGTTATTTCTATACACTACACTATGTACAGTTTAATGTAGTTCTATTTAGCTAATTCGCCTATTTGCTAAATAAGTGTAATCATAGTGTCGCACTAGACACGTAGTTATGTTTGCAGTATTGTTTGCTGCTTAATATAGCTCTATTGGTATAAACATAATGTTTATAGGTATGTCAGATAGAACATCATTTAGGATTACTATAGAGATGGGCAAGTACTTATTGGTCATGACGGTGCTGACCTTAGTAGTTTTTAATGTACCAAATATAGTTTAAGTCGGGTGGTGGAGCGTAGCATCGAAAGTGTGAGGCGGTGGTTGTATCATGTTTTTTAATTGGATAGAGAGCAATGAGAGTTGTATTTGTATGCTTGATGCAGCCGTGTGGCTGAAGGGTATTTTTGGGAGATGGTTCCTGTTACCTCGACCATCATGTGGAGAGAGTATATCAGAAAGGCGATAGAGCAAGGTTGGGAATGAATATTGCTTATCTATTTTACTCCTCGTATCTTTCTTACTCTAGACCTAGCACCTGATCAAGTTGCTGAGTCTGAGTACAATTTGAGGTCGGCGAGAGTAGCCAAGTCTAAGAGGTGATCCTCAAGATGGATGTAGTGCCATATTCCATGGATGCTCTCCAGTCTACGACACCTAGGGTTGTCGAAGGCCAAGCTGATGAAGGAGAGGACATAGAGGTCATACCTAACTTGCTAGAGAGAGGACCAAGACTTCGAGGAAACAGTCGAACGGGGTGCCAACGATGACTTAGATGAAGAAGACGAAGCAAGAGAAGGCAACAATGACAACAAAGACGAAGACACTGTGATTCCCAATTAGTGGCAAGCACAAGATTTTAGCTCTCTTGCTATTAACGAGGTCTACGACACTCGTTAGAAGTATGGACAGAATGAGGATTGGTAGGATGCAATGTATCTTACGAAAGAAGCAGTTCAAAATGTCATGAAAGCATGTGCATTATCACTCCGATGGACATTTCGAGTCAAGAGGTCAAATCACATAATGTATGACGTTGTGTGCGAGAGGGATGATTGCCCATGGAGGGTGATGTGCACTTGATGCGATTAGTGGCCCGATCTTTCGATAGGTTCGATTGAGGCGATGAGTAGACGTTCACGTTTTAAGGCTTCCGATCAGCGATAGTAACCTTGCAATCGCTACACCCACACGTCTAGTCGTTATCAACCACGCTTTCACGTAGTCGATCTCACCACGAAGGTTTTGATCTTGCAAACAATCAAAGAACTTTGCAAGAACAAGATAAACGTAATCTGGATTTCTGATATTAATCTGAAGAACTCGAAGTTTGGGGTTCTACAAACCGATCTACGGCGATACTGCAATGGCAGAATAATCTCAGCAAAACCTAAGTCTAACAATGACGGCAGCTAACTATTTATAGGGTTACAAAAAGTGAGATACCATCTATAATGTGGGCCATATCCTAGTAGAACTCGAAAATAAACCCTAAACCTAAGACCGACTCGAATAACCTATTAGGACTCCAACTTGAATTAATCTGAAGCCCAACTCCCGACTGGTCTTGACTTCTGACTGGTTTGGTAGTCAAACTCCTGACTAGTCTGGTAGTCGGACTCGGCGATTTCTCGATCGTCACAGTCGGTGGCCTAAACATGCCATCTCCCGAGTGCCTGGTCGGCAGTCTTGATCTCCTCTTGTCCACTCGGCTATCTGATCCACTGTCTCTTCTTCGATGTTTCTAAGTATAATACAATCATAACCCGAACTTAGTAGTATTCCATTCATAGAAGGACTTATTTGAGTAACGAGGAACGAATTCACCTAACAGTTTAATTGACGAACTCGAGCACGAGTCATCGGTCCTTGGTAATCCAGTGTGGTTGTATCCTTAGCAGTGATGTCCTCATCACCCTCCTCTTCTTGATTTGGAGTCGTCCTCGACTCAACGTCAATTTCTTTGCCTAGGTAGAGTTTCAAGTCGACGACATTAAAAATATTGCTCACACCATAATCTACAGGCAATTCAATCTTGTATGCATTATCATTTACCTTTGCAAGCACTTTAAAAGGACCAGCAGCACGAGACATTAATTTTGATTTATGCAAATCAGAAAACCTATCTTTTCATAAATGTAACCATACCAAATCACCCGGTTCAAAAATAACTTCTTTTCTACCTTCATTACCGGCAATTTGATACTTTGCATTCATACGTTCTATATGTTCTTTAGTTGTTTGATGTAATTTAAGTATAAATTCAGCACGTGTTTTAGCATCAAAAATCATTTTCTCAAAAATGGTAAAGGTAAGAAATCAATAGGCGCATGGGGGTTAAAACCATATACCACCTGGAATAGACTCATCTTTGTGGTAGAGTGTAGTGATCGATTATAAGCAAACTCTACGTGAGGTAGACACTCTTCCCACATCTTCAAATTGGTCTTCAAAACAGCTCTCAACATTGTTGACAATGTATGGTTCATTACTTTAGTTTGACCATCAGTTTAGGGATGACATGTGGTAGAAAATAGTAGTTTCGTCCCCAATTTCTGCCATAATGTCCTTCAGAAGTGACTTAAAAACTTCGTATCACGATCAGAAACAATTGTACGTGGTACACTATGAAGACGAATGACTTCGCTGAAAAACAAATCAGTAACTATTGTAGCATCATCGCTCTTATGATAAGGAATAAAATGAGCCATCTTTAAGAATCTATCTACTACAACAAATACACTATCCCTTCCCTTCTTAGTCTGAGGTAATCCTAAAACAAAATCCATAGAAATATCATCCCAAGGAATACTAGGAACAGGTAGGGGCATGTAAAGACCGTGTGGATTGAGGCGGGACTTAGCTTTATTGCAGGTGTTGCATCGAGCAACATAACGCTCAAAATCTCGTCTCATTTTTGGCTAAAAGAAATGAGTGGCCAGCACATCTTCTGTCTTCTTTACTCTAAAGTGTCTCATTAATCCCCCTCCATGCGCCTCCTGCAAAAACAAAAGACGAACAGAGCTTGTCGAAACACACAATTTGTTAGTGCGATATAATAACCCATCGTTCAGAGTGTATTTATTCCAAGTCCTTCCTTCTCGACAATGTGCAAATGTTTCTTTAAAATCAAGATCAGTGGCATATAAATCGTTTATCGTTTCTAATCCAAAGATTTTATAATCAAGCTGAGACAACATGGTATAACGTCTAGATAAAGCATCAGCAATTATATTGTCTTTACCTTTCTTATGCTTAATGATGTATGAAAATGATTCAATAAATTCTATCCATTTAGCATACCGTTTATTTAGATTTGTTTGGCTTCTAATATGTTTCAATGATTCATAGTTTGAATGTATAATAAACTCCTTGGGCCATAGATAATGTTTTCATGTTTCTAATGTCTGAACTAAAGCATACAATTCTTTATCATAAGTAGAATAGTTCAAACTAGCTCCTGACAACTTTTCACTAAAATATACGATCGGCTTACCTTCTTGTGTCAACACTCCTCCAATCCCAATTCCACTTGCATCACACTCGAGTTCAAAAACCTTACCGAAATCAGAAAGTTGGAGCAGTGGTGCATGGGTCAATTTGTTTTTCAGTAGGTTGAAAGCGTCTTCATGTGCTTGTCCCCATTGGAAAGGAACGCCTTTCTTTGTGAGCTCATTCATGGGTGCAGCAATGGTGCTAAAATTCTGCACAAACCGTTGGTAGAATCCAGCTAATCCGAGGAAACTCCGCACTTGTGTAACCGTTTTAGGAGTCGGCCAACTCTTGATTGCTTCTATCTTGGTCTCATCAACTTTAACACCCCGTGGGGTCACAACATAACCAAGAAAAGAAACTCGATCGGTGCAAAACGTGCACTTTTCGAGGTTACCAAACAAACGTGCATCTCTTAAAGCAATAAAAACAGCACGTAGATATTTATTGTGTTCACCTAGAGACTTGCTGTAAATCAGTATATCATCAAAGTATACTACCATAAATCGTCCAATAAAATTGTGTAAGACTTCATTCATTACTTGTATAAATGTGCTAGGTGCATTAGTTAAACCGAAAGGCATTACTAACCACTCGTACAAGCCAAATTTAGTTTTAAACGCAGTCTACCATTCGTCACCCAATTTTATTCTTATTTGGTGGTAGCCACTACGCAAGTCCACTTTGGAAAACACAACAGAGCCACTTAATTCATCAAGCATGTCATCTAATTGAGGAATAGGGTGGTAATACCGAATAGTTATGTTATTGATGGCTCTATAGTCAACACACATGCGCCATGATCTATCCTTCTTAGGTACCAAAATAACTGGAACAGCACAAGGACTAAGACTCTCACGTACGTACCCTTTGTCGAGCAGGGCTTGCACTTGGCGCTGAATCTCCTTAGTCTCTTCAGGGTTGGTCCTGTACGGTGCACGGTTTGGTAACGTTGCTCCCAGAATCAAATCAATCTGATGCTCAATTCTTCTCACAGGTGGCAATCCCAGGGGTACGTCAGTGGAAAACACGTCAGAAAACTCATGTAAAAGTTTAGCAATAACAGGAGGTAAAGAGGTCATCAATTTGTCAAGTGTAAAGAAAACCTCTTTACAAATCAAAGCATAACAAACAGGTTCATGGTTAATTAATTCAGAAATTTCAGATCTAGTAGCTAGCATGGAAACACCTTTCAATTTGACTATGTCTGTCCTCACATGTGACTCAATCTTCTCCTTTTTAGATGGAATAACATCTTTAGCTACTTCTTGATTTTTAGATTTTGATTCACTCAATTTTCTTGCTTGTTCAGCTCGTGCTACATCATCTTTTAAAATTTCTGCAGGGGTCATTGGTATCAATTCTATCTTCTTACCATTGTGGGTGAAAGTATATGTGTTAGTTCTCTCACGATGCAAAACATCTTTATCATATTTCTAAGGTCTACCCAAAAGTAAAGAACATGTTTGCATATGCACAACATCAAAACTTGCACTGTCATGGTAATTCTCTACCAAAAATTATATTCTTACAGTTTTACTTACCTTCAACTTACCGCAAGAATTGAACCACTGGATGGAGTAAGGATATGGGTGCGGTTGTGTGGGTAAGTTAAGTTTCTCAGCCAGATCAGAGCTAGCAAGGTTGCTACAACTCCCGCTATCAATGACAACGCGGCACGCTCTTTCTTTGACAACGAATCTTGATTGAAATAGGTTGTGGCGTTGGTTCTGTTCCGCCTTCTCTATTTGAGCACTCAAAACTCGTTGTGCGACAATACTCAAATATTTGCTCGTGTTGGCAGCGCCTATTTGTTCCAATTCGTGATCGCTAGACGGGTCATCTCCATCTTCATTGCCTGCATGGTTAGTGACAAGTACTAATTCATCTTTATTTTTACTTGCACTAGTGTACTCACCATTTTCTGTAGCAATCAGCACCTGCTGGTTAGGGCAACCTAGTTGTACATGCCCTAATCCTTTGTATTTGAAACATTGAATATCTCTTGTTCGTCCCGTGAAAGCAATTGATGACGAACTTTTCGCAGGTGTCAGCGCTTGAACTGACTTACTTACCTCTGTTGCTTGTTTGGTTGACAACGGTGCTGCTGAATGCACCCTATCAGCGGAGGGGGCAGCAGACCGAAATGCGGTGCTTGGCGAAGTCTTGGTGTATCCCATGGAAGGCCTCGATGTAGTCGTATTCCTAGAATTATTCTTTAACATCTGTTGTCTTCTCTGCAGTTCTTTCTCAGCCAACATAGTAAGATGAAACAATCTATTAATGGAATTATATTCTTTATATTCAACTATGTCCTAAATTTCTCATCTCAAACCCCCATAAAAACGAGACATTTTATCCTCCTCATCTTCTTCTACCTCACAACGCAACATGTCTATTTGTAGCTCCTGGTAATATTCCTCGACAGACTTATTACCTTGGTCTAAGCGTTGTAATTTCTTTCTCAAATCCCATTTATATGATGGAGGAACAAATCTGCTGCACATAGCTCGTTTTAATCGATCCCATGTATCAGGTTCTAATCCAAATTTTATCAATTCGTTCCACCAGATAATGGCAAAATCCTTGAATTCGCTAGTTGCTTGCCTAACCCGATGTATTTCTAGAACTAGATGGGAGTTAAATTTTTGTTCTACTGTCATTTCCTAATCCAAGTATATTTCGGAATCATACTTACCAGCAAAGAAAGGTATAGTAAATTTGACTTTGGCAAACAGGTCATCATTACCTCGTCCCTGTGGCTGATTGTCATGGTCATCATTACCTCCCGGTCCTTGACGATTACGTTGACGTAGTCGTCGTAGGCGCTCTTCACGGGCTATGGTGCATGTGTCACTGTTCTAGGTGTCCTCTTCATCATCTTCACCCTCAGACACCGGAGCTGGGGGCCGTTGATTTATCGTCAATTGTTGAATGCTGGTGGTGAGAGTAGCAATACTCCCAACAATAGCATCTAACTTCTCTTCAAGCTTCTGGAGCTTCTCTTTTGAAGCACAATCCTTGAAATCGCTCACCTCACCTGACATTATCAGTAGAAGATAGAAAACAGCACAAAAGTATGATCCCTATCGACTAGAATTCTTGTGGAATGGTGGAAAACTCTCTCTCCTCCTAAGCGTCTTACCAAGCTCTTACGAAATTATTACCAATTGAGGCAGGTGGTACGACTGGAGAGGTGGGACATCTGACGAGTGCGAGGTGTGATTACAAGGGCCTGATCTGTACTGATAGAAAGTATGTAGATTTTGGAAGGCAGTATATAGTAGCAAATGATAGCAAAATTTAATAACAGAATTAGCAAAGTTGAATAAGGGTCCCAATCGCTTGCCAAAGTCACTGGTCGAGACTCATCCCTAGGGCCTAGTCTAAGCAAGCGAGAGTAGGATACAAAGGATTTGTGGGACGTATGCACAATTGAGCAGATGTTGGAAAACTCATCACTGAAGATAACTTTTGTTGCTATCTTGCTCTTTCTTCTTTTTTTCGGTTATACCTTTCTTTTCTCTCTTTTTTTTATTCTCTCCTCACTCCACAAAACACACTGGAGTATAAAATAATGTCAGAAACAACACTTAAAAACTTAATATGAACGGTATGGCACGGTATATAACTTGGCAACGTGCTTTGAGAACTTTGGTACCTTGAAAACTCAATCTTTTAAGCCAAATTTGGGCAAGATAAAATCGTCAAAACCAGCAAAGCGGGGTCCGGTTGGATGTACTTTTTTTGTAGATCTCTGGAATGTACTTATTTGTCTGATTTCGAGTCCGTATGTAAAAGTTATGGCTGTTTTACCGAACGATGCGCAAATCCGAAATTTCTACACTCTTTCTTCTCTGTTCGGCTATCACAAGATCTCCTTAATAGGTTTGTGGCTGAAACAAGAAGGCTAGCAGTGCAGGGCGATTGACACAAGGCGGTTTGTGACCTAACTAATAGGCTTGCGATGTTGCGATGCGGGATAATAACACAAGGCGGTTACAATCCGAAACCGAGATGAACTCGATCTCTCAAGGAAGGCTCTCGCGACAAAGCAAAACTCAGACTAGACTCCAAGAACGCGACTCTAAACCAGCAACTAGACTTGAACTTGGACTCAAACTTAGCAAAGCAATACTGAGATTAAACTTGTGAAAGGCTCAATAGGGTTTGGACAGCGAAAAGCTAATCTATAACAAAACAACAACAAAAAATTTATGTGGTTTTTTCTGGACTCTTGGTAATGGAAATAAAAGGATAAATTGATGTACCTAACGGACAACCTTCGCTCTGATACCACTTGATGTGTACTTGATGTGATTAGTAGCCCAATCTTTCGATAGGTTCGATTGAGGTGACGAGTGGACGTTCATGTTTTAAGGCTTCCGATCAGTAATCGTAACCTTGCAATCGCTACACCCGTACGTCTAGTCATTATCAACCACGCTTTCATGTAGTCGACCTCACCACGAAGGTTTTGATCCTGCAAACAATCGAAGAACTTTGCAAGAACAAGGTAAATGCAATCTGGATTGCTGATATTAATCTGAAGAACTCGAAGTTTGGGGTTCTATAAACCGATCTACGGCGAAACTGCAATGGCAGAATAATCTCAGCAAAACCCAAGTCTAACAATAACGACGGCTAACTATTTATAGGGTTACAAAAAGTGAGATACCATCTATAATGTGGGCCGTATCCTAGTAGGACTCAAAAATAAACGCTAAACCTAAGACTGACTCGAATAACCTATTAGGACTCTAACTCAAATTGATCTGAAACCCAACTCTCGACTGGTCTTGACTTCGGACTGGTTTGGTAGTCCGACTCTCGACTAGTCTGGTAATCGGACTCGGTGATTTCCCAATCGTCACAGTCGGTGGCCTAAACATGACATCTCCCGAGTGCCTGGTCGGCAGTCTTGATCTCCTCTTGTCCACTCGGCTATCCGATCCACTGTCTCTTTTCCGATGTTCCTAAGTATAATACAATCATAACCCGAACTTAGTAGTATTCCATTCATAGAAGAACTTATTTGAGTCACGAGGAACGAATTCACCTGACAGTTTAATTGACGAACTCGAGCACGAGTCATCGGTCCTTGGTAATCCAGTGTGGTTGTATCCTTAGCAGTGATGTCCTCATCAGAGGGTCCACACACATCAACCGAAGTGAGCACTATATTGGGTATGCTCAATTGTTGTCGACCATACCTGCGTGGTCGACAGAGCTGTAACCAAGCACATGAATCTAAATGCCAACTACATTGCGGGGGTGATGTACTCTAAGATTATTGAGAATCTTAGTTATGAGCCCTAGGCCTTAATACTTACCAGAAAGAGAAGGTTTCAGTACATAATCAACTATTCTAAGGCATGGAGGTCTAAATAGAAGGTGCTAGAAATGAGGTTCAGCACGTTCGATGACTCATATCATAACATGTCTTTCTGTCTAGAGGTAGTAAAGAGTTGCAACCCTAGCACATACCACTCGTTTGAAGAGAAGGATGCGGTATTCTCAGAGGGTGCTAAGATTCTACATCGAGTATTTTTTGCACTCGGTGCTTGCATCTAGGATTTTGAGGGATACGACGCCTGGGAGCGTGCCGCCTTTGAGGTGTTCGGGCCTTCACAGCTTCAGGGAGCCCCACCACCGACGCAGTCGAAGGACCAGCGTGGCTCACCCACTAGTCTACCTAGGGTGCGGCATTCGCTGGATAGGTTTATCTACTCAGACTAGTGATAAAGACGCATTCGAGGTAGGCGTGGTACTTAGTATGACGTACGGTTGTTATCATAGAGACAGATGATTTGTACTATACCGTTTTGTATTATATGTCATACTATGTTATTATGCACTTGCTATTGTAATTATGCACTTGCTATTTGTACTGTACCATTCAGTACTGTATGTCAGTTTTCTCCTGCTCCTGTGCTTGTATGTATTCTTTTTCTAGTTCAACTTCGAGGGTCTTTAGATTATTCTACATACCTTCACCCTCCTCTTCGTCCTCGTCATAGTCGTCCTCTTCTTCATCGATCTCCAAGCAGTCCTGATTACATTAACTATTAAAAACATGCAACGTGTACTTTAAGCTACGTCTCCTGCTTCCTCTCATCATCTTCATCACCTTCCACTTTCTTTCCACCCTCCTCTTCTTCATCCTCTTCCCCTTCTTCACCCTCCTCTTCGTCCTCGTTATTGTCATCCTCTTCTTCATCAGTCTCCAAGCGGTCGTTACCCTCGGAATACATGCCATCCAAGTACATGATCTCTTGGACTGTTGGACATGTTTGGATTACATAGACTGTTAAAAACACGATGATTGTTTGGTTTAGGATGGCTTATGAAAGTAGGCTGTGGTTAGGATGTTTTACCGCCCAACTCGCTTTTCCCAGATTTTAGCTGCTGCTTCCATTTTCTTCTTTTCAGTTTTCTCCTGCTCCTATGCTTCTATGTATTCTTTCTTCTTTATGTCATATTTAAGCATCGAGTTTATCTCTCTATCGAACACGTTCAACATCTTTTTCTAGTTTAGCATCGAGGGTCTTTAGATTATTCAAAGTCTGCTCATTTTGCTTTACAACCTAACCTTCGACGTAAACTCAATGTGATTTGATATCTTAGCACTGACATGTAACAAGGTTCTTCAGTTCTTTACTCCTTTCTATAAGCTAGCGATGCTGAACATATAGATCACCTCCTTGTCGCCTTCTTCATCTTTCTCTTCATCTCCTGCTTCCTCCTGGTCATCTTCCTCATCTTCCTCTTTCTCTCCACCCTCCTCTTCTTCATCACCTTCCCCTTCTTCACCCTCTTCTTCATGTCATATTTAAGCCATGAAAGCTTCTTCCTCATTGAAACTACATACCTTTCTCAGGAGTTTATCTCTGTCGGACACGTTTAACATCTTTTTCTAGTTCAGCATCGAGGGTCTTTAGATTATTCAAAGTCTGCTCATTTTGCTTTATAGCCTAACATTCGACGTAAACTCAATATGATTTGATATCTTAGCGCTGACATGTAACAAGGTTCTTCAGTTCTTTACTCCTTTCTATAAGCTGGCGATGCTGAACATGTAGATCACCTCCTCATCGCCTTCTTCCTCCTCTTCGTCTCCTGCTTCCTCCTAGTCATCTTCGTCACCTTCCCCTTTCTCTCCACCCTCCTCTTTTTCATCACCTTCCTCCTTCTCTCCACCCTCCTCTACTTCATCACCTTCCCCTTCTTCACTCTCTTCTTCATCCTCATCGTAGTTGTCCTCTTGGGGTTTAGGATGGCTTATGAAAGTAGCCCATAAATTAGGAGTTGTAGCAGTAGTTATATGATCACTTGGACTGTTGGACATATTAGAATTACATCTACTATAAAAACATGATGATTATTTGGTTTAGGATGGCTTATAAAAGTAGGACATGAATTAGGAGTTGTAGCAGTAGCTAAATAATCCCTTGAACTGTTGAACATGTCAGGATTACATCCACTGTAAAAACATGATGACTGTTTGGTTTAGGATGGCTTATGAAAGCGGGCCATGAATTAGAAGTTATACCATTAGCTAAATGATCCCTTGGACTGTTGGACATGTCAGTATTATATCCACTGTAAAATATGACGATTGTTTGGTTTAGGATGGCTTATGAAAACAGGTCATGAATTAGGAGTTGTAGCAGTAGATAAATGATCCCTTGGATTGTTGGACATGTTAGGATTACATCCACTGTAAAAACATGATGATTGTTTGGTTTAGGATGACTTATGAAAACATGCCATAAATTAGGAGTTATACCAGTAGCAAAATGATCCCTTGAACTGTTATTTACATTTATGATGCGATGTATTTTACTAAAATATGCTAACTATGTCTTATTCTATATAGCTAGATGGCTTTCTCCTCTACTAATCGTAGGGGGACCGAACATCCGGATTGGAGGGGAGATCCTTTCGCCTGTCTCATCCCTCTGTGGACCAACTAACCTTTGTGCCATTGCGGGGATCGGTGCCAACTAGAGACGGCAAAACGGCATGAAATTTGTGGAAGAAGGTACTTTCTTTGCCCCAATATTGATATGGAGTTGTGGTACCCAGACGTCAAGAGGTACTCGGACAGAAAGAAATATGGCTACATTGAGTGGGTGGATACGGAGAACCTGGTCTGGGATGGGCATTGGTTCTCACCTAGCAAAACAAACGCAGAGTACACTGCAAGGAAGGCGGAG
>KE372652.1:323125-334677 GCA_000418225.1 Zizania latifolia
CCATAGAGCATACCATTCGAAAATATCGAACAACACTTGTTCTTTATTACGAATTCAAAACCGTCTTCCTCTAAACATGACGAAGAGATAATGTTTCTGCCCAAGGCAGGAATAAAATAACAATTATTTAACTCTAAAACTAATCCTGAGGGTAGCGACAAAGATTTAACGCCGACGTCCAACGCAACAACTTTTGCATCATTGCCGACATGAACATCCAATTCACCTCTTGCGCACTTCCTAGTCCTTTTCAGCCCCTGCAGCAATTTACAAGTGTGAATCATTGATCCGGTATCAAATACCCATGAATCACTTAGACGAGTAGCACGATAAATTTCAATAACATTTATATCTAAAGCGAAAGTCACACTTTCCTTCTTTTTCTTTTGTTCTTCCAAGTACAACTTGCAATTCCTCCGCCAATGGCTAGGCTTATGGCAGTGGTGGCAACTGTCAGAGCTAGCAGGGCCCGACTTGGACTTTCCAGCCGAATTAGACTTAGAGCTCAAGATCGCATCTGGAGCTTTAGCCTTTCCCTTACGCTTTCTCTTCTTACTTTTCTTTTAAACCATCATCACATGACTATGATTTTTCTTAAGGCTTTCCTCGGCTGTCTTGAGCATCCTATGCAATTCAGCCAATGTTTTCTTCATGCCATTCAAATAAAAATTCATGATAAAAGGCTCGAAGCTCGCAGGGAGCGACTGAAGAATCACATCTGTGGCCAAATCATTATCAAGTTTAGAGCCAAGCTTCTCTAGGTTCTCAACGTAACCAATCATCTTGATCACATGAGGACTCACTGGACTGCCTTCCGCCAACCTGCACGCAAACAAGGACTTTGAGACATTATACCTCTTAGTCCGTGCTTGGTTCTCAAATATGCCCTTCAGCCCTACAATCATATCGTAGGCATCCCTATCCTCATATTGCTTCTAAAGCTCAGAGGACATGCAGGCAAGCAAGAGACATCTGACATCAACTGAATCACTGGCGTGCTTCTCATAAGCCCTCCTTTCAGTAAGTGGTGTATCATCCGTTGGTTCATCAGGATGGGGTTTCTCTAGAACATAATCATTTTTCTCCTGTTTGAGAACGATTCTCAAATTCCTGTACCAGTCTATAAAATTTGTTCTAGACAATTTCTCCCTTTCAAGGATGGATCGCAGATTTAAAAAGGAAGTGTTCTTTGCAGTTGGTGCCATGATCTACAACAACAATGTAAAGTTCAGCACTATGCTATGTTAATCTTCTATCAAATAAAAGCTATGCCATAATATGTAAAATGATCGCTTTCCCTCTAACGATACATTGTGGGACAAGATCCATATTCATCTAACTCCTAGTGAGCTTTGATATCACTGCTAGAAGATTAGTGACATAGATAAGCAACACTTTGCTAATCACATCTCTATGTGACTCTTATTCATTGGGGTAGCATCCAATGCCCAACTCCCAACTCCATGCCCCAAAGCCTAAAACCGTTTTGATAGCTTTGTTAAGCAAATCAATACTATGCATGTAGTTGTCCGACATCCACTCTAACTGGTCAAGATAAAAGACGGCACCCTGCTTTGGCAGACCCACCATCGATGATCGAGAACCTTGGTAGGTGCAGCTATTGAAAAGAGCATCAATACTTAATTTTCTGAGGGAAACTATTCTAACATGGTAGCTATGCCTACCGCACACAGTACATGAAAGAATAGTATGACAGGAACATAAGTAAACACTACAGGCAATCATATTAACTGTGACATAGTATGGCCCTCTCGTATGGTGATCTCCATCTCCATGGTTTCTGTCCGTCGGGTCATACCGCTTCAAGCCTCCATTAACATGTATCAGCCTATTACAACTAATAGCACTATACTAGTTACAAGAGCAGAAGCATCACATGTCGATGCGCAGGTCGTACAATATTTGAATAGCCTTGGGCTGCAATCAACCATGACACGCAGGCCATGTTATTACAAGCGAGTATCATATACTTTGTAAGGCCATACCAGTCATAACATTCCCTGCAAAAACAAGTTAGGCGGAGACAATGCGCAACTAAAAATAGACCCAGAACTTTCGGCTCAGCCGGAACTTCCAGTCGAAGGGACCGGAACTTCCGACTCAGGGCCGGAACTTCCGAAATCAACCTTCTGACTCGAATTCATTTTTGGCCCGGAAGTTCCGAGTCACACCCGAAACTTTCAAAAATAACCTTATGTACGGAATCTATTTCTATCCAAAACTTCTGGTCCAACCAGAACTTCTGGACCCGGAACTTCCTAGTCATACCCGAAACTTCCAAAAATAACATTCTGTATCGAAAATCATTTTGGCCCGGAACTTCCGGTCCAACCAGAACTTCCAGAAATCCGACGACAAAAACAATAGATCCAATCTATTTCCATCACATATCACTATATGTGATCGATCTAGATCGAACACTACGCACGTAGGCTCTGATACCACTGTTGGGTTATGGGGAGGCTACGCTAGCGCTTAATTTCAAATTTTTACCCCGTTAGCCCAAGATCCATGCGTGTAATGGGATCATGGATCATTACCTTGAACCACGAGACGCGCTCGGGCAGCAGAAGTAGAGTCGATGAAATGCGTCCTCGATCTGCTCCTCACAGCTCCGTACGTTCGTCGGCGGCGAAGTGGGCGTAATCCGGCGATCTCCAAGGAAGAAGAACAGCACTGATGCAGCAACAGTGCCTCTACAGTATCCACACGTACAGGGACGGGATCACCTCACGCTGACGTGCTAGCACCACTCACGAGATCCGTAGAGATCGATCACAACACCTTGCAATCGTGGAGAGAGGAGAGGTGGCGGCTAGGGTTCTCAACTAGGAGTAATAGTAGCAACAATTAGCAACCTTTTCGTGCTTGCCCTACCTCTCTTTATATAGTGCCCCATCATGGGCCTTTAATCTGTATTAAAGCCCAACAGATCTAATCTGTTCGCCTGGCCCAGAACTTCTGGCTATAACTGGAACTTCCGGACGCTGGAACTTCTGGCTATAGCCGGAACTTCCGAAAATGACCTTCTGTATCGAATTAATTCTCGACCCGAAACTTTTGGCTACAGCCGGAACTTCCGATTCGTCTAGAAAATCAAATACTGGGGATGGCCTAGAACTTCTGGTCCTACCAGAACTTCCGGATGCTCCAAAACCCGGAACTTCCGGCTACAGCCGGAACTTCCGGTTCCCCCATAATTTTCTTGGGCACAATTCCATCACAATTCCACACTCCTTTAGATGATCAATAAATTCATGGCTCAAATATTCACCTCCACGATCCGATCGTAGAAAATTAATTGTCTTACCTGTATGATTTTGTACCTCATTCTAGAACTCGTTGAACTTTTCAAAGGATTCCGACTTATGCCTCATTAAATAGATGTAACCATATCTACTAAAGTCATCGGTAAAAGTTATGAATTACTAAAAACCACCTCTGACCGTAGAACTCATTGATCCACATACATCAGTATGTACAATGGCCAACAATTCACTTGCCCTCTCACTTTGACCAGTGAAAGGCGTCTTAGTCATTTTGCCAAGTAAACAAGACTCACATGTGTCAAACGATTCGAAATCAAATGACTCCAAAAGCCCATCTCTATGGAGCTTCTGCATACACTTCTCAATTATGTGACCCAAACGACAATGCTAAACATAGGTGGGTTTTAAATCATTAAGCCGAGGCTTCTTGGTATTAATGTTATAAACATGTGTATCCTCAAGATTCAGAATATACAAGCCATTCAACAATGGACAAACACCATAGAGCATACCATTCAAAAATATCGAACAACACTTGCTCTTTATTATGAATTCAAAACTGTCTTTCTCTAAACATGACGAAGAGATAATATTTCTGTCCAAGGCGGGAATGAAATAACAATTATTCAGTTCCAAAACTAGTCCTAAGGGTAGCGACAAAGAATAAACGCCGACGGCCAACGCAGTAACTTTTGCACTATTGCCGACGCGAATATCTAATTCGCCTCTTGCACACTTCCTAGTCCTTTTTAGCCCCTGCAACGATTTGCATGTGTGAATCATTGATCCGATATCAAATACCCATGAATCACTTGGACGAGTAGCAAGATAAATTTCAATAACATTTATATCTAAAGTGAAAGTTATACTTCCCTTCTTTTTCTTTTGTTCTTCCAAGTACAACTTGCAATTCCTCCACCAATAACCAGGCTTATGGCAGTGGTGGCAAGTGTCAGAGTTAGCAGAGCCTGACTTAGACTTTCCAGTCGGATTAGACTTAGAGCTCGAGATCGCATCTGAAGCTTTAGCCTTTTTCTTACGCTTTCTCTTCTTACTTTTCTTTTGAACTATCATCACATGACTAGGATTTTTCTTAAGGCTTTCCTCGGCTGTCTTAAGCATCCCATGCAATTAGGCCATGCTCTTCTTTACGCCATTCATATGAAAATTCAGAATGAACGGCTCGAAGCTCGCAGGGAGCGACTAAAGAATCACATCTGTGGCCAAATCTTTATCAAGAGTAGACCCAAGTTTTTCTAGGTTCTCAACGTAACCAATCATCTTGATCACATGAGGACTTACTGGACTGCCTTTCGCCAACCTGCACGTAAACAAGGAGTTTGAGACATTATACCTCTCAGTCCATGCTTGGTTCTCAAACATGCCTTTGAGTCCCACGATCATATCATAGGCATACATGTCCTCATATTGCTTCTGAAGCTCAGAGGACATGCAAGCAAGCATGAGACAGTTGACATCAACTGAATCACTGGCGTGCTTCTCATAAGTCCACCTTTCAGCAAGTGGTGTATCATCCTTTGGTTCATCAAGGTGGGGTTCCTCTAGAACATAATCATTTTTCTTCTACTTGAGAACAATTCTCAAGTTTCTATACCAGTCAATAAAATTTGTTCCAGATAATTTCTTCCTCTCTAGGATAGATCGTAGATTAAAAACAGAAGTGTTCTTTGTAGTAGGTGCCATGATCTACAACAAAATGCAAGGTTCAGTACTATGCTATGTTGATCTTCTATCAAATAAAAGATGTACCACAATATGTATAATTATCGCTTTTCCCCTAACGACACATTGTGGGACAAGATCCATATTCATCTAACTCCTAGTGAGCTTTGGCATCACTGCTAGAAGATTAGTGACATAGGTAAGCAACACTTGCTAATCACATCCTATGTGACTCTTGTTCGTTAGGGTGGTATCCAATGCCCGACTCCCAACTCCATGCCCCAAAGCCTAAAACCGTTTTGATAGCTTTGTTAAGCAAACTAATACTATGCATGTGGTGTCCGACATCCACCCTAACTGGTTAAGATAAAAGATGGCACCCTGCTTTGGCAAACCCACTATACAATGATCAAAACCTTTGTAGGTGCAGCTATTAGAAAGAGCATCAATACTTAATTTTTTGAGGGAAACTATTCTAACATGGTAATGATGCCTACCACACATGGAACATGAAAGAATAGTATGACAGGAACATAAGTAAACATCACAAGCAATCATATTAACTATGACATAGTATGGCCCTCTCGCATGGTGATCTCTGTCTCCATGGTTCCTGTCCTTCGGGTCATCACGCTTCAGGTCTCCATGAACTTGTATCAGTCTATTATATCTAATAGCACTATACTAATTACATGAGCAGAAGCATCACATGTCGGCGCGCAGATCGTACAACATTTGAACAGTCTTGGGCCGTAATTGACCATGGCATGTAGGCCATGAAAATTACAAGCGAGCATCATATACTTTGCAAGGCCATACCAGTCACAACATTCTCTGTAAAAATGAGTTAAGCGGAATCTACACGTGACTGGATAAGACCCAGAACTTTCGGCTCAAAGGCCTAGAACTTCCGGTTGAAGGGCTCGAAATTTCCGACTCAAGGCCGGAACTTTCGAAATCAACCTTCTGACTCAAATTTATTTAGGCCTAGAACTTCTGGGTCATACCCGGAACTTCCAAAAATAACCTTCTGTACATAATTTATTTATGTCCGGAACTTCCGGTCCAACGGAAACTTCCGGACCTGAAACTTTTGGTCCAACCGGAACTTCCAAAAATAACATTCTGTATCGAAGTTTATTTCAGCCCGGAATTTCTGGGTCACACCCGGAACTTCTAAAAATCTGACGAAAAACAATAGATCTAATCTATTTCCACCACATATCACCTATATGTGATCGATCCAGATTGAACACTACGCACGTAGGCTCTGATACCACTGTTGGGTTATGGGGAGGCTATGCTAGCGCTTAATTTTTAAACTTTACCCCGTTAGCCCAGGAACCATGCGTGTAATGGGATCACGAATCGGTACCTCTAGCCTCGAGACGCGCTCGGGCAGCGGAAGTAGAGTCGATGAAGCACGTCCTCGATCGGCCTCTCTTGGCTCCGTTCGTTTGTCTGCGGCGAAGTCAACGTAGTTCGGCTATCTCCACGGGAGAAGATCAGCACCGATTTAGCAGCGGTGCCTCTACGATATCCACACGTACAGGGACGGGATCACCTCTCGCCGGTATGCTAGTACCACGTGGGAGATTAGGGGAGAAATCGCTAGAACCGGTGTAGCTAGGAGAGAGGTGGCGCCTAGGGTTTGGTCAAACCAACATCAAGCAGCAGCCTTTTCATGCTAGCCCCACCTCTCTTTATATAGTGCCCTCTCATGAGCCTTTAATCAGTATTAAAGTCTAATAGATCTAATCTATTCATCTGGACCCAAAACTTTCGGTCCTAACCGGAACTTTCGGTTCGTCCAGAATCCAGTTTTTAGGTAGCCCGGAACTTCCGGTCCAACAGGAACTTCTGGTTCCTCCAGAAACCAAAACTGGGCTGACCCAGAACTTTTGGTCTAACCAAAACTTTCGGATGTACCAGAACCCGGAACTTCCGGCTTCTAGCCAGAACTTCCGGTTCCCTAGAATTCTCTTAGACATATTTCCATCATTTTGAAACCATGGTTGTTGATCTTTTTTACTTGTCCTTTAATTTGCTCTAGAGTCCTAGTATATCCTACCAAATAACTAGAATTCCATCATTAACAAGACAAATAATCACAAAACTAATGGCCATAACATTGTGATAAAACTGCATTAATGTAACAACATACGGGTGAATTGACTTCTTTATATATAATTTTCCAAAGTTGCCATGTGGAATTTTCTAGCCTGTTTTGTTCATTTGATTTTAGGCTCCTGTTTTATCAAAAATACTTTAAATTCTTTTAAGTTTTCACACACTAATCCACTGCACCAAGATGTATTCAAGAGTGTGGCACAATTACAGGCTGAAGTAGTTGAAATGACGGTTGCTCTGCTTGGCAGCAAAGAAATATTATCTGGTGGACAACAAAGCTAATGGTACACAAAAGGCAATGCACTTACCTAGTAAATGTGGGTGCAAATGCCCTCGGTAGTCAGTAGCCTTCAATAGCTCAAGGGAACAACTTCTTTTCTTTTTTCTGAAATAATGCAACAACAAATCCATAAGAAAACGGCAACATGAAAAATGTCTTGGAGGCAGTAGATTGAACCCTATCAAAAATTTTGGGTTTACCTTACTGAACGAAGGGTGGCAGGTGATGGCGGTGGCACAAGCATGTGGGGGCAAGTGGTGACGTCAGCGGCGTGAGGAGGCACATGGGCAATAGTCGACGGTGGCGGCGGTGTGGCGTGAGGTGAGACTATGAGAGGGGAATCAGGGAAGAGGAAGTCCCAAACCCTAACCCTAGAAGGATGGGAGTTAGGAGAAGTAGAGATTGCCAGATTGGAGAACCACTGAACAACTAAACCGAACCAAAGAAGGGCGTAGGACATAGGGCGGCAAAGGCCAAAGGCATCGGCGCCAGGCAACCAGGTGCACTAGGCCTAGGCGGCAATGCAAAATGCATAGATGGTAATGCAAAACTATGCAAGGCGGCAAGGCGTAGAGGCACATGTTATTAGTGATATGCCATAGAGGCAATATGGAGATGTTGTACGCGGTATAATATGTTTATAAAATAAAGTTATTTTATTTTTTAAAATAAAAACTATCATTATGGATCAATGAGTATGTGATCCATTCATGAGACTCATAATATTACTATTTCTAAATGATCCCTAATCGAATGTATGTCATATGTAGAACATATATGACTAAGATCGACATGTGTATTGGTTGATGATCATGTCTCATGGATCATAGGTATAAAGATATCAAATCAATAACATGGATGTATATTAGAGAACATATGTTGGATATACCTATGCTTGAATCTGTTAAGTCTTCATTAAAAAATAGTTTCTCTATAAAGAACATCGGAGAAGCAGCATATATTTTGGGTATCAAGATCCATAGAGATAGATCAAGGAGGCTAATTGGATTAAGCCAGGATATGTACATTTACAACATGTTGAAGACGTTTAATATGCAGGATTCGAAGAAAGGTTTCCTACCTATATCACATGGCATAAATCTTAGTAAGAATCAGTGTCCGAGTACATCTGATGAGCGAAACAAGATAAATGTGATTCCATATGCTTCGGCAATTAGATCCATTATATATGCCATACTTTGTACACATCCAGACATCTTATATGCTTTAAGTGTTATGAGTAGATACAAATTAGATCTAGGTGAAAGTCACTGGATAGCTATAAAGAACATTTTAAAGTATTTGAGAAGAACTAAAGATGTGTTCCTAGTCTATAGAGGTGAGAAAGAGCTCATTATAAGCGGTTACACCGATGCTAGCTTTTAAACTGACAATGATGACTTTAGATCATAATCTGAATTTGTTTTTTGCCTCAATGGTGGAGCAGTAAGCTAGAAGAGTTCTAAGCAAGAGGCGGAAGCTGATTCTACAATAGAAACCGAGTACATAATAGCTTCGAAAGCTGCCAAGGAAGCTGTTTGGATCAAGAAATTTATTTCTAAGCTTGGTGTGGTGTCTAGTACCTCCAGTCCGATAGACCTCTATTGTGATAATAGTGACGCTATTGCGCAAGCCAAGGAGCCTAGGTCACATCAGAAGTCTAAGAACATACTTTGGCGATATCATTTCATCCGCGAGATAGTGGATATGGGAGATGTAAAGATATATAAAATATAAATCGATCTAAATATTGTAGATCCGTTAACAAAGCCACTTCCACAGCCTAACCATGAGGCTCACACTAGGTCTATGGGTATTAGATACCTACATGTTTGACTCTAGTGCAAGTGAGAGATTATTAGTGATATGCCATAGAGGCAACATGGAGATGTTATACGTGGCATACTATATTTATGAAATAAAGTTGTTTTGTTTCTTAAAATATAAACTATCATTATGGATCAATGAGTACGTGACTCATTCATGAGACTCGTAATATTACTATTTCTAAATGATCCCTGATCAGATGTAAATCATATGTGGAACAAATATGACCGTGATCAACATGTGTATTGATTAATGATCATATCTTATGGATCATAGGTATAGAGATACCGAATCAATAACATGAACATATGTTAGATAGACCCACTATGAGGCGCTATTGAGATTTCATATGTCATCAGTTGGTTTCAGGAGTGTTTATGTAAAGTCCTTAGACCTAAAATCAGCATGGTTTCCAACATACGTAGTAGCTTGCTTCGAGTCTACCAAACATTGCTCTGTATCTAGATAGTTATAAAAGTAGTCTTCGGGTATGCTATGAAACATGTAGTGGGATGTGAGTGATCAAGATGAAATTTATCCCTCCTTACAGAAGAGATATCTCTAGGTCCCTCTATGTAATAGATTAGGGAAGTGCATGGCCATACCGATATGATTAAAGAGTTAATCATAAGTTATAATTCAATATGAAGATCGAGAGAGAGATTGAGCTATTGATAGGATGACACAAGTCTTACCTTGTGCTCGATCAATATCGTGAGGCAAAGAGATTTGTACATGAGAACATTATAGGTTCAACCGATATGATCTTTACATATACTTAGGTTAATATGTCTTACTAGAGGCTGCTATTAACAGAGTACTGGAAAAGAGTTTCCGTGACTTAACCAAGGTATATGTGAACCTATAGGGTCACCCACTTAACATGTTGGAACACCATATTCAAATAGGATTTGAATTGAGCTCAATTTGAATAGAGATCCAAACGGTATGGATAGAGATACGAATAAATTGGATAGGAATTCGAATAGAGTCCTCATTGGGCCCGGAAGGGCCCAAGCTAGGACGTCTATATATATAAGGGGCGAGGGGCTCGTGTAAGATATGTTTTTGAGAGTGCTAATCTATTAGCCATCACGAGAAAATCTTAGTCGCTGCCACCTCTCCCGGGCCCAACTATATCGCTGATCGCCCGAGTGCTAGTACACTTTCGATCGACGTTCCACTCCAAGATGTGTGGACACTGATAGAGGTGTTTCTACACTGTTTTACTCATCGGCATCAGCATCGCTGATCGGATCAGCATCATCTTCGGCTCGAAGGGCAGGAGGTCGGACAAGGACTTCTCGATCGGATTGGTTGTCTCCCAACCAAGTTGATCGACTCCAGACCACATCGGCGCGCGCGTGTTAGATTGGCTTGCTTCTCCAATACTTCTTCCGCTGCTCTGCGCGTCAAGTGGTAACAATTTATGGTCACTCTCTAGCAAGATATCCTGATGTGTACGGTAGAAATTTTTTTATTTTCGGCTAGCGTAGCATCCACGTTTCCCAACAGCACAAAGTACAGGACGTGATGTTGCTTGTCGCCCCAATTTCACAATTTGTGCTTTCATCAAATATATATAGTACGTATTACTAATTACTAAGTATGTTTAGCGTTGTAGAGAGTACAGCGTATTTTGAGTCATCTTAAAATATATATACAGCCCTCCACGCGCCCGTAATATATACCTTGAAATTATGCACAGTAATATGTACTCTTAACAATATTTTTTAGAATTATGTACGTATTAGAAAGTTCTAGTCAAATAAAATTTCATCTTATCAATCTGCGGGAAAAGTGTTGCTAAATTTCTCCTTCTATATATTACATTTTTATTACGACAATGATGAGTACATTTCTATAAAGATTAATAATTTTTAATCCCCACAAACTATATATCAGTGAAACTCGACGTATACATATAATTAAGTTAACCCAACAAAAAGGCATAAAGCTAAATTATTACGTAGAAGTAACATTCTAAATAATCTTCAATATTGTAGTCTAAATGAACTAGTCAACAAACACAATTAAATTTTAAAGTAACCTTATATATCAAGGTTAGTATATAATAATATAGTTTAGTCCTTATATATCAAGGTTAGTATATAATAATATAGTTTAGTCACATATAATATTTAACTATCCAACAACTTGGGTTAGTACTTAATAATGCAAGTTTAACCAATTTGACCCATACATGTTAAGCTAATATAATAAAGGAAAAAGTCTGAATTACACCATCGAAGTATCGCTGAAGTTTGAATAACCCCCTAAAGAATTTTACCGTCTGAAAAGCACCAGTGGTATTACAAAATAGCTCAATTTACACCTTTGAA
>KE372652.1:347717-358390 GCA_000418225.1 Zizania latifolia
ATAGATGTAAGCCCTTAAGGCAGAGGCAAGCAATAAAGAGTATTATTCTGCAATCTCCCTCAATTCTATCTAGTCTCCCTCCGTTCTTCAGAGATAGCGCGGCAAGGGGATCCGCCCCGCGCCGGCTACGAGCTACGCAGCCAGGGGCCTCCCGCCCTAGGGGCCGAGGCCCTTGACAGTATCAAATACTGATTATTTGCAGCATTAAGCAGCAGCAACCAAAACTGGGTTCTGACAGGCTCCTGATGTTAACTACAAAAAAACTTACATGTGGCATACAGCCAATAGCCTAGTCCGCTGACCATTAACTACAAACAGCCAGTAAAAGACACATGTTTTGGCCATTGTCCAGCATAACCACACAAAATATATACTGTCCATTTTTTGTGATACTCCATGTTTAAATCACATAGCAATGGCTAACTTCTACATAAGCTTGGATTGGGTGTATCTCAGGGTACCATTGACTCTATTAATGCTAAACCAAGTTTCCAGCAAAACATTATGCTTTTCACTATGACATAACACATAAATATGGGCAACTGCCGCAAGAACATTCTAACTTAAAAAATCCTCAAATATTTATTTGTCTCTCTCTCTCTCCAAGAAACTGAGAATCTGGGATTGATCACAGAATCAAACGAGCATAACAGAAACACTACATATCTATTTCAGAGATTCAAATATTTATTCATTTCTCTCTCCAAGAAACTGATATTGATCACAGAATCAAACGAGCATAACAGAAACACTACATATCTATTTCTGAGATTATCCACACATGTTACTTTAACACTAAACATACTTCACTTCACTACTTTTAGTCGAATCCATATTGAAACAGTGAACAAAAGGTGGAAGGATACTTGTAGCAAAGAAACGAGTGACACATTCAGCTCCACAAGCACCGCATGTTGATGGCAAAGTATCAACCTGACCAAGTAAATTTTTGTAAAACATAAATGTTCGATAAGTCAGAGTTTCCCTGCACAGTGCTGAATGACCATACCTCTTCTGGTGCTGAATATCTGCACAGTGCTGCAGTAACTTCGTCAGAGTTTCCCTGAGCTATAGCACGGCGACCTGCAACAGCTCCAACTGAACCATGGGGCTCCTTTTGCGACACATCAGAATTCGCTTCCACTGTTGAAGCATGATGAACAGGCTCTTCTGTGGGTGGTTCAACAAGAAAACCAAGTGCTGCTTGTTGTTCACGTGTCCTTTCATAGAATCTCACAGATAGCAAAGGATCTGATGAAGGTGCATTCCTGTGGGAAGATATATGTCAACGTACCATCACTTCAAGCATGTGGGAAGCTTACGGAAACACAGACTATTATCTTTCCATCAAAACTTGGGACATTGCCTTTCATGTTAAAACAGTTCTAACAAAATCCAGTATGTCTATTGTAAAAGAAACCAAATTCTGAAGGTTGCAGATAATCTTACGGGTTTTCAATGAAGCTATTTCCAGCAGGATCATCAAGAACAAAGGTGAAAGCAGCTTGTCCTAATCCAAGCGATCTTAACTTTGTTAAAAATTGATCAATAGCTTCAGCCTTTTGAGGATCCACTTTCTGTAGAACCAAAGGATGGTTAGTGCATCACTATGTGGCAATTTACAATAAAAACCTACCCATATAATACCCAAGATTCACCTTTCTTTCATCTTGAAGTGCCTGCAGCTCATCCACAGCACGCATAATAATCCCTTCCACCTAATTCATGAGCCAAAATACTTAGAAAACTAGTCATGAAAAAGAAAAAAAGGAGTTGGAGATGAACATTTTCCAAGATTTTACATGCAGAAAGGAATGGAACATACTGTTGAAAGTGATCCACGTTGAGCTTCCGGAGGGATCTCAAAGTCCAATTCTGGAATCTACATGAGTCAAATGTGAAGTTGCAGGGGAATATTACTATAAGTATTTATGTAAATGCATCCACAAGAGCATAGCTCAACATACCTTAATAGTAGCTGAATCAGATTTCACAACCTGACGGTTCAGTATCTGTGCCAGTACTGATTATTAGTTATTGTATAAACATACAATTAGAATGCTTCATGCACCTAAAGTTGATAAAACATGCATAGAAAGAAGCATGCATATGTATGTAAACTTTAAATTATTGTACGATTAAAAAGAAGGCAAAAAACTGATTCAATATTAGGGATCACAACAGTAATGAAGCCACCTATCACAAGCAAAGAAAAAGGGCATTGGCTGCCAATTCTCTCTGCAATAATCTTGCTAGGACATTGAAGAATAGACTGAAAAGTTTCACAATTTGATTCCTCGCGTGCAAGGATCAATCTAGATTTTATGGTTTTGCGTTGGTTTTAAGTTCTTGTCTAAAATTCTTCCAACTCTGTGGAGTAGGTTACAATGCACTGATGAGAAAGAAAAACACTTACTGAAACCAGCAAGGATTGACAGAATCATGTTACAAGTGTGGTAACAGTGTAACATCACAAACTACTGAATGGGAACAAAAATAAGGACAACCGTGATACAGAAAATATACCTCGTTCTTCCCCAGTGGGACCTCCAAGAGGTAACAACATCCCTTTGGCTGGAGCTGTCCAGCAAACTGAACCTCGTTGTTCCTAATGCAATAAAGCACACCAAATCAAGATACTATTAGTACCCACCAAATGGAAATACCGGCTCTACCAGGTGTACACTTGTAATGTTTGATGCACAAATGAGCATTTTCATTACCTCTCACCACAATGCGGGCACTCGAAAGCCATCAGAACCACCTGCAGATTTACAAATGTGAATTTGACACCACTCCCCACTCCCCAATCAGAACAAGCAATCGCCAATGAGCATGCTACACATGCAGGCTCACCTCCCGGAAGTGCGGAATCGTAGTCAGCAGCAACCTTGTGGTGCCCTGGCCACAAAAAAGGCACAAGTCTCAACACTCACTACAAGCAGCCGGACAGAAACTACGCAAACCAGAATACCAGATGGAGGCAGAGAGGGATTAGGGGGGCGGCGTCGCAAGGTCCTTACGTTCTCGCCGCAGCGCATGCAGAGCGACTCGATCTCATGGAGCGGCGTGGCGTGCGCCTCCTCGTCGCCCGCCGACTCTGCCGCCGAGCGGAGGTCCACCACCACGCGCCCTTCCTCGCCGGAGCTCGCCATGGTCGCCACCGCCGCCAGACCCTGGTCGCTGGTGCGGGTCCTAGGCCCCTCGCGAGCGAAGGAACGGGGCTTGCAGAAGCTTCTCGCGACCTCTCAGCTTGGCTCTCGCGCCCGTGCAGATGCTGCTGGCCTCTCTGGTGGCTTCGCGGCGGGAGGGGTTAGGGAAGGGAAGGAAAACGAGAGACGGAAGAGACCTAGGGGTCTCTCGAGTCTGCAAATGGGCTGGGTTGGGCTGGGTTATGTGAAACAGGATGGATGCGGGCCCAGCTAGTAGTAGTTTTCAAGGCCCATGAAATGAGGCCCTTTTAACAAAGCCAGGAAAGCCCACAACTCCAGATTTAATGATTTGTCACGGAAAGGTTTAGCCTATTTAATTATTTGTCTAATAATCTAAGCCTACGATTGAACTAAACTAAAGTAGCGAACAATCAAAATTACTTTTTAAGCATGGATTCGATATCAGATCAAAATGGTATGATTGGGGAAGCTTTAGTTACTTCCACAACAAATAGCTTCTAAATGTTTTAGATTTTTTATTGTAAAATAGTTATTACATAATCTAAAATTAACTAATATTTAAAAACCAAAAAACATTAGTTTCTCTATGTTCTCACCTAGTTTCTCCATGTTCTCACCAAGTCACCACGTGCTTCTCACAATTTAAGCTACTTGGTTCTCTCATGATTTCATACTCATCCGCGTCACAAGAATCATACACCACAGGGCTTACGCCACCCGTTGCATCTCTAATAAATCATCAGAACATGTAAAAGAATTGTTCGCCGACACTCTACTGATGTCACTTTTATATTTAATTAGATAACCATGTGAAAAACTCCAAAAGGTGAAGATGCTACATGGGCATGTTTGTCACTTCGTTGCAACAAATGGCATCCATTGTACACGCCGAGAAAAGCCAGTGACTTCAGACAACAAAATTGTTAAGAGAGGTTTGGATTTGAAGCTGAATATACACTGAATCGGTTTGTTGCAGCACTGGACGTCTCTGATTTCACATTGGATAGCTGAGCATACAGAGCAACACCAAAATGGCTTCAGATCCCTTGAAAACCAGATGAAACATATGCAGGCAGTCAGGCGGACTGGAGATAACAGCTTTCCTTCTGGGGGCACACATACAAAATATCAGCCGAACCGAAGGTGATCTACATCAGTTGCAATCGTTAGATCCTGTAGTTGAAGAGAATGCAGATAGTATACAGCACATCATATTCTACAAATGGATTTATCTATGTAACTTAAGTACATGGGAAAAATTAAAAGCAATTATTAACAACACTGTACCACCAAATTATCAATTTAAAAGTTACAATGCTAGACTTATCTTGTCAGTGCACAGAATGTGGTGTTCATAGTCCTAAGAATCCAAGAAAAGATCATTTGTCTCTACTAAAACATTTATGTCTATCAACCTACAATAGAACTTACCAGTTAGCAATCCCAGTTTGCAATCCACCTGTGTCATCATGTGACGACAGATCATATCAAGATGAATTGACCTCCACCGAACCTTCTCAATGTAAAAATGGTCCATCCCAACAAATATAGTGGATGATTTCAGTCCAGATGTCCAACAATGCAACAGAGTTGCAGCCGCCGCAAAGAACCAAGACAGAGAGCATCAGTCATCTTTTGTCTTGAGCATAGTTACTGCAAGATCCTCATAGCACAACTAAATGTCTCCTTTCTGAATATATACAGGGTGCCAGAAATTTTAGGTGTTTCAGCTTCTTGGGGTACTCAAATACTATACCATTCGCCACACCTTTGGCTCGTCCATGGCCAAAGAATTTTTTAATAATAGCTAGCGAAAAATCAATGACTGTCCCAAGCCCCATCCCAGTAATCAAGTTTCCATCAATCACAACCTTTGAGTGGTGAATAACTTCACATGTGAGCTGATTGACTATGGAAGGATGAGCTGTCACTGATTTATCCTGATTAACAATTTCAAATGAAAATTGAAAATTATCTTCCATTTCAAGACCATATAAGATGACAAGAGTTTTTAGTCCTAAATTGTCACCTGGAGTAAACCCTGCTTCTGCAAGATCACAGGAGAAGAACAGATCCCACCATACATCCTGCCTGTTTGCTTTTGTTCCTTGAGTAATTTCTTCAGAACTCTAGACCTGTGCAGTATCTCAGCCCCAGCAGTTCCTCCCTAGACAATGTCAAGAGATGCATGCGATGATATCAGGACCAAGATAAGCCAACATATTATCTGAAGAAGCACAGAAATGTGCCAGAGAACATGCAAATGTACACACTTGGAGAGCTGAAATTTTAACAGGTTGGCATTGAAGTCCCTAATAATTTATTAAGAGGCTAATGTCAGGGGCAGGAATATTATTTCGAACCCTTGACCTGAGATTGCATTTGAAGGAGATGGCTGGCCTTGGCCCCAAACCTTGCCGGCATGGTGGAGCTGTTGCGTAATGCGCCGACAGAGGGGAAGGGATCCAATCCGGCCAATAGACAATAAACTTGATGCTTTATTACTTCTTGCCTGAAGGCATATTTATAATGCATCCATATAACCTCTTAGCTACTCTTAAGGAAATATGACAAGGACTCTTCCTGATATAATCTCTAAAGATAGCAATACAATCTAAACAGGACTCTTAACCTTACCTCTCTATTTCTTGACCGAATCCTAACAGAAATATACTTCTATATGTAATAATCTCCTGCCGACAAGAGCTGTAGCTCAACCAGACTCCTTGCCGGCAGCCTGTAGCTGACTCGGACTGGGCTTCCTCTTGCGCCTGGAGTACTGAATTCCCCATATGACAGCTAATGTCTCCAATGCTACACTAAAGAATGTGATTGACAAAAAGATGAAGATAGGAATTCACATTGTGGCATTGTGCCCTTTTCTTTTGCCCAGTAGAGGATTAAGACAACCAGCAATTCCTCCTAAAATATATGTTCCCTTTATTATTCTCGCATTTGCCTTGGATTCTCTTCTTTTCATGATATAGAAATGAGGAATTCCATATATCTCACAGACATAAGAAGGGTCTAAACAACAAAAAGGATTTCCAGAAAAGATCAGATACTTCTAACAATCACCAAGAAAGTGTGGCTTTTTAGCTTTTACCAACTTGATGGTAAGGAATCGTGAGACCTCAAAATTCACTGTGTACAATTGAACCTTGTTACACTTCATTCAATAGAACATTGTTACACTTCATTATATTTCGTATTTATATTAGTATGATGTCCTATTCATTCTTACACTAAAAATCTAAGGTAAAGGATGGGCCCATAAAAAATATGGCACAAATAATAATTCTGTTATGTACTTACATGAGGATTGTGATCAGAAGACCAGTCAATTTCGTTGACTTCAACACTTCTTTCCAGATTATCGTCAACTTGTGTCATCTACAAGAGAGCACACAATAATTAAACAGTGATCAGCATCTATCTGTGTTACAATGCAGAATAAATAGAATTGTCAGATAAAAATTAAAGTCGGCTATACAATACTACCTCCAATTCCTTTTATAAGTCATTTTAGTTGTCATGGGCTGTGGGTCAGGGCTGCCAGACCCAGCCACATGAACAGTACCACGTGGTACTGTAGCAATTAGGGATAAAGATAGACTAGTTATTCCTTTAAAATAGCATATTAGATTATATTAGAGTTAGGCCCCGTTTGGTACAGCTCCAGATCCAAAAAAATTTGGAGCTAGTCCAACCTAGTTCCAAGAAATCCTGGATCTGGATCTGTAAATAGATTGAGGATATTTAGTTAAGTAATCTGGTTTTTATTTTGAACTAAAAATAAAAGTTTAAACTGTTTTATTATACTATACAAACCCCAGATCTAGTATAAATCTCAGAGTTAGAGCTGTACTAAACAGACCTTTAGTTAAAGAAAATAAAGTCTTGTAAGCTCTGTAAATAGAGAAGTATTGAGCAGCAATCAATCAATCAATGAAGAAAGAATTAGTCTAATCTCTCGTCCTAATGTTCTTCTCCCCAACCTAAGTCTACCTCTCATCCCTAACAGCCGTCACTGCTCGGCTATCCTCTCGGTGGTGTTTATCCCGTCATGGATCCAAACCATAACAACTTGGTATCTATTGACGCAAAAATCGTAGGTATTCCTACGTCTTCACACTCGAAGGCTTGGGAGTATCTGCTTAGCTCCAGTGCAGGTCCTAAATAACCTGGAGATGTCAGTAGACGTGACAGTCAATTTGACCCTGCAATTGATAAGGAAACAAACGTGAGATGTCCTAACGCTATCGGCGATAGCCTATCGGCATCGGCAACGATAGCACATACTAGAATCATGATGCATCAGGAAAAGTGTATGTAGAGCAATAAATCCTACCAATCAGCCCTGGTATTACAATTCTACAGTACCAACCTATACAGTTCGAACTAAACCGACACAGCGTAAAGATAGGTTATCAAGAGCATAATGAACAGAATATACCCAATTGATAGAGTAACTGATAACTCATCGGCTAAAACTCTGATGAACGTCGTTTTAACACATCGGGCCAGATCGTCCCGTATGTAGCCCCATCAACGCCATGGATCGGACTCAACCGAGACAGCGTGCCGTTGACGATCGACATACGATCTAATCTAGTACGACGAGCTAAACCGCCGTGATTGGTAAACACATAGATCCACTCAATAAAGCATAGTACTAGAAGATAAATCAATGCATTAAACCGATAACTAGCAAACCTACTCCATCTGATCACAGTATCGGACTCAACCGAGAAAGCCATGAACACATGAATCGGTTCACCAAACAGGCTATCCCCGTCGAAGTTAGAGATCGGACTCAACCGATGCAGCCATAACTCCGGCGAGGACTCGCCCTAATGCTACGTACCTAGAGTTAGCGATGCGCCGAAAGGTTTGATTGACTGAATTGTGTGTGTTTTTACAATGACCCCAGCTTACATATTTATAGCCGGGTGGACACGTCATCTACGGATAACAGCGAATCCTAACTGACTTATTTATTTGCTAACTAAATAAAAAGCTAATAACGAAGTATCAGCCCACGCCGCGCGTAGCCCGTCTCCGCCTGTTAAACCTTCATCGGTGGCCTATCGGCTTTTATTGCCTGGTTCGCCTAGCCGATGGTGCGTCGGTCCAAATTCTGGTGTCAACAGTATCAAAGCATCCTCCTACGCCTGTGGACATGTCGACCAGTGACAACGGAGATAGGATTGCTGTGCAGTTGGCAGCCATTATGCAGAAACTTGAGAAGCTGGACGTTTTTGAAGAAAAATTGGGAAAGTTCATTTAACGACAAGAAGCATGCACCATCACCTTCAACCGCCTAACATGTGGCTCAGGCGAGATCGTGGCCTCCTACATGCCTCGCGCCGACAATATCGAGGCATAGCCCCCACTGTTGCCGACCCCTCCGCCCAACGGTGACCTCCACAACACTACACGGGAGGACGATAAAGGGGAGCATGCAGTGAAAGAGGCAGAGCGACATACAAAGAAGGTGGAGGAAAGGCGCTCCGAACATGCAACGATGGACATGGTGACGACAACGCCGGTCGCTACAACAACAACCCAGTCGCCGCCATTGGTGGTCGTCGTGCCACATCGTCGCCCATCTTCATTGCGACCCAGGCGACGGTCGGCTCTAAGAGGCACTGGCGTGATAGCTTTCCAAGAAGAAGAGAGAGTTGCCGTTCTCATCCAACAACTATGGCAGCCTCTGCGGTAACGCAAAGGATGAATCTAAGCTGACCAAGACCATCTGCAAGCGAGTCTTCACCTCGCACATGGCTTTTGTTTTGGCTAAGACAAGTCCTTTCTGTGAGAGCATTGGGATGGGGACCACCTAAGCCTGCAAGTTTTAAGATGCAGTGTCTTTTCTTTCCAAATATTGTAGCAAGCCGAGATGTAAAAGGCTTAAGTCTTATTTATGTTAGGCATCGAGTCAAGTTTAAGGTTGTCCTGCAGCTCGAGGACGAGTTGCTCAAAAGGAGGGACATAGTATCATGGGCTGTGGGCGAGGGCTGCCAGGCCCAGCCACGTGAACAGTGCCCACAGGTACTGTAGCAATTAGGGATAAAGATAGATTAGTTATTCCTTTAAAATAGCAGATTAGATTAGAGTTAGTTAAAGAGATAAAGTCTTGTAAGCTCTGTAAATAGAGAGGTATTGAGCAGCAATCAATCAATCAATGAAGAAATAATTAGTCTAATCTCTCGTCCCAATGTTTTTCTTCCCAACCTAAGTCTACCTCTCATCCCTAGCAGCCGTCGTCGCCTGACTATCCTGTCGGCGGTGTTTATCCCATCATAGATCCAAACCATGACATTAGCATTCCCAATTCTTTCCTAAATATAAGTCATTTTAGAATTTCTATGTATATTTTCATCTTTTCTTCCATGTATGTCCTTGTCAAATAAATGCTACCCCTCTCACAAATAAAGAACTCACCTTTTCTAAAGCAGAATGAGGGGCAACAAAGTTATTTGAGTTGATTTCTTAATTCTCGTGCACAAATCCAAAATGACTTATAAAAGGAATCAAAGGGAGTAATTGTGTGATTGTGTCATAATCATATATTAGTACCACACTACAAATTGCAGAAAGAAGGGGTTGTCCCTTGAAAAATTAGAGATGACCATACAATAAATTGTACGATGATCAGCATGCATTATTGTTATGGTGAAAAACACAATAGCTGTGAAACATTATAGAAAATTTCCAGCGTAGCCAACTGAAAGATAAGTAATAGTTACAAAATAAATAAAAATTGCAGAATATTTGAGCTTATTATGTGCACTATAAAACATTTAGCAATGCAAGAAGAAACTAGGATAAGATAACAAGGATGTGAAGGTTTTCTTTTCACGAACCAAAGTACAGCCCATATCTTCAGCTGCACAAGGCCCAAACAACTGCTCTACAAAGGATAAAGCAAACTGAAATGATGTCCCTGGTCCACGACTTGTTGTGAGCTCGCCTGAAACCTGAACATTTGATTCAACAGCTCGGAATGTTGGTAGATCTCCTATAAAGGACGGGTGACAGGTGATCTTGCAACCCAAAAGAAGACAAAAAAACAATGTCAACTAAAAAGGGCCAAATCTTGACTTACTAAATTTAGTCATATCGCAAAATGACCACCTTTTTTCTCTTGTGGAGGCCCCATGGCATGAGAACAACAGCTGGTGCAGCACATATAGCACCATACAATCTTTTCTCCTCAGCCTGTCTAATTGTGATCCTCTGGAGGATCTCGTTGTCTCTCAACCGCACTGAACCAGGCATTCCTCCCTGGACACATCACCCCATGAACCCAAGATTAGATTTTGGATAGTGTCAGTATGTGACATTGTGACAAACATATAACAGCGCAGCTTAAAGAAAGTGACAGGGCGGCGAGGGTTGGTCAGCATGAAAACTGAGCAAATATGATAGGTCACTTTTTGCAGTGTTAGAGATAGTGCTTAGACAGAAATACTGGAGTGCTCCTGAAAATTCCTG
>KE372652.1:365977-417026 GCA_000418225.1 Zizania latifolia
CGCCAGTGGCTCCCCGGCCGATTCAGGCGGTCAACAATAGCTCCATCTTCTTCGGGAACTTTGAAGGCGCCAATGAGGCTGCTGGAGCCGGCGCTATAAGGTTTGCTCCGGTGGGGATTGGGGATCCGACCATGGGCAATGTGCTGATGTCTGGCGTGGCAGGGATGGGGGGTGGTGCCGTCACTGTTGCTCCGGTGGATACATCAGTTGGACAACTCGATTCAGTTGTCAAGGGGGATGGGGACCTGTCATCACCGATGGCACCGGTGCCGTACCCCTTTGAGGGAGTCATAAGGGGGAGGAGAAGCGGTGGTAATGTGGAGAAGGTGGTGGAGCGGCGACAGAGGAGAATGATCAAGAACAGGGAGTCTGCAGCTAGATCTCGTGCCCGCAAGCAGGTCCATACATTTGTCCTGTACTATTGCATGAGATGCATGTGCAGCTGTTTGTGATAGCAAATGGCCTTGCTAAAAGATAATATCACAAATCTAATAAACCGTCTTGTTGGGCTTGTTTTTTCCGTATAAAAAACAATGGATATTTCAAAAGTATTCATTGGTAAAGGGAATTTCGCTTTGCTTGGTTCTTATGTTGCTTTGACACTGTAATTTGTTCCATTTGTGATTTATAGGCTTATACGATGGAGTTGGAAGCTGAAGTTCAGAAACTCAAGGAACAGAACAAGGAACTTCAGAAGAAACAGGTACTCATCTGTACTAATCATTTGCATCTTCCATGAAAAGAGTTTCTAATTATTATATATTGGGATTCATTTGTTCTTTGCACATCCTCTTCAATATGCAACAGTTGTTCCACCAATTTTTTACATGTAACTTCACCAGTGTTAACTGAATCATTTGTGAAAGATGTGGAGCATAACTTGAAAAGGTATCTTGAATATGTGTGATAAAACTTGAGTCTCAATTACCTTTAAACCTAGCCACCATAATTTTGGCTTGAATTCCATTTGTGGCAGTGTAACATTTATGCTAGCATGAGTTGATATTTTATATAACTTCGAATGGGATAATCAGATAATATTTTGGCAGGACTTGCATCTGTACACCTCTTTTAGAAAAGTTTATGGATCTTAAAGCAAACTAGTTAATATTAGGTGACAGAAAATTTGTAACCTGATAAATAAATCAAATCAAATATTTGCTGCAGTTCTACCCTCGTCTAATATTAACTACTCAACTTTTAAGATACAAAGAATAAATCTACATAACCCCCTCATGTATTGTTGATTGATCACTTAACCTTC
Source organism: Zizania latifolia (assembly GCA_000418225.1). NCBI lineage: Eukaryota > Viridiplantae > Streptophyta > Magnoliopsida > Poales > Poaceae > Zizania > Zizania latifolia. The sequence continues at coordinate 367,242 of KE372652.1, forward strand.
TGATCTAATAAACCAGGTGTTTAACCCCCTAACCTTTTAAATACCGTTTACTTAATCCCTTAAGGTTGTTTTTCAAAGTGGTTTTGTCCTGCTGGCGTGCCACGTTGAACAAGATTGTCACGTTCATCACACACGCATGCATAAAAAACTAACAGCCGCGCCTCGTGGACTTCTCATTCACTTCGTCAGTGCCTCCTCATTCACTCTGGTGTCTCCTCCTCCCTCTATCCCCTCTCTCTCTTCGGCTAGGCGGACGATGAGCTGATGACAGGAAGTAGACCATCGGATTGTAGCCTGAGTTGGAGGTAAGTCTCCACACTTTGTTGCTGTGGTTTTTTCCTAGCCATGTTGTGTTAAAGAACGAAGAAAATCAAAAGGTAGAGCTCCAAAAGTTGTCTAAAAAAACAAGTAATAGCAGGATGATGTAGAAATTATTTCAGACACTGCATTCACAGGACAAGAAAAACTAATCCATAGCGGCATTTTTTTCAGATCCAGTGCTAAATTCACCAAAAATAGCAGTAGCAACACGTTAGACACCAACAAACCACCTCACACCAACTAGCATAAATTTTTTCCTTATACTTCCTCTAGGAGGTGGAAGAATTCAGCAGTGGCGTTAGCATCAGAGAGATGAGGATGAGAAGACGAGGAAGAACAGGAAAAAAAGCAATCTTATTCAATGTAGCATGCAAGCAGGACAAAACCAGTTTACAAAACCATCTCAGGGGGTTAAGTAAACAGTATTTAAAAGGTTATGAGATTAAATAACTGGCTTATTAGGTCAGGGAGTTAAGTGATCAATCAGCAATATATGAGGGGGTTATGTAGACTTATTCCAAGATACAATTATACCTTGTGTACGTTCTCTAAAACTAATTTGTCTATTAACCCATCAAGTTGCAGCTGTTTACTCAGTTTTGTCTAAATCAAATTAACCCATTTTTCAAGGCATGTCCAAGTTTGTATCACTGACCAAGCTTTTCAGCAGATTTCAAATTTCAGGGCTGAAGCTTGAGTGTCGTGTCCATCCAAACTAGTTTCATCAACTTTATTCTTGAATATCCTGTCTATGGACTAATCATTGCTTCTTTATATTTTATTTTTCAAGAGGTAACATTAAGGCCTTTTTGGACGTGAGTGAATTAGTCCATTCCCTTTGGATTAGGAAGGAAGTTGAGCTAAATTCCCTGATAATCTGAAGGGATTCGAGGCAATCCCTTCATTATCCAATCAAATCCTAAGTGGCTCTGTTTGCTTATGGTCTTATGGTTATTCTATCCCTTCAAGTCTGAACTGATGGTTATATCAAATCTAATTGAAGAGTTTCTAAAGTGCTATACCATCTTGTAAAATTTAAAGATCAATTCATACCTGCATATTCAATCATTTGGAGAACTTTTCATCGCAATTCATAATTTGTAGGGAACGATGTCACAGAAGAGCATAGTAACACCTTAAGCATCTTTGGGTGTGTGCTATTGGTCATTGGTACACTATTGTATTTAGCTCTAATATTGTTTCCTTTCTTAATTATGCAGGACGAAATGATGGAAATGCAGAAAAAACAGGTAAAATATTTTGGTCAATCTTCTGTTTGTGATCTATCTCTTCTGTCTGATACATTAACAGTGCAACATAGGGTTCTGTTGCTGTTAGTTGTTACGTTTTCATTAGAGAAGTTGGCAAGATGTTTACTGCCAGTCATAATGCATTTGAATGACTTGACTGCTGCATTGAGTAATGAACACTACTTTTACTCTATTTTTCTTCATAACAGGAAATCATGGAAATGCATTATTTTTGGTCACCTATTTTACTGAATATCGTTGAAATATTTCATTACTATTTGTGTGCATTTCCACAACTTAAACGTTGCATTATAGATTCCCAAGCATATGCAAATAGTCATTAAAAATCCCCCCAATAAAATTATTGTAATGTACATCGTCATCATCATCTATCATTCCAACAAAGTGAGTGAAGTACTCTCGCAAAACAGTTTAGGGAAGTAAAGTGGATTTCCTATTTTAAATCTTTTATGTAATTACGTAAATTAATATCTATCTGTAACAACAATAACAAAGCCTTTTAAACCCAAGCAAGTTGAGGTAGGTTAGAGTTGAAACCCAACATGAGCCATTAGCCCATTAATTAAGGTTCAGACATATGAATAGCTTCTCTTCATGTACTCCTATTCAAGGTCAAATCTTTGGGAGCATTCTATTCTTTCAAGTCTCTTTTTATTGTCTCATCCCATGTTAATTTTGGTCTTTTCCTACCTCTCCTCACACTATTGTCTCCTTAGGATTCCACTATACACTGGTGTCTTTGGAGTTTTCCGTTAGACATGTATAAACCATCTCAATCAATGTTGGACAAGTTTTTATTCAATTGGTGCTATCCTTAGCCTATCATGTATACCATCGTTCTAGACTCGATCTATTCTCGTGTGTCCACAAATCCAACGCAACATGTGTATTTCTACAACACTTAATTGTTGAACATGTTGTCTCTTTGTAGGTCATTATTCTACACAACACAACATTGCAGTTCTAATCATCGTTCTATAAAACTTGCCTTTTAGCTTCTATGGCACCCTCCTCTCATAGAGAATACTAGATGCTTGTCGCCATTTCATCCATTTGGCTTTCATTCTATGGCTATCATCTTCATCAATATCCCCGTCTCTTTGAAGCATTGATCCCAAATACCGAAATGTATCTTTCTTGGACACTACTTGACCTTCTAAACTAACATCTCTCTCATGTGTAGTACTACCAAAATCACATCTCATATTCCCTTTTATGTCCCTTGTGACCTCATCCATTACTAAGGCAAATAGATAAGGGCTTAAAGCTAACCCTTGATGTAGTCCTATTTTAATCGGAAAGTCATCCATGTTACCATCACTTGTTCGAACACTAATCACACTAGTCACACCATTGTTGTACATGTCCTTAATGAGCGCAACATACTTTGTTGGGACTTTATGTTTGTCCAAAGCCTACCACATAACATTTTTTGGTATTTTGTCATAAGCCTTCAAGTCAATGAAAACATGTGTAGGTCCTTGTTCCGCTCCCTATACCACTCCATAACTTGTCTTATTAAGAAAATTGCTTCTACGGTTGACCTTTCGGGCATGAAACCAAATTGGTTCATAGAGACCCGTGTCATTCCTCTCAAACGATGCTCTATAACTCTCCCCCATAGCTTCATAGTATGTCTCATCAACTTAATTCCTTGGTAATTAGTGCAACTTCAAATATTTTCCTTATTTTTGTAGATTGGCACCAATATACTTCTTCACTCTTCAGGCATTTTGTTCGATCAAAAAATACGGTTGAACAACATGGTTAGCCATACTATAGCTATATCCTCAAGGCATCTCCACACCTCTATTGGGATACCATCAAGACCCATCGCCTCACCCCCTTTTCATCCTTTTCAACGCCTCTCTAACCTCAGATTCTTGGATCCTCCGCACAAAGTGCCTATTTGTGTCATCAAAAGAGTCATCCAACTGAAATATTATGTTCTCATTCTCACCATTGAACAATTTGTTAAAATACTCTTGCCATCTATGTTTGATCTCATCCTCCTTCACCAAGAGTTGCTCATTCTCATCCTTAATACACTTAACTTGGTTGAAGCCCCTTGGTAGAAGTAGGAAGCAGGAAGCAGGAACTCTTTATTCCTTCTGTTTGATTTAATCTAATACAATGTCCTGATATATATATATATAGCTAATACCCGTGGCTAAGAATCCCATAATCCTATCTTATCTCTAATTATAGAATCCTAACTTATCTCTAGCTACAAAATCTTATCTTTAACTTTACTTATCTCTAAGTGAGATTACTTGTGCTAAACAAACTCTTCTAATCTATGGCCAAACATAATACCCCTTGTCTTCCTCACATGGACCCTAGCCATCTTATAGATGTCGTCTCCTTTCGTACTCAGTCGTTGGTAAAGGTTCTCGTAAGCCTGGCCCTTTGCCTCACTCACAGCTTGCTTTCTAGAACATGGTGAAAAACAGTTTCTTTCTGGATGGCCTGTAGCATACACCTCATGGCTCATTGCTTTGTTTTATTATTTAAAATTTCTCTTAATTATATTCCCTGTTGTCTCTTTTGTGACTTTGTCAATGTATATCACAAATGCAAGTTAGAACAGCAGCTCTAAATCAGAAAGTGTTTTTCTCATTAGGAGAAAAATATCTCAATCAACAGGGAACTTGAAGTAGTTAATATGATTCCTTGGAATTGTTTATCCCTTTTAGAAACCAGCCCAACAATGAATTCTTGATTCCTGCCCATGCCATCCTGTGCCACAAACCCAGAACAAGGGCAATATTGATTGATGATTAATAGAATGGAGATGCAGAAGAATGGGATGGTTCAAATGAACTATAATCTGATAGAAATTTTATGTTCTACTCCCTCAATTACATATTGTAAGTCATTTGATTTTTTTAAAGTCAAACTTTTTTAACTCTAACCAATTTTATATAAAAAATATCAACGTTTATAACATCAAATTAGTTTCATTAAATCAGCCATTAAATATGTTTTAATAGTGTATTTATTTGATATTATAAATGTTAATATATTTTTATTTAAACTTGGTCAAAGTTAAGTTTGACTTTTAAAAAAGTCAAACGACTTACAATATGAAACGAAGATAGTAACTTTCTGTATAAGAATTGTTGGTCTGGGTTGCATGGGGTTTACCTAAATATGACCTAGAGGTAGTGATAAAATTCTTAACTTGGATTTCCATGCAGTGCTACAGTGGCAAGAGAGTATTTGAGCAGAAATTGCCCAATATTATTCCTGGTATATTTTAGCCAGATGCTGCAACCTAAACTTAGAATGGTTTTTCTACTTGTACATGCAGTATCACCATCGTCAAGTGTGCCCATAGATGTTCAAAATTCAAGCCGATCAACCCATCTTTTATATTGGGATAGTACCTGTGGCCACACATACATGCTGAGACTTGTAATACAATCCTCAAACTAATAATAAAGAATAATATTTGTAGTATTATGACCATATTTATAACTTTTTTGCCTGTATACTTGTTTCTGCTTTAAATGGGGTTGTTTGATAAAAGAAAATACGACAATTTCACTGTAATATAGCTTACAATATTCCCTTCATTGTTCGTTTTTGCTAACTTAAAAACTTATTTCAGCAAGAAGCTTTGTTACATGAAGCTATGATGCAGCTTCTTGCAGGTGTAAAGATTTGGAAATGTATCACAACTTAATCTATTAGTTGTTGACACAGACAAGAAGCTTCTGTTTGTTGTGTCATAGTCAGGGAAAAACCTAGCAGCCGATTATCAGTGGTTTTAAAATTAAAAGCCATCTATAGCTAGAACTAGCATGTCTGGTAGTAAAGGGTCAATGACCTTTGGAATGAGCTGACTGTGTGTCTCAACTCAATCCTGAAAACACTATCTACTCTTTTAATCTTCCTTTTTCCATAAAGTTACTGTAACGTTTATTAAAATTTGAGATGGGATCCTCAGTGATTCAGTGGGATTTCTTTTTCACTTCAAACCAAGAGATGTTTCCCTGATCATATTGAATAGGTGACCCACTAGGCCAATTGTTGGTTAACTGGGCCTTGACTTGCTATAAAGTTCTGTTCTGATTGGTGGGTTTCATGGCATTTTGACACTTGGTGCCTGCGTTCCTATTCCTCGTGCAGTCACCGCATCAGTATATTTTTGTTTGGTACTAGATTTGTCTGTCATAATCCGCCAACTGTTTTGTTTGTTTACATCCCCCTCTTCCTTTTCAAGCCCTCCTATTGTATATTTGTTCAATTAATTTTTATGTTGTTTCGATACGTTTACAGGTCCTAGAAGTGGTCAACATTCCATATGGGCAAAAGAAGCGCTGCCTAAGAAGAACATTGACAGGTCCCTGGTAAAATTTGAGCTGTTGATGGTCGGAGCTTGACAAGATACACCATATTTAACCTTAACTCCTTAAGGTTGTTGTACATATTCTCAGGATCTAGGAACTCATATCTCTGTTGTAAATTGATGATCAACAAAATGGAGTGTACTAGTGCTTAACTTCCTTGACCTGTAACCGTGCTTCTTCAGTTTACAGTTCTGCCAGTCTGCTGTCGTGCTCTTCTGTGCCCCTCTTGGCTCTTGCACTTTTAATTCCCTACCTGATGACTGATGGTCTTAGTAGCACCGGGCTGCGGTATGGTTTCATGAGAAGATAAATTGTGGTGTTTAATCGTTTTGGTTTATTGGCCGCAGATTGCATCGTCTCCACAGCTCGCTCTGGAGCTTTTGCAGTTTGCTGATGCGGCTGTGTATCTGTTCTGGAAGTGGAAGATTGGAGTTATCTATGATAATGAAGGTGAAGCTTATGACTGGACTCATCATGTTTTATAATGACATAGTATGCGGCCAGACTGATAATCAAAGGATAACAATTGAGGGGAAAATTGAAACCTATCAGCAATTTTAGTTGAGCTCCATACCCACCGTATACTCTGTAAGAATCAGCAACAGATTAGATACTGTCTTGCACGGTCGATCCATTTTCTGAATTTGGTCAGGTCTGGCCATCACCATTTGAGCTATACACCCTGCATCTATATTGCTGCCTCTGTGTCAAGAACATTGGAGAAATCCATCTCTGACAAGTCACAGGATGTAAATTTTCCAGCTGTGCATACAATCTACAATCTACTTTCTCCGATTCCTTATATAAGAGTTTTCTTAACTGTTTTTGAAATATAAGTTTTTTATAACTTTTAGGTACATTTTTTTTTTATTTCTATGTTTGTCCTTATAAAATAAATATAACTTCTCTTGTAAATAAACAATTTATCTTTTCTAAAATAGAATAAATGATAGATAATATTATTTAAGTTGATTTCTTAATTATTACATATAAATCTAAAACAAATTATATAAGAAGTTTGATATCAGTCACTGGTTGCCAAACCACACTAAAATAAGGATGATCAGGCATCATCATTACGCCATCGGAAAAGCCCAGAGCTTTGGGGTTTGGAATTTGGATCATCACAATCAGAAAGCGATAAGAACAAAGTACGTGTATCGATCAGATTAACTGCATTGGTCTCAGGGCAAGCGGTACCGAATCAAAGCGAGAAAATGACACTGCTTCAGTGCAAATCCAAAGTATGCTCACCTTACGTACAGACAAGCTACAGATCGTAAGCTTTCACCAGCAAAACGGTATCCGTTACCGTCCAAATCGAAGAAAAACGACAAGTTAGTTCCCCTCGCAGAACGTCGTCCTCGCTGGGCGCCGGTGATACATGCAATTAAAACGCGAAAGGGAGACAATAACAGCCTACCATACCGGAGAAGTGGAGAACGACGGCCCGTTTTCGGTGCTGATTCGAAGAAGTGAGCCCTTTTTCTAAAGACTCTTCTAATCTACTCTATCCGTTACACGTTATAGACCCTTCTAGATGGATTTAATTTATTTATAAGTTAACTTAAGCTTATCAGTTTAAATTAACAACTATGAAATTTTTTGTCAAGTTATAAATGGTTTATGGAAAACGAGCTTATTGTATTTGTAGTATGATGAAAAATATTATATTACTCATAAACTTATTTTGATTAGTGTTTAATTGATAATAGCATTATTTATGATAATTTTTTATATTTGGTGAATGTCGGAGATGTGACTCTCGGGTACCCTGCAGTTGGACTTATCAGACCGGACCCAGGACAGACCAAGACCAGCATTGACCGTCTGGTATGGCCCATGAACAGGGATTTGATTTCGATAAGGAAAGTTGAGTCCTTATCGGATAATTGAATTTCAGATATAGTATCAAGAGATTTATTTGTATCAGAATCCTTGTAATTAGGGATTTAGCACTTGAGTTTGGTAGACAGTCTAAGTTCGACTCGGGATAGTGTCCTGAGTGGTTGGGCTCACCTCCTGAGTATATAAAGGAGATGAGAACCCCCTAGAGGCATCTATTCACATTATCTAGCCATCTAGCTCTACCATATTTTTCTTGTTTTTGACGTCTTAAGCCTCCATAGCTTAATTGCGTCGTATTGTAAGATTCACCATCATATTATACACCAAAACACTAGACATAGGGCTATTATCCTCCGGAAAGTCTAAACTAGTATAAACCTTGGCTCTTGTGTTCTAGAGTCAACCATCAGGTTCGAATACGCCGTGCTTCCCTTACATACATCTAATTATCACTTCGATACCCCCTTGGGTGGACTGCTCGGTGATTCACCGATAGTTGGCGTGCCAGGTAGGGGATCGCGTCGCCTTCACCAGGATCCGATGACACCTTCTTTGGATTTTCTCGTTCCCGCCGGCTCCGTCTTCATATTCGGGAGCCTGACATTTGTCGGGGACTCGACAGGATGGCTCGTCTTGTCGGGCCCCTTCATAAGACGAACGGACGGACAAGATGGACGGTCGGGTCATCTTTGGGATCTGACTGGCCCCGAGCACTACATCGTCTTCTTCGGTGAGAAAGGTCGAACGGTTCGACGCCGATGGGCAGAGACCGAGCGGTTCGACAAGATTGAAGCTAATCGGTGGTTCCCGGCCAATCTTGTCATGATGGCCGAGGGAGCGCTATCCACCACCAGTAGCGAGAGGCGTCGTCACGTCGAAGGCAATTAGATTGAACAAGACAACGGGATCCGCCGAAATCTTGAAGATGAATTCACTTTGAAGTTCGACGAAGAAAAAGTCTTCAAAACTCCGGCCGCTAACTTGGTGGCCATTGAGAGGGCTCTCAGCTCTCTTCCCGAGACACCAGAGCTACGACGAGCGAAAGCCCTAGCTCAAAAAATAGCAACTCAGATCAACACCCTGGCTCCGGCTCTGGCTCTGATCCGACCACCGACTCCTTCTCCAAAGGACAAGGAGGGCGATGATTTAGACTAGTATCAGCCGTCGCACAGCCAAAATCCACCCGTTGACAGTTCACGCGGCGATCACTTACCACCGCCACCCCCGGGAAGACAGAACAGGTTGCGCTCCGAGATCCACAGATAGACTGACAATCGAGGCAACCTCGAGAACAGCTACAGTAGTATCGGGAGCAACACCGACCATGACGATTCGATCGAAGGTCGCAATCCCCATAATCGTAGAAGAAGCAGAAGTCGAGATGACCACGGCGGCTTCCCCGCATTCATTTGGCGCCTAAGGCAAATCAGGTGGCCGAAGTCCTTCCGCCCAACGGGAATTGAACCGTATGATGGTAAAATGGATCCCTCGTAGTGGCTACAACTCTATTACACCACCGCTAGTGCAGCAGGAGGAGACGAAGGGGTCATGGCTAACTACCTTCCGGTCATGCTCTCATCGTCCACTAATAACTGGCTCTCGAGCTTGCCCAAGGACTCTATCGACTCCTAGGCGCAGCTTCATTCGGCCTTCATCGATAACTATCAAGGAACGTGGTAGAAGCCCGGGACTCGATACGACTTGCAACGACTATGACAAAAGGAGGATGAGACGCTCCGCAGCATTATCCAGAGGTTCTCGGAGAAAAGGACCACATTCATGGACATCGACAAGCGTGACATCATCAATTACTTCATCGACGCCAGAGACGACCATCCTCTATCCCCTCGATGAGAGGACGACCGACCGAGATCCTCTCGAGGCAAACAAGAACAGAAAAGGAAGACGGAAAGAATTGTGGCGACAACCTACAGTTCACGATGCCAGGAAGACGAAGCCATGTTGGAGGAACTCGACAAATCCTGCCCGTTTCATCCAAAGGGCAAGCATACCATACGCAAATGTTATTCCTTACAAGATGTACATTCTAAGAAATCCCATGATAATCCCTGCCAAGGCAAAAGATGTCGGGACGATGATGACACCCCTAGAAAGGATAGTCGGCCTCAAGACAACAACGATTTACAGGAGCCTCATAAAAAGGTGAATATCGTCTTCAAGGGCACCACATCAGCCAAAACTAAATGGCAACAAAAGATTCTGGACTGACGCATCAATGCCATAGGGTTCGAGGAGATTCAACAGCTGCAGTGGTCGGAAGTCCCGATCACCTTCTCCCGAGATGACAAATGGACTAATGTCTCAAAGACTAGGCATTGGCCGCTGGTTGTTAACTCGGTGATACTCAAGGTACGCATGAGATGAGTCTTGATCGATGAAGGGAGTGGATTGAACATCCTCTTCTGCCAGTCTCTCATCGATCTTGGCATCTCAGTCGACAGCCTCCAAAAGGAGGACAATTTTCCGTTTTATGGTATTATACCCGGGCAAAGCTTGGTACCACTCGGCTCAATAACTCTACCAGTCACGTTTGGCTCTCGAGACAACTATCGGACCAAGCACATTACCTTCTGGGTCACGTAATATGACATCCCATTTCACACCGTCCTCGGAAGGCCGTCCATAACCAAGTTCATGGCCATTGGACACTACCCGTACTTGGTGTTCAAGATACCGGGTCCTAGTGGAGTTATCACTGTTCGAGGAAATATTGTACTTCTCGTGCATATGAGAAAGACAGTCTCACCCTAGCCGAGGCTATCAACCTATCGGCTCGAATGGAGGAAACCCTCAGGCAAGACCGAGCACATCCTCCTAAGGCCTCGGAAGTTCCAGCCAAGGCACCAACTCCCTCAGGGATCTCTCCTACACCCTTGAACACCAAAAAGATCGTCCTCTCTGATGTCGACCCGACAAAGACCACAACCATTGGGGCAAGACTTGACCCTAAATAGCAAATTGCGCTCGTCAGCTTCCTGTGCTCTAATATGGATATCTTTGCATGGAAGCCCTCCGATATGCCTGGGGTTCCTCGGGAGCTGATCGAGCAGGAACTCTATGTATAACCAACTGCTAAACCAATAAAGCAGAAGCTACGGAGATTCGCCCAAGATAGGAAGGAGGCGATCAAAGTCGAGATCGCCCGTCTCCTAGCAGCAGGATTCATCCACGAAGTTTATCATCCCGAATGGCTCATTAATCCAGTCCTAGTAAGAAAGAAGACATGACAATGGTAAATGTGCGTTGACTACACCGACCTAAATAAATACTGTCCGAAGGATCCTTTTGGGCTCTCTTGGATAGATCAAGTCGTTGACTCAATGGCAGGATGCTCCCTCCTGTGCTCCCTCGAATGCTACTTCGGTTATCACCAGATCAACCTTAAAGAAGAAAACCAGGAGAAAACATCCTTCATCACACCTTTTGGAGCATACTATTATACAAACATGCCTTTTGGCCTCAAAAACACGGGAGCAACTTATGAGCGGGCCATCTAGCGATGTCTCTCAAAGCAGATCGGCTGCACCGTCGAGGCATATGTCGATGACGTGGTCATAAAATTCAGAGAAGGAGACAACCTCATCAGCGACATTGCTAAGACATTCATAAACCGGTGAAAGTTTCGATGGAAGCTTAACCCTGATAAGTGTGTCTTCGGAGTACCGTCCGGACAATTACTTGGGTTCATCGTCAGCAACCGGGGCATTAAGGTCAATCTAGATAAAATAACGGTAATAATGAGGATGGAAAAACCCAACAACGCCAAGAAAGTCCAAAAGCTCACCAGTTGCATGACGGCCCTCGGGAGATTTATTTCTCATCTCGGAGAAAGAGGAGCTCCCTTCTTCAAATTATTAAAGGAAGATGAAGATTTTCAATGTACAGCCGAGGCTGACGAGGTGTTTTTCGCACTGAAGAAATTTTTGACCTCACCACAAATCCTCACGGCTCCAAATTTAGAGGAGATTCTCCTCCTCTACATCACCGCCATGACTAACGTCGTCAGCACGTCCATGGTAGTCAAGCGGCCTAAGGAGGGACATATCTTTCTAGTCCAAAGTCCGGTATATTTTATATCAGAGGTCCTTGATCTATCAAAAGAAAGGTATCCATAAGTACAGAAGTTTCTTTACGCCGTCTTGCTCACCGCTCAGAAGTTAAAGCATTACTTCTAAGCCCATAAGATCGTGGTCATGACAGAATATCCCCTGGGCGACATACTCCACAATCGAGATGCAACAGGGCAAATAGTAAAGTGAGCCGTTGAGATGGGAGAGTACACAATGGAATTTTGCTCCCGCACCGCCATAAAATCGTAAGCTCTGGCTGACTTCGTTACTGAGTGGACCGAAATACAACTACCCCCAAGCCAAGAAGAAAAGAAATACTGGACAATGTACTTCGATGGCTCTCTAAGCATAGATGACGCCAGCGCAGAAATTCTCCTTATATCCCCAAAAGGAGAAGAGCTACGTTACATACTATAACTGCTATTTAAGGCCTCAAACAACGCGGCATAATACAAAGCCATGATACAAGGCCTCGGGATATCAGTATCCCTCAGGGTAAAATGACTCATAGTTTATAGAGACTCCAAGCTGGCCATTAGCCAAGTTAACAAGGACTGGTCCTGCACCAGTAACAAGATGAACGCTTATTGCGCTGAGGTGTGAAAGCTTGAAGGAAAATTCTTTGGTCTAGAGTTTCACCATATCCCCCGTGACGACAATTCGTCAGCTGACGCCCTGGCTCGCCTCGGTTCTTCTCGAGTGATGGTCCCCAAGGACGTATTCGTCTAAGAACTCACCAAACCATCAATTAAAGAAGACAAGCACCAGGTCACTAGCCCACCAGCTATCGTTGCCATACTCGAGAACGCTGAGAAACCAAATTGAGATGTGCCTTGGTTAAATGAATGATGAGTGATTGACATTTGTGGGGAGTTAGCTTTGGGTTTAAGCTACTCATCTGTTTTGGTTTGAAGTTTGCTCTAAGAAGAGGATAATTCATTGGTGATAAAAGTTCATGTACACCGGAAGGTCCGGTGTTGGAAGAAACATGTTTGCTTGTCTTATGGTGTGCAGGACTTGGATGCTACTCAACGGTCGACGGCAGGTGATCAGGATCAAGTGGGGAGCTTGGTGCCGGACGATCAAGGAGGCTGGGTGAAGTCGAGGATGATCCTAGTGGTACACATAAAGATTAAGCAAGTCATGGGATGAAGGTTGATGAAGACAGTGTGTTGACAAAGTCAAGCGAAGGGGATGCTGGTGCAAGTGACAACGTGGCTCGAGGGATCAGGAGCGGGAGAGACTTGCCGGCAGTCAAGATCGCAAGATGGAGGACACGTGTCGACATCGAAATGCTTGCTTGAGGTGAAGCAAGAAGAGTACAGGGGTTTCACGGTTTGACCGCAAAACTGTGGGAGGTCAAGAGACGGAGAAGATCAGCAAGGGCATGCAAAGTGAGTTGGAGGCCCAACCCACATCGAGTTCGAGTCCATCTCGGCCTCCAGGAGCAGCAAGCACTAAAATCATCGCCCAGATCGCATACGGACTCCGTTTTCGACGTTCTGCATATAGACGGAAAGATAATTTCATAACCTTTCCAATGGCACTGGTTACATGTCAAAAAAATTTTAGATCAATGGGAATCATCAAAATAAGTGGACATTCAGGATCTGCCAGGAATCTTGTGAGACAAGCTTGGTGGAAAACTTGCAAGAGAAGCTTCCCAAGAGACTTGTAGGGCAAGGGAACTTGGATGCCTAGCCTCCTAGCCTATAAAAGAGGGGAATTGCTGGTGGTTAGGGCATCCCTTGAAGCTATCAACTTTGTAAGGATCTTTTGTTAGGGTTATGAGAGGATAGGTCTAGTCTTGTAAGAGATTAGAGCTTTTTATGAGAAAATCTTGTAATAGGGTTGATCCTTGTGAGTAATGAAGAAGATTTTCTTGCATTTGTGAGTGCTCTCCTCTTTCTAACATCTCTCTTTTGAATCCGTTGTTTGATTCTTGTTTTGGAGGCAAGTTTATCTTTTAGTTATTGATTTTCGTTTTTGGTTTGAGCTGAAATTTTCTACACCCTTGCAAGTCATACTTCTTGTTGCTAGAGGCCTAAAAATTCATATACACACATATGTGATGTGGTTCAAGTTTCCGTACCTCTAGATCATTAACTTGAAGTATACTTTGTCGGAGAAATTTTTTCTTGTGTTTCTTTTCTAGTGTTTGTTCTCGTGACTATGACTAGTGTTTTTGTGCTCAATAGAACTTGAGGTTCATCTCACATATACTAGAGTCATATTTTCCTATTAGCCTCTTTTAAGTTCTCTCTGTGCTTCCGCTAGCTTTCTTTGGAGGAGCATTGGGTGAAAGAAATAGACCATCTTTTCAAAAGAAATTATTGAGGCTCCTATTCACCCCCCTCTAGTCGCCTGTTTTGGTCCTACAAATGCCGATGACTAGCGACGGCCCTTCATCGACCACATCCTCAAAGGCACAGTTCTAGAGGACAAGATCCTAGCCGAACGACTAACAAAACGAAGCAAGCAGTATGTAGTCATTGAGGATATACTATACAAGCGCACGGCCTCAACAAGGATACTCCAAAAGGACATCTTGCCAAGCGAGGGCCTCCAAATCCTTAATGAAATTCATGCAGGGGTATTAACGCAAAAATCACAGGTATTTCTACGTCTTCACACTTAAAGGCCTGAGAGTGTCTGCATAGCTCCAGTGCAGGTCCTAAATAACCAAGAGGTGTCAGTAGGCGTGTCAGTCAATTTGTCCCTACAATTGACAAGGAAACAGACGTGAGGTGTCCTAACGCTATCGGTGATAGCCTATCGGCATTGGCAACGATAACACATACGAAATCATGATGCATCAATAAAAAATACATGTAGGATAATAAACTCTACCAATTGGCTCCTAACAATACAACTCTATAATACCAATCTCTATAGTTTGAACTAAACCGATGTAGCATAAAGATGGGTTATCAAGAACATAATGAACATAATAAATTCGATTGACAGAGAAATAGATAATTCATCGGCTAGAACTCCGACGAACGTCATTTCAATGCACCGAGCTAGATCGTCCCGTATGTGACCCTATCAACGCTACGGATCGGACCTAACCAAGGCAGCGTGCTGTTGCCGATCGATATACGATCTAATCTAATTCTATGAGTTAAACACGGTAAGAAAATAAGAATCAATGTATTTAACCAATAACTGGCAAACCTACTCTATCTGATCATAGTATCGTACTCAACTGAGAAAGCCATGAACACATGAATCAGTTTACCAACAGGCTATCTCCATCGAAGTTAGAGATCGGACTCAACCGATGCAGCCATAACTCTGGTGGAGAATCGCCCTAATGCTACGTACCTAAAGTTAGCGATACGCCGAAGGGTTTGATTGACTGAGTTGTGTGAATTTGTTACAATGACCCCATGATCACATATTTATAGCTGGGTTAACACATCATCTACAGATAACGCAGAATCCTAACTGACTGAATTATTTATTAACTAAACGAAAACCTAATAACGAAGTATCAGCCCACGCCACAAGTAGCCTGTCTCAGCCTGTTAAAACCTTCATCAGCGGCCCATCGGCTCTTTGTTGCCTAGGTCACCTAGCCGATGGTGTGCCGATCTAAATTTCGGTGTCAACACATGCCCCTTGAGTTCGAAATGCAAAACGTCGTGTTTCAAAATCTCCCTCGAGAACTGCATCGTCGGATTGCTGAGCATAAATCTTCCCCAATACACCTCCCTCTTCAAGCTCAGTCATTCTCATCATACGCCAACTCACCTTTTCTCTTCTTCCTTTGCTTCTCGCCATGGCGTTCGATGTTTTGAGCTCTCCACCGAGCACGAAGGTCAAGCTAAACGATCATGACGCTTTAGGTGATCATGATTCAGTAAGTTCCTTCTGATTATTCGATGCTTGCTTGCCAATTTTCTTGCTTCATCCATTTTGAACTTCTCACGCATTTCATCTTCAACCTTGGGTTCTAGGCTTCAACTATTCTGATTCCTCATTCGCTAGACCTTTTACCTTCTAATAATTCGAGTATCCCAACATAGCTGGCCAGTGCCGATGGCGACCACGGCCCGAATCACCTTAACTTCTACCTCAGCGATGACAATAATTCTAGCGATTCCCTGCTAGCCGTGAGCGCTTCGTCTATGCGCCGATGTCCTCATGTAGCTTGTTGGTTGTGTTTGTTTGTCTTCTAAATTTTATCGGCTCACCCTATTTTTTTGTAGGAATCTCAAGCATCGGACAGGGCCCTCTCCCCTCAAGACTCTGTGCCGAGTGACCTATCGGCTTTGCTTCATCATCTTCAGTGCCCGATCGGCATTTTCTTTCAAGACATTGAGGTGGCATGATCCTGCCTACAGAACGTGATCGATCGACTTCTGCAAGATCTAACCGATGTCCTCCTACGAACGTATTCTCGTGAGCACCAATCGGCCTACCTCACTGCGTATGTTGGTCTTGCCGATCATGGAATGCAACAGGTTCACTAGCAGAGGTTTGAGTCGGTCGATGCGAGGGTGCGAGAGGTCGACCATCACCTTCAAGTCCTACTCAAGTTTCCTGCCGAAGACCAAGCCTACCTAGATCGGCTAAAAGTGGAGGAAGATCACCTTCTTTGGGAAATACGCGTCAGGACTGATCAACTGAATCAGCTCCATACCTGTATGGCCAATCAGCAGCAGTTCTTGCGAGACCTGCTGATCAAGATCTCCTGCAAGAAAGCCGAGATAATCAACTTGACCGAGGAGCGGGCTCAGAAGCAACAACTCCTTCGGTCGATTGTCGGTAGGGACGAGGATGTGACCAACACCATTGTGTCCTTTGAGAGGACTCAAGTTGATGCCGCCCTTAGTTTACAATGCTTTTTAGCCACACTATAATCCGCCATCGGCTTTTGTAATGCCATTCTCTTGTGAATACTGAAATATTTATTGAAGAACTTATATCCTGGTGCATTTGTCTTGCTGGTGACAATTGTTTCCCTTTTCTCTGCTGATGGGCCTTTGTGCGAGGATTTTGGACTATTTAGCCGAACGTATCCTTTGATTGGCCTTTCGGCCCATGCTTATCAGCTCCGAGCAAGTGCAATGCCCTCCTGAGTTATTTCAACCAAGCTCCAGAAATTTCAAAAAGTTCAAAAATTTTCACATTCTCACATTCTATCTTTTGCTTGTTGAACCCGGCCAACTCCTAGTCCATCGGTTCACGCTCATCGGGTTTGAACAAGCGCGACGCCCCCCAAGTCGGCCGTTTGTTGATGAAGTTTGACCATCTCTCATAAATAAGCGCGTGTCGGTTGGAGTGTCTCTGTAACGGTGCGTCGCATGCCCCCCGAGTTTGGGATGTGGGTGGGACGTTTTGAACTCCGCTTGATATCTTGCTACCGTTCAAAACATCCCACCCACATCCCAACCGGCATTGGGAACCCAACCGGCGCTGTCCTGTCACTATAAAGCCTGAGACCCTTTTTTCCTTCTAGTGCAAGCTTTCTGAATCATCTCTCTCCTCCGGTAGACACTTCTCGTCTATCATTTACTCGGGCTAGCTACTGTTCTTCGATCTTGCCCCTATCTCGTCGTCCGGTGTCACTCGTCATCATCGATGGCTTCTTCATCATGCACTCTTGCGACCTCTCCGAACGGTGAAATTCCTAAGGTATTTGTTTCCTTTGTTCTTCGTAATTTCTGCAGGAACACTGTAGTCATTTTCTCCATTTGTTTGTTTCTGTAGACCGCTAGGAACCAGCTGTTAATTCCATTAGGCTCGAACCCCGCTACCTATTGGTTAGGGCTTTATGGCGAAGCCGATCCCTATGATATTATCAACTGTGAGACTAATCGCATCCCGTTTCGCGTGGCCACATGAAACCTAGCTGATTAGGAGCATAGTTTTGATGCTTGGCCCAACATGATACCTAGATAGAGAGTGTTGGGGAATGGGGAGGCTACGCTAGCAGTAAATTCAAATTTTTCTACCTAGTTCGTCCAAGAACCATGCGTGTAATATGATCATGGATCGTTACCTCTAACGTGAGACGCGCTAGTGCAGCGAAAGAAGAGTTGGAGAAGCGCATCCTCGATCAACTCCGCCCGGCTCCATCCAATCGTCGGTGGCGAAGTAGATGTATCCTTGCGATCTTCAAGAGAAGATCAGCACCACAGTAGCAGCGGTGCCTCCACGGTATCCACACGTTCAGGGACGAGATCACCTCACATCGGCATGGTAGTACCACGCAGGAGATTAGGGGGAGACGACCACAGCGGGTGTGGACAGGAGAAGGTGGCGGCTAGGGTTAGGGTAGGGGCGAAAGCAACAGCAGCCAACAACAACTGCAACAATAGTTTTTTCGTCCTCGCCCCTCCTCTCCTTATATAGTACCCTCTCCTAGGCCTTTAATCAGTATTAAAGCCCAACATATCTAATATGTTCGCCTGGCCTGGAAGTTCTGGTGCAGGCCCGAAACTTCTGAAAATAACATTCTGTATCGAATTTATTTCAACCCGGAAGTTCTGGTTCCATCCAGAACTTCTGGTTCGTCCAGAATTCACCTTTCAGGCAGGCCCGGAACTTCTGGTCCAACCGGAACTTCCGGTCGCACCGGAACTTCCGGTTGCTCCAAAACCCAAAACTTTCGGCCTCAAGCTAGAACTTCCGGTTCCCCTAGAATTCTCTTAGGCACATTTCCATCAATCTCCCACTTGCACAAGAGTCAATTCTTACAAGCTTTAAATCCCATCCTCTTAAGCGTGTGACCCGATAGGTTCATATGCAAATGGCCGCTACCCAGAAATCCTTTCCGGATCGCAAATCAATAGCGGTACCTAGCAGCACATATTGACCCCCGAAAGCATACAAAATCAAAATCATATTTTCTAAACCTTGATATACTCACGTACCAATCCCTTTACCACACGATATCAGTCAAGCTCAAGGTGAGATTCGTGTCACCCTTGTGATAGCTCGACACTTCACTCGATCAAGTAGTGGATTAATCATGATTAACTCTTTAATCATAGTGACGTGGCCATGCACTTTCCCAATCCAACTATCTCGAGGGGCCCAGAGACATCTCTCCCATTATTTAGGAAAGGTAAATTTTATCTTGATCGCTCACATTCCAAGACATGTTTCATAACATACTATCGACGGGTGGTCGAACAGCCCTCCTCGGGGGGTGCCCGTGGAGGTGATTTATATTTGTAGGGAAGCGCTGCACTCAAGACCTCGATGGTTGCCGAGCCCGTGAGAATAGGACTGGCCAAGAGACAAGAAGATTTAGAGTGGTTCGGCCCCCCGATAGGGTAATGAGCCTACGTCCACTGTGAGTTTGGTGGGGTGTTTCACTAGTCAGGAAGACGATTACAATGTTGGGATTACACGAGCTAGGGCTCAAGAAAGTAGTGGGTTGTTCTTCTTCTTCTTGGTGGAAGATGTGAGCGTGTGTGCGTGTGTTGGCCTGGAGACGTTGTGGGCGTTGGTCGTGAGCGAGAGCGAGGGGGTCCCGCGCTCGGGACCCCTTGCTATTTATACCCTCGTTGGGTCTAACCTATCATACAGCACGCTCCGACGGGACGTGACACGGCTCGATCGGACATAGCACGCCTCGATGGAACGCAGCGTGCTGCCTACTCCCCAACTGCCCCCCGGTCTGACGCCGCCCGGCAATCTTGCGCTCCTGTCACTCCCGGATCCTCTGACTGCTTTCCATCGCGTCGCATTTAATGCGCCACGCTGCTTTCGGCTGGCTCAAGCGGGGTTGGTATGACGGGCCCAATGGGCCCTCTGTCCGGCCCAATAACCGAAAATGAGGTCTGTGGGCTACCCGGGGGGTATATCCCCCACAGCAGTCCCGAAAGCAACCTTTATAACAATCCAGTTACGGAATAGCATTTGAAAGCTCCTAAGTGTGTTACTACACATTCTAGAATCAATGATGATCTTAGGTTAAAGGATTCTGCAGGTACACCATTTGAGATGACAACTGATGGCACATCAAGAATAACAATCCCAGCAGTATCTTAAGGGAGGTCTATCTAACACCATATTCTCTAACAAGTGTCCACATCATTGATTTGATATCTCCATATCTATGATCCATGAAACATGACCATCAATCAGTCAAATGTGCTAATCTATAAATCATCAATGTCTCACATGATGATATGAGATTATGGATCATTTAGAATAACATCATTATAAAATAAAGAGTTTCACAAACAAGTCACATACTTGC
Source organism: Zizania latifolia (assembly GCA_000418225.1). Classification (NCBI taxonomy): domain Eukaryota; kingdom Viridiplantae; phylum Streptophyta; class Magnoliopsida; order Poales; family Poaceae; genus Zizania; species Zizania latifolia. The sequence continues at coordinate 387,349 of KE372652.1, forward strand.
TGATCAATGTAAAAGATAATTATTGAAGGAACATGATAACTAATTATCCAAACTACATCAGTATAGATAAGACTCCTTCTCTCACATACACTAGACTCTATCACATAAGAGTCTTTAATCAGTATTAAAGCCCAACATATCTAATCTATTCGCCTGGCCCGGAAGTTCTGTTCCAGGCCCGAAACTTCCAAAAATAACATTCTGTATCGAATTTATTTCGACCCAGAAGTTTCGGTTCCACCCGGAACTTCTGGTTCATCCAGAATTCACCTTTCAGGCAGGCCCAGAACTTTTGGTCTAACCAGAACTTTCGGTTCCTCCAGAAACCAAAACTGGGGCTGGTCTGAAACTTCCGGTCGCACCGGAACTTCTGGTTGCTCCAGAACCCAGAATTTTCGGCCTCAAGCCAGAACTTCCGGTTCCCCCAGAATTCTCTTGGGCATATTTTCATCAAAGAGATTGGTTTTTATGAGTATTGGCTGTTCACCGTTTGTTCTAGGATGAGTTAAAGATTGGTCACTGCATCTGGCTATCGCTGGCCAACCTTTAAGTGGATTATCCCCTGCTGTGTCGGCTTGTTTCTTTTGGTCCGATGCTTTGAACGCCTTCGTCTTTGGTCATGGGGTAATGGGACCAACTCGTTTTGATGTTGTGATGCTAACCAATCTAGAGATCGTGGAGCCCAATTACGATGTGGACTTTCGGATCAAAACAACACATCGTCTTTAGGCTGGCACTCTTCGTACCTAGAAGCGATATATCGAGCATCACAACAAGAAAACTAGAATTGTTTGCCCACGAGAACACACTACCTTTCTCAACATGTGGCTAGCGCACTTCTTCTTCTACAACTCTCCACGTGGCCCCTTTGACGACAATCAGTATCTAGCCGAGCACGTAGCCGATCATGCCTGTCTGCCGATCGACCGAATTCTTTTGGGTTCAACCTTTCGTATACTTCATCGGATGGTTGAAGGGCTTCTGTGCGAGAGGCTGATTGATCGGATCCAGGGGCCCTGGTGGTTCGTGCAGATGTGGCTAATTGCGTATACCTACTAAACCATCATCCATCCACATCTACTCAGCCTGGAGTTCCCTGGGAACTATCATGAGAACGAGAAACCTCATACCCACCGATGTACCTCTTTTGGGGAGGTGGTTATTATGTTTGAGGGTTCCCCTTTGTCGACTAGCAGCGTCAGCGAATTCTGCAAGCTGTTTTATCTTGGCCTTTCTAAGCCTTTTTAAGTTTGGTTCCTGTACCCTAACACCGATGATTTTGAGTATCCGATTCATCTGTGGCCATCGGAGATTGGGATAGATACAACTTCTACCGCCAACTTCTTTGCCTCTCTGCAGCCCAGTCTCCTTCCCATCGGCCTAGCTCAAGGACCTGCCGAGCCATCTTATGAATTCTATCATCCGATGATGTATTCTCGCCAATTCGATCTTGGTTAGCTGCCGATGGATCTTTTCTTTGTTGGTAAGGTCTAGGCTTGATCTCGTATCGGCTCGATCAAGCATCGATACATTAGGACTCACATTGGCAGCCCTAATTTCTCTGAACTTGGGGAGTTTTCCCCTTGTACTGATGTGTCCACTTCGTTTGAGAGGTTCTGGGATGAATGGAGGATCCATCTTTTTAGCCTATGTCCATCCCTCATTCGTTCCCGCTTTGATCCTGAGTTCCCTGGCCGTTGATGAGGTATTTGGCTTTTCTTCTTCTAAGCCCTTTCCCTATCCATTGTTGCGAGTTTTCTTTGTTTCTAACATCAGCTCTTTGTAGGGGACTCGTCCTGTTGTGCCGATGTAGAGTCGAAGTGGAAGGCCGACCCTGTATGCCTTGCCATTGGACAATCCGAATTTGGGGTGTGAGGCACCTACCCCGATAGCCCTCTTGAATTCTGCTCCGTCTATCGGTGTTTCTTCTACCCACAAAGTCAAGAAACGCAGGGCGCCCAAGGCATCAGGGGGTATCGCCCCACCTCCGAAGAAGGTTGCAGTGGTCCCTCCTCTTTCGCAGAGGTTGGCTCCCCATGACCCTCTGACGTCAATCCGATCTTCTGCTATGACGTCGGTTATCACCTCATCAGTAGCGTTGGCACCAGTAAGTGGTCTTCGCTGCTGTTAATGACTTCACTTTATCTTCCATCTCACTAATTTTTATCACTTGCCAGTCCACCACCATCATTGTCTCTCCAAACGAATGCCCGGCCGCCCTGACCCTGGTCATAGTCGAGTGTGATCAGTCAGTTGTGAACCTAGCGGTCGGCTCTAGTCCCGTTGAGGTGACCTCAAGTTCTTCCACCGATCTTAGCCCCACCGCTGCTACCGATGACCCTAGGGCTTCCTATAGTGGTCCTGTTCGGGTGACATCGTCACCTATCATTGTCACTCCCGCTGGATTCCCATCGGTTAGATCCTCTATAACTATTACTCTTTGTGCTTTGACTTTGCTGTATTCGTTACTCCTCATCATGCCCTTTTTTATGCAAGAGTTCACTGACTTGTTCCCTTTCAATCTCGAGGAGATTGTAGATGAAGCCTTGGTCGGTCAGAGTGCTCCTGCTAAAACCAGGATAATCCCTGACGACGTGCATGAGGTCTTGGCCGATATTCTGTGTCACCTTCGGGAGCCTCTCAATGCGCTCGTAACTGATTCGGTGCCGATCAGATCGTGGCTTGCTGTTGTCCAGGATCAGCTGCCCAAGGACCTACTGGAAGATTTGTCCCCTACCCTATATTTTGAAGCCTTCTGGCCACGCTACGAGCGTATTACTTAGTAGCTGGCTGATTGTGCTGAGCAGAGGCTGCGGCGCCAGCATGGTCTGGCCGATCGTGACATCATCCTGGCTAAAAAGGCCAATCTTGATGACTTGATCACTGAGCCTGACAAGATCAATGGTGATGTCATCCAGCTGTGGGCCCGAAAGGAAGAGCTCCTTGCTCAGCTTGCAGAGGTCCAGGAGGATCGCTTTGTATGAGAAGTGGCTTGCCGACATACTAGCAAAGATCGTCTCTCGTCGGAAAGATTTGTCTGATTATATCAAGGCTGCGTATCATCGGTACCAACAAGCGAAGCCGATTCCTAGGAGCGATGAGGAGGACCGCTGGGAGCTAGAGAATATGAACATCATTCGTGATCATACTATAGCTGCCCTTATGGCCTATCTTGGTGTTGATGATGATTGAACATTTGCCCTCTTTATAATTTATCATAGCACTTTGGTTTATTTCGTCTTGCAATGCTCTGTGTTGATTTCGTGCTAAAGGTGATACCCTCGGTATCGACTATATATTACGTCTGAAGGTGATACCTTCGATATCGGCTGTTTAGTGTTACTAAAGGCAATACTCTTGGTATCGGCTAGTTGAATATTCCACTTGCGTGTATCAGCCTGCAGGCCGATTAAATCTGGATCCAGACGCTCGGGTGGTATTTCTTAGGGTACTTCCCATTTAGCGCCTTCATAAATTCTTCTCCTTCTAGTATTTTCAAAATATAGGTATTGCCTGGTATGACTTGGCTCACCTGAAAGGGACCTTCCTAGTTAGGGGACCATTTGCCGAAATGATTTTCCTTAGTCTCGATCGGTAATACTAGTCTCTAGACTAAGTCATTTTCTTCAAACTTCTTGGCTGATACCTTCTTGTTATAATGCCTTGCCACCCTCGCCTTATTTTCTTCTATCCTTCTGAGTGAGTGAAGCCGATTATGCGCCAAGTCTTCTAATTCGTCGGTCATTAGCCCATAGTAATTATCGGCCGTCAACTCGTTTTGAAGAGCGAGACATGTAGAGCCGATATTCGTTTCCCATAGCAAGACGGCTTCATGCCCATAGACTAACTGATAAGGCAGCACTTGAGTTGACTTGTGGCAAGCCATCCAATACGCCCATAAAGCATCGGCTAGCATTACGTGCCACTTCTTAGACTGTTCTGTGATCTTGCGCTTGATTAATTTTATTATACTTTTGTTCAAAGCTTCGGCTTGGCCGTTTGCTTGTGCATAGTAGGGCGATGAGTTGAGTAACGTAATTCCCATGCAGGTTGCAAACCGCTGAAATTCCTCTGATATAAATACCGATCCTTGATCGGTGGTAATCATTTGTGGAATCCCGAATCTATAAATGATGTGTTCCTTGATGAACTCTATGACCTCCTGGGTAGTTGCCTTTTTCAGAGGAATCGTCTCTACCCATTTGGTGAAGTAGTCGGTGGATGCTAGTATAAACTCATGTCCCTTGCTAGACGATGGATAAATTTGACCGATCATATCTATTCCCCAACCTCTCAATGGCCATGGCTTAATAATCGGGTTCATGGCTGATGTAGGGGCTCGTTGTATGTTTCTGAACTTTTGGCAGTCTTGACATCCTCTATAATACTTGAAGCAATCCTCGAGCGTTGTTGGCCAAAAATAACCAGTACAGTAGAGCAACTACTTCAACTTGTGGGCCGATTGATGAGTTCCACAGATTCCTACATGCACTTCACACATCATGACATTGGCTTCCTCCAAATTTAGGCACCTTAGTAGGACCCCATCAATCGTTCGATAGTATAGTTCTTCATCCAGCAATACATACTTTAAGGCTTTATAGCGTAACTTTCTTGGTGCTGATTGTGATGGATTCTAAAGGTAACTTACTATTTTGGTCCTCCAGTCTTCAATATAGATATCGACTATTTCTGCTTCGATTACCATATCCATCGGCCGATACCCTGAAGCGGCTTGTGCCAGGTCGATAGCTTCTAAGTTCAGATTTCTTGATACATGCATTAATGATACCATTCTGAATCTCTTAAACAGTTCCTGGCACTCTTCAAAATACATCCTCAAATTTTCATCTTTGCAGTCATAATTCCTGAAGAGTTGCCTGATTACCAATAATGAATCCCCCATGATTTCAATGGCATCAGCCTTTATTTTGGCCAAAAGTTTTAAGCCTTTGAGGATTGCCACGTATTCTGCCTGATTGTTAGTGTGATAGGGCTTAATAGTGTAAGCGAACTCGAAACTTGCCCCACGAGGCGATATGACTACTAACCCGATTTCACATCTGTGCCTGCAAACTGCCTCGTATTTCTGTGTTGCACAATGAAGTTGGCGATGGCTTGCCCTTTGACTGCTTTAGCCGACTCATATTGTAGGTCGCACTCTTGATCACATCAGCTTTACATATGACGGTGCATTGTGCCGATAGTATATAGTGCCTTAATTTCGTGCAAGAAAAGTAGAGACACAAGCATAACTTTTCAACTACGGGGTACCTTGTCTCAGCATCTAGCAATCGTCGGCTTGAATAAAACACGACGTGTTCTTTTTTTTCTACCTCTTCAATCAACACTGATCTGATGCTTATGTCATCGACCGATATGTATAACTTGTAAGGTTTATCAGGCCATGGTGGGATTAACGCTGGAGGAGCGCTTGGAAATTTCTTGATTTTGTCGAATGCTTTCTGATGTTTATTGGTCCAAACAAACTCCTCTCCTTTCTTTTACCCTCAGTAGAGGCATAAATGGTTCTAGTCAGGCCGATAAGTTTCATAAAAACCGGCGGACAAAATTGATCTTGTCGATTAGCGACTGCAACTTTGTCTTGTTCTCTGGTGGTACTGTATTCTTGATGGCTTGGATAATGTTCTAACTTATTTCAATCCCTCTTTCGTAAACCATAAAACCCAGAAATTTCTCAGCCGATACGCCCAAGACACATTTTTTGGGATTCATATGAAGACCATACTTCTTTACTCTTTCTATAACTCTCCTCAAATTAGCTAGATATCCTTCATTGTTCTGAGATTTTACGACAATACCATCAATATAGATTTCTACTAGAGAGCCAATTAAATCATAAAATATATAATTCATTGCACTTTGATATGTTGCCCCGATGTTCCTTAACCCGAAAGTCAAAACGACCCACTCAAATAAGCCGATGGCTCTAGGACACCTAAATGCAGTCTTTGAGATATACTTCTCTGCCATGAATATTTAATTATACCCAGCATTTCCATCCATAAAGCTAATGATCTTATGCCCTAGTACATCAGCTATCGGCATCGGATATTTATCTTTAGGTCTAGCATTATTTAGATCCCTGAAATCTACACACACTCTTAATTGACCATTCTTTTCACATATTGGGACTATATTTGATACACATTCCGCATATCGGCATGGCTTAATAAAATTTGCCTCGTATAGTCTCGTGATTTTGGCTTTTCTGTGATGATACATCTCCGGCTTGAATCTTCTCTGACTCTGCTTTACCAGCCGAAATCCTTTTTTATTGGGAGCCGATATTCTACGATCGATTGGCTTAATCCAGGCATTTCGTGGTACTCCCAAGCGAAACAATCCTGAAACTCTTTCAATAACTCAACCAACTTATCTTTTATGAAAGAAGGCAATTTAGCACTAATGTACGTCGCCTTGTCCTATTCCTAGGTCTGATGTCGACCTCCTCTAATTCATCGGCCGACGTAAACCCTTTTCCAATCTTACCTTCTTCGTCGTCTAACTCTATAGACACGGATCCTGGTCCAGAATCATTTCGCTGATCGGCTAGAGGCCAAGATCCGACACCCTTAAAAAATCCCCCTCCTAGACTCGTCCAGAAAGGCAATCCATATTCTCAAAGTCAGGTGCATCAGCTGTGGATACGGCAACTAATCTGTCAGCCTAGATGACTTCAACTTGATCACCTTGCCACTGCATTAAATTCTGGTGCATTGTAGAAGGAACGCAATAATTGGCGTGAATCCAATCCCTCCCCAGCAACAGGTTATACGAACATTTACCATCAATTACGAAAAATGTGGTCGACAGTGTTTTGCTTTCGACCGTGAGCTCAACGTTCAAGGCTCCTTTAGCATCTGATAAATTATCACCAAAGTCTTTTAATATTATGTTGGTCTTTATCAAATCCTTGTTCACCTTACCGAGCTTGCAGAATGTGGAATAAGGCATTATGTTAACGGCAGCCCCTCCATCGACCAACATCTTCGACATCGGCTTTCCGTCCACGTGTCCCTTGATATACAAAGGCCTCAAGTGCCGATGCTCATCCTCTTCCGGTTTTTCAAATGTTGCTTGTTGTGGTTGTAACAATAATTGTGCAGCTGATTGTTTCACCTCTTTCTCACTGTCCGATGCAGGCACCCTGTACTCTACAGGCAATATAAAAACCATGTTTACCTCCATCGGTTTGTCTTTTGTATTAGCTTTCTTCTTTGGGCATCACTCTTTTCTCACCTATCGTTTGCTTTGTCGACACTCTTCATATTCCCCTACTAACTGTTCCCGATGCCTTCGACATTGGAGCCTCCTCTTCTGACTTCGTGTCAAACCCTCTGGGCACCATCAGGACTTTTGTATAGGGATTTGATCCCCTTGCCATCTATCTTCAGTTCAAACGCGCCGATCGTCCAAGGTCTCTCACTCAGTCGACCCTAGCTAGTCTTTTACAGCTACTATTTTCCTTTGGGGCTAGTCCTTAGAACTGATATCGTCTGGACTAAATTCTTCAGCGCATTCCGGGCAATTCTTAACTGACGGGAGTCTCATATAATTTTCCCAGTGAAAACAAAAAAGGGGCACTCTCAGTATGGATCCATCTTCTCGCCATGCCCGTATGGTCTGGCAAGTTGTTCCCTCTCATAACGCCGATGAGTGTTAATGTTATGTTTCAGGGTTTGGCTCCTCTCAGCGTGAAAGATTGGAGAGCCGATGTAAACCATGCTCATCAGGAAGGGGTTTCCATAAACCTTCATCGGCTTTATTGCTTCATCAAACTTTATCTTCCCCTGCTCAACGACAGACTGGATATGTTGATGGAAAACCTTACATTCATTCGTGCTATAGGGCCTAGTATTGTGCCACTTACGATATTTTCTTTTCTTCAATTCTTCTGCCGATGGAATTACGTGATTCGGTGGGAGCTGGATCTGCTTTTCCTTTAGAAGCAAGTCAAAGATTTGTCCGTCTTACTGATGTCAAAGTCATATCTCTACTCCTTCTCGGCGACTTTAACCCACAAGCAAGTTATTGTCTTTTTCAACCTGATCAACTCAGCCAAGGCGACATCACCATCAGATTCTTCTTGCTCTAAGTCCAATGAATAAAACTATACATGTGCTACTCGCTTCTGTGTTTTCGCTTTTCGTATTTCTTAGAATCGACTTTCATGAGCCGACACCCTTTGCGTTAAATGCGATAGGCTGTCAAACTCTTGAGATAAAAACTTATCCCTGATCAGTGGCAAAAGGCCTTGGAATGCCAATTTGGCCAATTGAGTATCGGTTAGCCTGAGGCTATAGCATCAGCTTCTCACATCATGGAAGCATTGAATATAGTCTAGCCCCGATTCAACCATGCATTGTTTCATGGTTGTTAGATCCATTAACTTCATCTCCTGGATTCCGGCGAAGAAATACTTGTGAAATTGCTTCTTTAAATCGGCCCATCCCTTAATCGAGTTTGGCAGAAGTGAGAAGAACCAAGAGAAAGTCGATCCAGACAGAGACAACAGAAAAAACCAAACTCTGAGAGCCTCCTCAGCCGATGCCTCTCCACACTATGCAAGGAAACGACTGATGTGCTCAACTATCGATGTACTGTCTTGATCGAAAAACTCTGAGAAATCTTGGACCCTGTACCTGTTTGGTAATTGCACCCTGTTAAACCAATCTGGGTATGGATGCTGACACATATAACTTTGTTCTTTTGGCTTGAGCCCAAACTGATCTCTCGTAATCTCTGCAATCTTGAAGGAGAAATTATCTTCTTTCGGCACCAAATAATGCGGCACCGGTGTTGTTGCTCTTTCTTAATGCTGATAATTGTTTTAATGCATATTTCCTTCAAAATTCATCTGCATCAGAGCTGACGGTATCATACTCGGTACCATGTTGTGGTCTAACCCGTAAGTCATTGGTGGTGGAACGGCTGTCATCGGTGGCGGTGTGCTCAAGATCACGGGTGCCGATGACCTCTACTGAAAATAGACTACCCCTTAGGGTAGCTCCTAAGCGATAGACCCGTCTACTGTCTTCTTGATCAATCCGTGCAAAGTATTTACTAACACGCCAGATTGATTAATCAGCGCATGGCTAACTGCTTCGTTGTCAGCATCTTGAAACATTCTCTACGGACTCTGACTACTGGATTCAGCCTAGAGAGATGGGATCGGTAGTTGATTCTTCTAGATCGCCCCTTGCTGAGTCATACTAAAAGATTCTAAACACAACTTCTGAAAGTCTGCAACAGTTTGCTGTACTTCTGCTCACTGTTCATCGGTTATAAGTTCCAATGTGACTAGGATGATAGCGTTGTTGGTCTGTTCGACTTCCTTCCCGACCATGATGTCGATGAAGCAAATCAATCAGATTATTTATAAAAGTGTCCCACAAGGCGTGCCAAGAAAGTGTGTTGACGCAAAAATCGCAGTTATTTCTATGTCTACATACTCGAAGGCCTGGAGTGTCTGCTTAGCTCCAGTGTAGGTCCTAAATAATCCGAAGATATCAGTAGGCATGCCAGTCAATTTGACCCTGCATTTGACAAGAAAATAGACGTGAGGTGTCATAACGCTATCGGCGATAGCCTATCGGCATCGGCAACGATACCACATACGAAATCATGATGCATCAATAAAAAATATACGTAGGACAATAAACTCTACCAATCGGCTCCTGACAATACAACTCTATAATACCAATCCCTACGGTTCGAACTAAACCGATGCAGCATAAAGATGGATTATCAAGAACATAATGAACATAATAAATCTGATTGACAGAGAAATAGATAATTCATCGGCTAGAACTCTGACGAACGTCGTTTTAACACACTAAGCCAGATCGTCCCGTATGTAACCCCGTCAATGCCACGGATCGGACCTAACCAAGGCAGCATGCCATTGCTGATCAACATACGATCTAATCTAATTCGATGAGTTAAACCGCCGTGATTGGCAAATACAGAGATCCAATCTATGAAACACGGTAAGAAAATAAGAATCAATGTATTTAACCGATAACTAGCAAACCTACTCTATCTGATCACAGTATCGGACTCAACCGAGAAAGCCATGAACATATGAATCAGTTTACCAACAGGCTATCTCCGTCGAAGTTAGAGATATGACTCAACCGATGTAGCCATAACTCTGACGGAGATTCGACCTAATGCTACATACCTAAAGTTGGCGATGTGCCGACGGGTTTGATTGACTGAGTTGTGTGAACTTGTTACAATGACCCCGGGCTTATATATTTATAGCCGAGTTGATAAGTCATCTATAGATAATGCAGAATGCAAATTGACTCAATTATTTATTAACTAAACAAAAAGATAATAACGAAGTATCAGTCCACGCCACGCACAGCTTATCTCCGCCCGTTACAACCTTCATCGGTGGCCCATCGGCTCTTTGTTGCCTAGGTCACCTAGCTGATGGGGCGCCGATCCAAATTCCGGTGTCAAAAGGGGTATGTGGCAACCACGCTTGAGTAAGGATGTTGGGTGAAAAGGCATTCCGATCAGGATTCTATTGGCCAACAGCCAACAGCGACGCCAAAGAACTAGTCAGAAAGTGCACCGGCTGCCAGTTCTTCGCCAAGCAAAGCCACCTCCCAGCTCAAGCCCTTCAGATAATCCTGCCAACTTGGTCCTTCGCTTGCTAGGGGCTCGATATGGTGGGACCTTTTCAAAAGGCTCTCTAAGGTATCGACCGGCTCCTGGTAGCCATCGACAAATTCACCAAGTGGATAGAAGTCATGCCAATGAAGAATTATACGGCCAAAAAAGTAGCACAATTCATCGAAGGAATCACTTATCAGTTCGGTGTCCTGAACCAAATCATAACCGACCTCGGGACTCAATTCACAGCAAACGACTTTTCAGATATCTGAGAGGAAAGATTGATTGAAGTCAAGTATACATCGGTCGCCCACCCTCGAGCCAAGGACAGTGCGAGCGTGCCAACAGGATCATCCTCCAAGGTTTAAAGGTCTGAATCTTTGATCCCTTGCAGAAGTACGCCAGGAAGTGGCTCCAAGAACTCCCCACAGTACTCTGGGGGCTCTGCACATAGCCAAATAAGGGCACGAGACATACACCCTTCTTTCTCGTCTATGGTTCCAAGGCGATCCTCTCAAGCGATATGTTACACAACTCCCCCGAGTTCAATATTACGATGAGGGAACTGCGAAACAGATAAGGGCCGAAGACATCGACTCTATCAAAGAGGCCCAGATAGCAGCCACAGTGCAATCGAATCGGTATCAATAAACCCTTCGGTGATATCATGACCGCAATATGCAACACAGAAGCTTCATAGTGGGTGACCTAGTACTTCACCGAGTACAATCAACCGTCGGGATGCACAAACTCTCTGCCCCCTGGAAAGGACCTTTTATCTTCTCCGAGGTAACAAGATCAGGGGCATACAGATTAATGCAAGAAGACGGGCAAGCCGTACCAAATTCCTGGAACATCTCGCACCTTTGTCGGTATTACGCCTAACAATACTTTGTTAAATAACTTTTTGATGACACATGTCCAGGCACTCGTCGATCCCGTGGCATCATTTCTTCGTCAACCCTGCTGACCACTTCCCCTAGACATGCAACTAGGTTGGAAAGGGGTCAGCTGTACACCCACAATCGAGCATTATTCTCACTGACCTCGCCGACTACTTCCCTCCAGCCATGCAACTAGGCTAGGAAGGGGTCAGCCCTCGGGCTATATACCCACAATTAAGTATTTTGATCGCTGACCTATGCCGATTACATCATCCTCCGTCTTAGGCGCCAGATGGCTACCGTGCATGCAACCGGATCGAGGAGAGGGTCGACTCTTTAGTCGTACACCTGCAACCGTGTATCTTGAAGAACTCGTTGACCTATGCCGGTTATATCCCCTTCCGTGTTAGGCACCCGATGGCTACCGTGTATGCAACCGGATCCGGGAGAGGATCGACTCTTTAGTCGTACACCCACAATCGCGCATCTTCGAAGAACTCATCGATCCATGTGGACTACATCCCCCTCCGAGTTGGATGACATATGGTCGCCATGCACACAACCGGATCTGAGAGAGGGTCAGCAACTTAGCCGTACACCCGTAGTCTCGCATCTTCATCGACTTCTTCGAGATACACCGTGTGGGTGGTAAAAAGCACACGACGTGCGACACAAGATGTGTAAGGCAAATTTAAAAGCACATTTATTTCTTAAAGAACTAATCTTTTACAGAAGTCGGACTAATTCAAAGAAGGGGACACAGCAACAGCTACACTACAAAGAAGGGGATGCAGTCTCCTTCGATTAACAAAGATAGCGCGATGGTTATGAGCACCGAGGTTCTCACAGCAACTTTGCGTGGCGCAGCATCAACCCATCACGATCACCATCAGCCCCAGGGATCCTAGGAGCTGCTACCATGGCAGCAACGACTCCACGTGATCTTCGTCTCGACCGGAGGAGATAGTCACGGATCCTAAGAGACCAGCACAAAGGGAGAGCAGAAGCACCTTGACCTCGATGGCAGGGTCAGAAACCGCCTTCGGGGCACCTACGTTGGCGGACGTCTCTAGCTCCTTCCACAGGATCGAGCCTCTACCTTGGCATCAAGACGTTAAGATAGGCAGCATGAGAGCGCCAGATGATAGCACATTAGCGGAAAGATCCACGCCGTGGAAAGGTCTCGAGAAGGATACGACATCCTACTACAACGCCGAAGCCAAGAGTCATGCACCATACAAATGAAGGCAAAACAAATTCACATAAGGATAAATATACTGGATGAACCTAAAATCTTGAGGCTAGAACGGCCAGTTTTGCGGCCAAGCCAACACATCGAGGATTCATGGAGCAACAAACGACATCAACAATCTCTCTCTTGTAGGTATTAAGAAGAAGGAATTTCAACGGAGAAGCAGAAGAAACGGAGCTGAGGAGGCGTCTTGTTGCAAACTCAAAGGGAGAGAGACGCTGGCTAAAATAGAGGCGTTCCTTCAAGTACCCACTCCCGCGGCTACAATAAACACCACTTCGGTTGCCGTGCACTTCATGGCAGAGAAGTAGAGCAGTTCCAACCGCCTTATCTACGCTAGTGCTCTGCATGCCGCTGGTGGCTTTGTCAGGGGCAGGATGTCTTTTTAGCCTTTTCGTCTGCCCCACATTAACTACGGACGGGAGAAGGAATTATAAAGCAGCTTTTTTGGCGCACTGGGCGGAGTCCCCGGTGGTTGAGATCTCCCATGTCGGTGAGCACCATACCTAGGGGCTCGCATGCGCTCGAAGATCCCCACACCTGGGGGCTCACCCGTTCTTGAAGACTCTCCTGCTCGGGGGCTCACGTGTTAGGTTATGGGGAGGCTACGCTAGCTTTAATTTCAAAAAATTTACCCCGTTAGCCCAGCAACCATGCGTGTAATGGGATCATGGATCATTACCTCAAGCCACGAAACACGCTTGGACAGCGGAAGTACAGTTGGTGAAGCGTGTTCTCGATCGGCTCCGCCCGGCTCTGTCCGTTCGTCGGCAGCGAAGACGACCTAATCCGGCGATCTCCACGGGAGAAGATCAGCACCGTAGTAGCAGCGGTGCCTCTATGGCATCCACACGTACAGGGATGGGATCATCTCTCACCAGTATGCTAGTACCGCATGGGAGATTAGAGGAGAGATCGCTACATCCGGTGTAGCGCGGAGAGTGGTGACGGCTAGGGTTTGGTCAAACCAACATCAAGCAGTAGCCTTTTCGTGCTAGCCCCACCTCTCTTTATATAGTGCCCACTCATGGGCCTTTAATCAGTATTAAAGCCTAACAGATCTAATCTGCTCGAGTGGACCCAGAACTTTTTGTCCCAACCGGAACTTCCGGTTCATCCAGAATCTAGTTTTCAGGTAGCCCGGAACTTCCGGTCTAACCAGAACTTCTGACTCCTCTAAAAACCAAAACTGAGCTAGCCCGAAACTTCTGGCCTCAGGCTAGAACTTTCGGTTTTCCTAGAATTCTCTTGGGAATATTTCCATGAATCTCCCACTTGCACAAGAGCCAATTCTTGTAAGCTTTAAATTCCATCCCTTAAGCGTGCGGCCCGATAGGTTCATATGCAAAAGGCCGCTACCCAGAAACCTTTTCTGGATCGCTGATCAATAGCGGTGCCTAGCAGCACATATTGACCCCTGAAAGCATACAAATCAAAATCATATTTTCTGAACCTTGATATACTCACACACCAATCCTTTTACCACATGACATCAGTCAAGCTCAAGGCGAGATTCGTGCCACCCTTGTGATAGCTCGACACTTTACTCGATCAAATAGTGGATTAATCATGATCAACTATTTGTTCATAGTGGCATGGCCATGCACTTTTCCAATCCAACTATCTCGAGGGGCCCAGAGACGTCTCTCCCGTTATTTAGGAGGGGTAAATTCTATCTTGACCACTCACATCCCATGACATGTTTTATAACACACCCGAAAGCAACCTTTTAACTACCCAGTTATGGAATAGCGTTTGGAAGCCCCTAAGTGTGCACTATACATTCTAGAATCAATGACGATCTCAGGTCTAAGAATTCAGTAGGTACACCATTTGAGATGACAACTGATGGCACATAATGAATAACAATCCCAGCAGTATCTCAAAGTGGATCTATCCAACTCCACGATCACTAACATGAGTCCACATCACTGATTTGACATCTCTATATCTATGATCCGTGAAACATGATCATCAATCAGACAGATGCGCTAATCTATAAATCATCACTGTCTCACATGACGATATGAGATTAGGGATCGTTTAGAATATCATCATGATAATACAAAGAGTTTCACAAACAAGTCACATACTCGCTGATCAATGTAAAAGACATTTATTCAAGAAACAAGATAACTAATTATCCAAATGTATATTAGCATAGACAAGACATTTTTTCTCACATACACTAGACTCACTCATGTAAGTATCTAATACCCATAGAGCTCAAGTGTGCCTCATGCTTGGGCTGTGAAAGAGGCTTTGTCAATGGATCGGCTATATTCAAATCCGTGTGTACCTTGCATATCTTCACATCACCTCTATCCATAATCTCACGAATGAGGTGATAGCGCCGAAGTATGTGTTTGGACTTCTGGTGCGACCTAGGCTCTTTGGCTTGCGCAATGGCACCACTATTATCACAATAGAGGTCCACTAGACTGGACACACTAGGGACAACACCTAGCTCAGAAACAAACTTTCTGATCAAAACTACCTCCTTCGTAGCTTCAGAAGCTGCTATATACTCGGTTTTCGCTGTTAAATCTGCAACCATTTCTTGCTTGGAACTCTTCCAACTCATTGTGCCTCCATTGAGGCAAAACATAAATCCAGACTGCGATCACGAATTGTCCTTATCGATTTGGAAACTAGCATCGGTGTAACCATTTACAATGAGCTCCTCCTCACCTCCATATACTAGGAATATATCCTTAGTTTTTCTTAAGTAGTTAAGGATACTTTTTACTACCGCCCAGTGACTTTCACCCGGGTTTGATTGATATCTGCTCGTAACACTTAGAGCATAAGAAACATCTAGGCGTGTACAAATTATGACATATATGATGGACCCGATCACGGAGGCATACAGGATAGCACTTATCTTCTCTAGCTCATCAGGTGTCGAAGGACACTGACTCTTACTGAGAGTAATACCATGTGACATTGGCATAAAACCTTTCTCGGAATTCTGCATATTGAACCGTTTCAATACCTTGTCGATGTACATGCTTTGACTTAATCTAATTAGCCTTCTCGATCTATCTTTATAGATCTTTATGTCTAAAATGTATGCTGCCTCTCTAAGATCTTTTATTGAGAAACTTTTTTTCAACGAAGACTTGACGGCATCTAGCATAGGAATATCATTTTCGATCAACAATATGTCATCTACATATAAGACCAGAAATACAAGTGAGCTCCCACTAGCCTTTCTGTAAACACAAGGCTCTTCTTCATTCTTGATGAAGCCAAACCCTTTAACTACCTCATCAAAACGAAGATTCCAACTCCGAGAAGCCTGCTTCGGCCCATAAATGGACATTTGCAGTTTGCAACTTTTTCAGCATTCTCTGGATCATCAAGACCTTCAGGCTGTGTCATGTACACATCCTCACTTAGGTTTTCATTAAGGAAAGCCGTCTTGACATCCATTTGTCATATCTCATAGTCATAAAATGCGGTAATTGCTAGGATGATCCGGATAGACTTTAGTATTGCGACGGACGAAAACGTTTCATCATAATCAATACCTTGAATCTGTCTAAAACCTTTCGCCACCAATCATACCTTATAGATGCGAACATTTCCATCAACGTCTATCTTTTTCTTAAAAATCCATTTAAACTCAATAGTTTTTACACCATCAGGTAGATCGACCAAGTTTTAAACTTAATTCTCTCGCATGGATTCTAACTCGGATCTTATGGATCCAAGCCATTTCCTAGAGTCTGGTCCTATCACCGCTTCTGAATAGGTCTTAGGTTTATCATTATCCAATAATAATATGTCACGCTGTCTAGTGGTCAAAAATGCAAACTGCTCGGGTGCACGACTCAACCTCTCCGACCGACGTGGGGCTGGTGTCTCGACAACAGGTTCTACAACATCTTGCATATCGAGTTATAGTTCAGTAGGAACTGATACACTTTCTAGTGGTTCTCGAACCTCTTCGAGTCACACCGTGCTCCCACTAATCCCTTTCGAGAGAAACTCTTTCTTAAGAAAGACACCGTTCCGGACGATAAACACTTTGCCTTCTTTCTGGTTCTAGAAGTAATATCCTTTGGTTTCCCTAGGATACCCCACAAAGAAGCATTTATCAGATTTAGGAGTAAGCTTATCAGACGTCAAATGCTTTACATAGGCTTCACAACCCCATATCTTTAGAAAAGATAACCCAGGATGCTTTTCAGTCCATATCTTATATGGTGTCCTCTCTACAGATTTAGATGGAACTCTGTTTAGTGTGAAAGCAGCAGTTTCTAAAGCGAATCCCCAGAAAGACAATGGAAGATCAGTTTGACTCATCATTGACTAGACCATGTCTAACAAAGTTTAGTTTCTTCGCTCGGACACCCCATTCCATTAGTGCATGGCAGGTGGAGTTAGCTGTGAAACAATTCTACACTGCTTTAGATGATCAATAAACTCATGGTTCAAATATTCACCTCCATTATCTGATCGCAAAAATTTAATTATCTTGTCTGTATGATTCTATACCTCATTCTAGAACTCCTTGAACTTTTCAAAGAATTCTGACTTATGCCTCATTAAGTAAATGTAACCAAATCTACTAAAGTCGTTGGTAAAAGTAATAAAGTACTAAAATCCACCTCTGGCTGTAAAACTCATTGGTCCACATACATCAGTATGTACAGTGGCTAATAACTCATTTATTCTCTCACTTTAACTAGTGAAAGGTGTCTTAGTCATTTTGCCAAATAAACAAGACTCACATGTGTCAAACGATTCAAAATCAAATGACTCTAAAAGCCCATCTCAAATGACCCAAACGACAATGCCATACATAGGTAGGATTTGAATCATTAAGCCGAAGAGCATACCATTCAAAAATATGTGTATCCTTAAGATTCAGAATATATAAGCCATTCAACAATGGACAAACACCATAGAGCATACCATTCGAAAATATCGAACAACACTTGTTCTTTATTACGAATTCAAAACCGTCTTCCTCTAAACATGACGAAGAGATAATGTTTCTGCCTAAGGCAGGAATAAAATAACAATTATTCAATTCCAAAATGGAAAAAGTCTACTTTATCCCCCGAAGTATTACACTGTAGATGAATGTTGTCCCAACTAAAAAACTAGGCTCTTAACCCTCGAACTAATCTATACCGGACAAATAACCCCCTGGGATGGTTTACTACGGTGGTTTTGCTGACATGGAAGTCTACGTGGCAGGTGATGCTGAAGTGGCTGTGCACGTGGCCACGCGTTGACATCTGAACAGTGACCTCACTTGTCAGTGACACAGAAAAAATTATCTCTTTTATTTTTTCCCTTCTTCTTCCTCCTCTCTCTACCTCCTTCCTCCTCCTTCCTCCTCCCTCTCCTGCCAACTAGCTCCTTCCTCCCAAGTGGCACTACCGCGCCTCATCGCGTCCTTGCCCTCACGTCCCCATGCCCCACCGCCACGCGCGGCACCCCGCCAGCCACACCGCGCCCCATCCCAGTGCCTCGCCGAGCCCCGCCCTCGCATCCCTGTGCCCCCGCCCTCGTGTCTCTGCGCCCCACGGCACTCCCATGCCACCGCAACACCGAACCACCTACGGCCACGCCTCGCCGTCGCTAGTGGCACCCCAGCGGTCACGCCTCGCCATGACACCGTCGCGCCGTACCTCCAAGCCCCTATGGCGGCTGGCTATGGCACCTCCACGCGCGCGTACCCGTCACGCCCATCGAGTCTACGGCCACGACGTCGGCGGCCGTGGACGCCATGCTGTTCGGCACCGGTGATGCTGAGGTCGAGGAGAAGGCGGCGAACGAGCAGCGGCACGCGCTAAACCTTAACATCGAGGCGAAGAACATGGAGCTCGAATACCTTTTCTCTGATGTCGACCCCTACCTCAACGTCGAGTTCGCGCACTTCCCGCACGTCGACATCGTCGTCCCCAACGAAGCCGGCCCCGGTGCCGCTATAGAGCTGGACTTCACCTACGGCCTTGGCGCGGCCAAGCAATCCTACAGCAATCCTACAGACCAACCTCCCTCTCTCACAGCGTAAGCTTCCTGGATCGCCTTGAGACGATCTCCCGCCTGGGCTACTCATCGATGTACGTCTTGCTGATCCCTCTCTGTTCTTTCAACTTTTTGCAGGGCTCCTCGTCGGAGGTCGGGGGAGCGCAGGGCCAGGGCGCTGGGGCACGTGGGGCTGGGGCGCCGGGCCATGCTGGACTCGTGGGGCCGGGGCCGGCGCTAGGGCAAGCGGGGGACATGCGCGGGACATGCAGGCGCTGCGGCGGCTGCGTGCAGGGGGTGGAAGGAGAGGGAGGAAAAAGGAGAAAAGGAAGAAAAGAAAAGAAAAGAAAAGAAGAAAAGAAAAAAAGAAAAGAAGAAAAGAAAAAAAAGAAAAGAAGAAATTTTTTTGTCACTGACAAGCGGGTCACATTGATTTTTTTTATGTGTCACTGACAAGCGGGTCCCACTAGTCAGATTCTAGTGCTGGGCCACGTGGACCACCACGTCAGTAAAATTGTCACGTGGACCGCCACATCAGCAAAACCGCCTCACTAAACCACCTTGGGGGGTTATTTCTCCAGTTTAAAATAGTTCGGAGGTTAAGAGCCTGGTTTTTTAGTTAGGGGCAACTTTCGTGTACAGGGTAATACTTTGGAGGGTAAAGTAGACTTTTTCCATTCCAAAACTTATCCTGAGGGTAGCGACAAAGAATAAACGCCGATGGCCAATGCAGCAACTTTTCACCATTACCGACGCGAACATCCAATTCGCCTCTTGCGCACTTCCTAGTCATTTTCAGTTCCTGCAATGATTTGCAAGTATGAATCATTGATCCGATATCAAATATCCATGAATCACTTAGACGAGTAGCAAGATTAATTTCAATAACATTTATACCTAAAGTAAAAGTCACGCTTCCCTTCTTTTTCTTGAGTTCTTCCAAGTACAACTTGTAATTCTTCCGCCAATGACCAGTCTTATGGCAGCGGTGGCAAGTGTCAGAAGTAGCAGGGCCAGTCTTGGACTTTTCAGTTGATTTAGACTTAGAGCTCGAGATCACATCTGAAGCTTTAGCATTTCCCTTATGTTTTCTCTTCTTACTATCCTTCTGAACCATCATCACATGACTAGAATTCTTTTTAATGCTATCCTCAGCAGTCTTTAGCATCACATACAATTCAGCCATGCTTTTCTCCATGCTGTTCATATGAAAATTTAAAATGAACGGCTCGAAGCTCACCGGGAGCGACTGAAGAATCACATCCGTGGCCAAATCTTGGTCAAGGAGAAAATCAAGTTTTCCCAGGCTCTCAATGTAACCAATCATCTTGATCACATGAGGATTGACTGGACTGTCTTATGCCAACCTGCACACAAATAAAGACTTTGAGATGTTGTACCTCTTAGTCCGTGTTTGGTTCTCAAACATGCCTTTGAGTCCCACGATCATATCATAGGCATCTCTATCCTCGTATTGCTTCTGAAGCTCAGAGGACATGCATGCAAGCATGAGACAGCTAACATCAATCGAATCATTGGTGTGCTTCTCATAAGCCCGCCTATCCGCGGTAGATGCATCATCTTTTGGTTCATCAGGATGGGGTTCCTCTATAACATATTCCTTTTTCTCTTGCTTGAGAACAATTCTCAAGTTTCTAAACCAGTCAATAAAGTTTGTTCCAGAAAGCTTTTCTTTTTTAAGAATTGATCGTAAATTAAAAGTGGAAGTGTTCTTAGCAGTAGGTGCCATGATCTACAACAAAAATACAAGGTTCGGCACTATGCTATATGAATCTTCTATCAAATAAAAGATGCTCCACTATATGTAAAATGATCGCTTTCTCTCTAACGACACATAGTGGGACAAGATTCATATTCAACTAACTCCTAGTGAGCTTTGGCATCACTGCTAGAAGATTAGTGATATAGGTAAGCAACACTTTGCTAATCACATCCCTATGTGTCGGGGATATGACCCCGGGTTACCTCCTGAGTTGGTTTTGTGATGACCAAGTGGAGGAGGGGTCAACAGACGCAGCATAAAAGATGATCAGTCAATGGTCAAATTTATCAAACAGTCAGCCAGCAGTCGGGAATCTGACGACTCCCCGAGTCTATCACTCGGGAGGCTCCCTCGACTGCCAGCACTCGGACGGTCGCCATCAAGTGTCGGACCGCTCTTTAAACTCCTTAATGAGTAATCATGTAATCAATATAGCTGACAACGCCTGAAGTTATTACCCACGAACTAACTGTTCGCCCTCATAATTGGTCATTAGTGGAACACATTAATTAGAAATTGTAACCCCTGATCTCTCTCATATATAAAGGGATCAGGGGAGCCTATCACGGGCAAGCTTTTCTAAGCTAAGATCACACTGTTCATTCGCTTAAGGCTATTTTCAGCCCTTAAGCCTAGATTACACATACAGGAGTAGTGTTATTATCCTTCGGGAGGCCCGAACCTGTCTAAAAACACTCCGTGTCTCATAGACTGAGATAACCATCGAGATTCATCCACAGAACTCCCTCAAAGCCTAACCAAAACCTTACTGCGGGTATCGCCGTGGTATACTGTAGTTCTTACGCAACGATAGTTGGCGCGCCAAGTAGGGGCCCGGTTCATCTGTGTTTTTCTGACTGACTGGATGGTAGTTGTTTGTAAGGACAATACTCAGGTTCCCGTCAGATCCGTGATCACTATCGGAAGCCTGACCTTTGTTGGTGATTCTATGCGCCAACTTGTTCTGACCACCTCCGCCCAGAAGAGGGTGAAGGCTCCGCGCATGTCTATTATGTGCTCATCGACCCCCCGGGCGTTCGAGCGTTTAGCTTTGCCTAGGGTTCTCCCGTTGGCTTCCCAGGTGTCAGAGCGACCAGCTCCACCTAGGGTTCACCCACAAGTCACCACCGACTCACGTGCCGACTTCATCATCTTTGCTAATTCAGGCGGACGCATAGTCCAACAGCGCCAATTTACTAAGGTTGCTTCAATGTGGCCCCACCAGCAAGCCATGCCAGTTAAGTCGACACCCTCTCCAAACGTCATCATGATGATGACGGGGGCTGTCTCTGATGATTAGCCCTCCGATGCCGCTGAGTCCAGCACTCATCGGCGTGATCGCCACAGGCGGAACGCCGCCTGATCCGCTCGCTGCTCGAGGACATGTGTTGCTGCCGGGACCTCGCGGCAGAGCGCACAAGATGCCTTCACGGTGGACTTTGAAGGTCATGCCATGTACCGTATGCAGACCGCAAATCTGGTCGCTATCGAGAGAGCGCTAGCCGCTCTTCTCGATACACCCGAGCTCTAAAGGGCTCGGGCCATGACTCAGGCCACCGCTGCTCAAATTGTTGACATGGCGCCACTTGCGATATCATGGTCCCTGGGCCGTAGCTCATCTCCCCGGCCATCCCGGCGGCCGACACGCTCACGTACGAGTGAGCATCGTGGGAGCTCCTACTCGGGTGATGCCGGAGAATTCATCAACCAAGCTCGTGATGCACACAACGTCATTTCTCGCCGCCACGGTGAACGCGGGCGAAGCGAGCTCCGTCGTCGAGAGCAATTCGACCAGAGTTACAACACGCCGAAGGTTAGCCAGCCCGACACCGACATATCATGCCATGATGGCTTTCCAGCCTTCTCTAAGCGTCTTCGTCGGGTAGTATGGCCTCAAAACTTCTGCCCGATGGTATCCACACGTATAGGGACGGGATCACCTCTCACCGGTATGCTAGTACCGCGTGGGAGATTAGAGGAGAGATCGCTACAACCGGTGTAGCGCGGAGAAAGGTGACGGCTAGGGTTTGGTCAAACCAACATCAAGCAGCAACCTTTTTGTGCTAGCCCCACCTCTCTTTATATAGTGCCCTCTCATGGGCCTTTAATCAGTATTAAAGCCCAACAGATCTAATATGCTCGACTGGACCCAGAACTTTCGGTTCGTCCAAAATCTAGTTTTCAGGCAGCCCGAAACTTTCGGTCCAACCGAAACTTTCAGCTCCTCCAGAAACCAAAACTAGGTTGGCCCGGAACTTTCGGTCTAACCGGAACTTCCGGACACATCAGAACCCTGAACTTTCAGCCTTAGGCCAGAACTTCCGATTTCCCTAGAATTCTCTTAGGCATATTTCCATCATCACGCACACTCGAAGTCTCTCACGCTCGGGGGCTCGCCCGACCAGAGGCGTGAGCTCCTAGGAACTGTGTCCTCGAGGACTTGCAGGCTCGACGAAACCCGTCCTCTTAGGCATCTAGGCGATTGAGGACCCGAGTGGCCAACAAACATGAAGATTCAAGACCATCTTCCTTCAAGTTCATCACAAGTTCGAGATTTTAGATACAGCCTTTTCCTAGCAAGGTCCCAACGCCAACAGAAGATCAATTCAATTAATAAAGTTTTCAAAGGACTATTTTCTGGTAGGTTATTTTTTGACCCTCGAGCTAAATGTAGGCTCGGGAGCTACACCATGTGGGTGCACCTCACACGAAGAAAGAAGATATAAACTTTTCAAGATCATCAAAGTTCAGCGAAGATGTCGAAGTTTCAGATTAAAGAAGAGCTCCTCCTAGCTTGTTTTGTTGAAGATTTCTTTAATCAAGTTGAGAAGAGCTCGGGGACTGCTGTCGAGGATGTGACCCCCGAGTACCCTACAATTGGGCTAATCAGACCGGACCAAGGGCAGGCCAAGACCAGTATTGACCGTCTGGTATAGCCCATGAATATGGGTTTGATTCTGATAAGGAAAGTTGAGTCCTTATCAGGTAGTTGAACTCCAGATATGGTATCAAGATATTTATTTATACTAGAATCCTTGTAATTAGGGATTTAGCATCCGAGTTTGGTAGGTAGTCTAAGTTTAACTCAGGATAGAGTCCTGGGTTGTTGGGCTCACCTCCTGAGTATATAAAGAAGGCGAGAACACCCCAGAGGCATCTATTCATCTATTCACATCATCTAGCCGTTTAACTCAGGATAGAGTCCTGAGTTGTTGGGCTCACCTCCTGAGTATATAAAGAAGGCGAGAACCCCCTAAAGGTATCTGTTCATCTATTCACATCATCTAGCCATCTAACTCCACCATATTTTTTTTGCTTTTGACATCTTAAGCCTCCATAGCTTAATTGCGTCGTATTATAAGATCCACCATCATATTTACACCAAAACACTAGACGTAGGGATATTATCCTCTGGGAGGCCTGAACCAATATAAACCTTGGCTCTTGTGTTCCAAAGTCGACCATCGGGTTTGAAGGCGTTGCGTTTCTCTTACACACATCTAATCACCACCTCGAGTACCCCCTTAGATGGACTACTCGGTGATTCACCGACAGTGAAGTAGAGATTCAAATAAGCTCAATGAGCCTCAAAACATGAGTTTTTTATCAACAGAACTCAACATGGACTTATGACTTATTTAGACAATAAATTTTATCATAGTTTATAGTCTTTTTAGAGCTATAAACTGGTAATAATACATTATCTAGAAGGGGACAATAAATACTTTGGGTTTTCTCTTGCAATTTATATATATTGACAGATTTTATAGAAGAATATACCTTGTTATAACATCAAATTAGTTTTATTAAATCTATCATAAGATATTTATTAATAGATATTTATTAAATATTGTATATGCTAATATATTTATTTAAACTTTGTAAAAAAATATAAATATTTGATTTAAAATTCAAACAATTTATAATATAAAACGCGGAGTGAGGACTACACACCGTCATGCCTCTTGCAATTACCGACTGGACTGTGAACTAGGATTTTTTCCATATGAGCCAACGGAGAGTGTGTTCTATATCACGTAAGGAAAAAATCCATTTTACGGCTTTGAATTTTAAACTAGACACTATTCAACCAAAATCACCCTAAATTCAGTCCAAAGTTAAAAAATGAATGGTTTTAAAAGTTGAGTGTTGTGTGGTAAGGTTGATATTTCGGACTTTCGTGAAATTGCATGAGTGCACCACAGACAATTTCCTATATGTAATGGCCTGTGAGTCGGCATGTACGACTGAAATGTTAGATGACTAACCATGCGACCTAATACTGTGTGTCTGTGTCATGCTAAACTTCCGCTCTATATGTTCCAATTGCAGCTAATCAGGATCCCTCATGTTGCAGTACCCTGTCACGTCGGCTGTTCCTTGATGTACTTGATTTGGGCAGGTCGATCTGTGCCGGATTTCATCGCCTTGGCTGGATTGTGACAAGCACAAGAACTCTCGGTGAACAACAGGGATCAAACTGTTTTGTTAAGAGTTTCTGGACATGAACTAATGTTTGGTTCATCAGACAAAATTTTGTCTTCTAGGCTAATTACATATTCTAATAGGGAGACTTCCTGACAATAGCAAATGTACTCGACAAGTCGACAAACAAGCATACGAGTACAGTAAAATTACTCGTCGATCGATCGATAAGTACTCATGTCGAGTGGCACAACGAAACGTCAACTAGCTTTGATCGATCGATCTGGTGCGTTGCATTCTGTGACGGGCTGACGGCGGCCAGTGACCAGCCACCTGGCTAGGTTGCTTTTTCTTGATCTCAAGGCGATATATCGATGTAGTACGGGCACCTCGAGATCGCTCTAATGTCTCATCCAATGAATGATTGCCCCATCTCATCTATCGCTAGTCCACTGTGTTAGCGGTTGAGGCACAGTAGTTCGCTTATTTTTAGGCATGATAAACCAAAAACTGGAGTTCGATTGCCGGGAGTAGATTGATAGCAATCGCCAATTATATATACCAGATATATATCAGCTCCGGATCGGATCATATATCGGGCCATCACCAGTTCATCAGCTACTATTAATGCTCTATCAACTACTAATAATCATGATGTCATTGTGGCCTTGTGGGCTCGTGTGGAATCTATACTGTACACACGTACGTACCTATCCGTACTGTAACTGCTAGCTCAGTACTCTGCTGCTGATCGATACAGTGACATATACGAATGGCGACACCGGGCATACACTGTAGGCTGTAGCGACCGTCCATGGGCGTGCACGCGCGCGTCGTAGGCCCTGGCCCTGCAGCTACGGAGAAGAGCGCGCGCGCGCCCGGGTGCACGACATGATGATGCGCGTCGATCCCAAGTCGCGCGCTCGGGTGGGGCGTCGCCAGGAGCTCTGGGGTCTACCACGGGCCGGCGCGCGTGGCGGCGTCGCCGGAAACGCAAGCGACCGGAAACGCAAGCGACCACGGCGCACCAGCTAGCTGTACGGATCATGTATCGAGGAGCAGTTGACATGGGCGCCATGCATCCCTGTGTGCTTGGGCGTGCACGGCGCTAATTAACTTTGCTACGTACGTGGCCTGCCGGCCGCCAGCATGGCTGCATCTGACCGTTGCATAAACTGTGTAATCCAACGGGATGCAGATCGTTTGCATGATCGTCTTATCAGATCTCAAGTTGACTCTCCTATCCGTTAAAAATGGTGGTGTTAACTGTTAAGTAGGAGGAGACGAGGAGTAGTGCTAATCTAATGCAGCAGTGGCAAATCTGGCGTTTCATGGTAGGTTTCCTTGTCAGTCACTGGCCGGTGGGTCCCAAGAGGTTTCTATCCGGTCCCGGCTCACGTGGGGGCAGGACGGGCACACGTGGAGGCGCTATACGGCTCGAATCCGCAACGGTCGAGTGCACGTGCGACGGGCGACGCCCGCGCCCACGCACCATGTGTCTACCCGGTACACCGCTGACACGTCGCCCGTAGCCAGTACGTAGCCCACGTGTCATTACTGTAACGGACGACGGGGTGCAGGTAGTACGTGACTGGCCGGTGGGGCCTACCGTTCGCTGTACCTGTCGGTCACTAGCACGGGCGGGGAGGGTGGCCGTACGGCGCCGACCGTTGAGGGGGAGCCATCTCGTCGGCGACTCGGCGCGCCGCATCGGGCCGCCGATTTTGTGCGGCGGCAGTAGCAGAGCCGCCGGATGAATCAATCACGCTGGTGGAATCCAATCATTTCTCACGTGCCCAAGTGTCAAATTCCGCAAATCCCAGCACCAACAGATGTTCACATTGTTCGCAGGAGAATTGGGCTACTTACTGGAGTACCTGGGGCATTCACACCGTCTGGTCCAAAATATTGCGAAAATACGTGGTGTAAACAGAGTTTCATCCGCACGATAGCTAGGTGATGCTCTCATGTGGGCATTTTATAATCCACTCATAAAACGCTCATCAAGTACACGTAGGGTGCTGGCTAATCTTGTCCTCCGTGCCTCTGGCTGCAACCACACGCCTGCTGGATTTACCCACTAGGCGCATGCAAATGAAGGAATCGATCGGTCGGCAACTTCTCTCGGGATGAACGCACGGCACTGCGTCACAACCCGAACATGCGCAATGATAATGGCATCGCGTCGCACGCACGCACGCACGCACGTACGGGGACCAGCAAAGATGCGATGGACCGATAGCCGGTTCAGAAACCAGCTCATCACGAGCTCTCGGCGTTTTAACCGGTTGCCCTTTTTCTTATCGTCCACTGGGCCTACCAGTACCAGGCTACCAGCTGCTGCTTCAGCCAGCCAAGTACGGAAGTTTCCCCTCGGATTCGGTTCGAACGCGGCAAGCGGGGCGACGGGGGAAAGGAAAAAAATTCTAGGGGAGGACACTAATATAAGATCCTCCTCTAGATATCTGTCACGTAAATGAATAGATGATTCGACGATAGAAATGAAATCGAGGCAGACAGCGAAGGCAGCATGTGGAGGCCACAGTGGTGGACGGTGGCGGCAGGAGGCCGCAGGGGCGAGCAGCGGCACGGCATGACGGAGCAGTGTGGCAGCGTCGGGGCGGAGCACGCAACGGCGGTGGAGGCTCTAGATCTGACAACGCATCTCCACGCGTGGCTTCGCATCGGCCGCCGCCACCGTGCTCCGGTCGCCCACGCCCACCCCCGTGGCCTCCCGCCGCCACCGGCATCACGATCTGGCCGCGCCGTCTTTGCTGCCCGCTATGGCTTCATTTTCATTGTTGGATTATCTTTTTATTCACGTAGCAGACATGTAGAAGAGAGCCCACGTGGATTTAGGACCCCGTAGAATTTTTTTTCCGGGGGAAAGGGACCCTCCCGCATGCGTCGGTGGCTACGGCTTCCGATGGATTCGCCGCGCGGTGGCCGAGCTCCAGATGGTTGGGAATCGATCGGGTGGGCGATGCATGGCACGTGCATCGCGCGGGTTGATGGCGTCCTAGGATTCTACTATTACGTGTGGAAATCCTCGTGTTTGTGGGTGCTGGCTCTTTATCTGGACGTGTGCGTTCACGCGGGTACCGACGAAAGGTTTCTACTCTTATAGCCATCACAATTCACAATGGCCATTTGCGTTTCATCCCGTAAGTTTTTGCATTTCAGCACTCCGGTTACATTTGGCTGTATACTTTACGTTGGACCCTCACAGTTTTCTTCACCCCTTCCCTTCAACCGTAGCCCCTCATATATATCGGACACACCCCTAGCTGGGCTTCACGTTACAAAAGCATTAAAGTAAGATTAAATTTTGCAAAACTACATACTAAGATGTAATATAAAAAATATAGATTTAGTGTCAAATTTATCACAAAAATCACATATTTAAGCTGATTTATTTAATATCGTGACAAAGCTTGATTGCTGATGATACCTCTGTATTTTTATAATAAATTTGCTAAATCTACAGTTTGTGATATTGTGTGTTAACCAAAAAAACCATGCCAAATTTTGGTTATATCAAAGCTTGGCATTACCAAATTTTGATAAGTCCAAGGAGTGTGGATTATGGACATGTTTGATTTGCTACCATACCAAAATTTGTCCTACCAAATTTTTGGCATGTTAGGAACACACCTCGTCACAAAATTTATCCTACCAATACATTGATATTACCCACACATATTTGTCTCTTGTTGGCACGTTTTGGCACCAAATCAAATATTACATCATATCTCTACCTAACATTCTAACAAAATCTTGGTAGTACTAAAATTGTGATCCAACCAAAATTTTGTAGGGCACTAATTCAAACTGGATGTATGTTTGGTTTGAAGCCTTGGTGGTATTTTCAAGAGTGGAAACTTTCCAAAACTACCAAATTCTTAAAAATAGTAATGACATATGAGTAATTATCCCTTTAAATTCTGTACACCAACCTGTACTCCAGGTAAATGAAAACAATATGCACACAGTACCGGCTCATCCCCACCACCTAAAACGAGTAGCTCAACATCACAGCGGCATTTCACATGGATCAGTCCTCCCTTCCAAGGCATCTCTGCTGCTTTGTGCACACCCCCAACAAAAACCAGTTGGCCCGGCCCAGGAAAGCTCATGCAGCGGTGAGCTGGGAGGCGAACCAAATCGCACCTGCCTCTGCAGGCTGCAGCTGCGTCCCCGGTTTCCTGCTCCTGCCACGAGCTAGCTAGCTACCTAGCACGAGGGCAGCAGCAGAAGCGCCTCCAATCATTTGTCGTTGGCCCGCGCCTGTGGAGGCACGAGGCATGTGCACCCTGCTAGGTAAGGAAAATTAGCTTGGCCAGTTGACCTCGACCGGTACCTCAAACGAGAGCATGTCTTTCGATTCAGTGCACTAAGCTGAGTTTGAGCCAAGCCATCTAGCGAGCTACTCGTTAGATTACACAGAGTCTAATTTTTAGCTTGTTTTATGAATTGAGCTGAGTGGAACCGTGCTTATATTCCATTGAACCAGACCAAGGCTCGGGCGTTTGGCTCTTGTTTCCAGCCCTACACCCCCGGCCGGGCATGTGGCCCCCGCCGCGCGCGAAGTCACAGTAAAAGGCGGCGTCGCGAGAGGCGGCGTGCGATGACGCGGGCGGTGGCAACGTACGCACGCCCCCGGCGCGCGGCCACGCGCGCGCGCACGTTGGCGCGG